>WEDG01002131.1:437500-524925 GCA_017591395.1 Schistocephalus solidus
GAGGAAGGAAGGAAGGAAGGAAGGAAGGAGGAAGGAAGGAGGAGGAAGGAAGGAAGGAAGGAAGGAAGGAGGAGGAGGAAGGAGGAGGAAGGAAGGAAGGAAGGAAGGAAGGAAGAAGGAGGAAGAGGAAGGAAGGAAGAAGGAAGGAAGGAGGAGGAGGAAGGGAAGGAAGGAAGGAAGGAAGGAAGGGAAGGAAGGAAGGGAAGGAGGAAGGAAGGAAGGAAGGGAAGGAAGGAAGGATATGAAGGGGTTATGAGGGCAAAAACGATGGAAATGAATCAATAAGAATAGAAAGCACATACGGACGTGATATAGCCTAGAGAGCCTGTCAGAATCATTATGCGGCATTACTATACGTGGTAAATTTTATCTGCAATAGTTGACTAAACAAAAGGAATCAGTAAGCCTATACCGATTACTGACGGTTCGGTGTCCAACAGGACAGTCCTTGGTGTATACCGCCCCTCCACAGAGTTATCGAAGAAGGCGTGGCTGTCCTCAACGGGTTCCGTGTCGTTTCCTCCTCCTCCTCCTCCTCCTCCCGCGTTCGTATCCCCCTCCGTCGGTAGCAGAACCGCGAGTCCATCAGGACCGATACCGTGTTCAACGCAAAACAGCTCCCAACATGCGTTTGCGATCTGTACACCGCACTGGCCAAGGAACACATTTATGACTTCGCCCTGATCGAAAAAAGCCAAAAACAGATAGCTGAATTTTTTCTTGATCTAACATCAATCTTGGTGGGGAGTAGTTAAGTTGACTACCAGGTTGTTTCAATGGTGATCAATAAGCGGACGGCTCTTATCATCAACCCAGTCATCAGCACCGCATGCAGCAGTAAGCAAAAAAGGTTATAAATTACAACTACTTAAATTAAAAAGTACCAAACAAATTGAGAACTATTCGCCTGTGGTGGCGGAGTGAACCGTCCTACTAGTTGCGATAAACTAGTTGAATTTGATAAAAGGTTTGCCTCAAACCATTTTGTCAAACCAATGGGCCAGCTATTTTGATTCCATACAACCAATCAAGGTCATGTTTTTGTATCGTTGTGTATTCAACGCGGAAAAACACTACAAAAGCTGGCGTCCTCTTGAAAATTTGAGTTCTTAACCAAAGTTACTGAGTAAGGCATTTACCTGAACTGTCTCATTTAACATAAATCCCCGACAGTATTTCCTACCTTTCTTGTTAGAATCATTGTACCGAAGATCCTGACATGGAGCTATTCGGTATGGTCAAACATTATATTTCTGCTGGGTTGATTTCTGGAGGTCATGCATATTTGCGCGTCGCTAAACCCCCTTCATTGATCTTCCCTAATTTCTTGCACAACAGCATAGGCACCCACGCCACCAATTTAAGTGCATTATCTGCTCTTCTCGGGTAAATCATGAACAGCGACTCTCCTGAATGAATCGCGAGTGTCTGACCTTCTGGACGCCTAGGCGAGAACTTTCTATTACCTCACCCGGGCTTATATTCAAATTACATAAAAGGAACTATAAAGTTCATCGTCTATTCGATCATTTCTTTCATCAATTTTGCCTGTTCCGATACTTATGCACGTGTGAGTCTCGATTTTGGTGCGTTGAGTGGTTGTTCCTTACGAAGGACGCCTGAAACTGGCTGACTGCACGGGCGCCAGGCACTCCAATTGCCTGGAACAACAACCTGGTTAATGAACGGACAGCTGCAGAGATTAGCAAAGTGCACGTGACCGTATGCGCGCACGTACGCACACGAGAACTTGATGGAAGCACTCAACCCATTCAAGGGGAATTTTGTGTATAAGTACTTCATCAACTACAAACTGGGCACCTTCCTCTGTTAAGTTACTTGCGTAACATCTTCTAAATTAATAGCCAGAACCAGTCACGCCAGTTTCCCCTGACTTTGTCGGTAATTTTCCTGTTCGGTAATACACTATTGAAATTTATATAGCTGTCATACAGTTGTATTCACAGATTTAAGATGGATTCGCAACAACACTGCCCATGGTCTTCAACTTCAGTTGATTTTCAGTTTATTTAATGAGGGTGATAGGCAACGCCTTTGTAAACCCTATTGTTTACATGCCAGTGTGTCATGTACATCTGTGTACGTACTCTGAACAATGTACACTATGCAAATAGTATTCACAAAATATAAGAAGCATTGTCTCATATGATTAATATAATCCACAAAAGTTTATTTGTGTGGAGGACAATGCATGACTGTGATTGTTCCAAGTTACGAAAGAAGTGTGTGGTAGATTCTGCGCAAGTCTACAAAAGATTGTTCATCTCCAGAAATTTCAACCAAACTTCTGCAATTTGTTTTTGCTTCGAAAAAATTACTTCAGCATACTTGTAATACTTAATATCCTGCAGTCTTATCCCAAAATATGGCATTCATTTCAGGATGTTGGCTTTTGAACGAACTTTCTTCCAGCCACCTGAAAAAACATCACTGCAAAAAAGGCTAATTAAGTAGTATGAATTTTCCTGATAATGTTGGATATCCTCATAAATTCAAATATACTTTATAGGAAACATGCACACAAATATTCTCTTTTTGTACTCAGTTGTTAGGAAATTACGCCTTCTTCGACCTTTATGCTTGAAGAAAATGCACCTTGTGGATTTAAAAAGTTTCTTATTATGAGTTTTCAAAGGCTGTTTAATGTTCATTCATAAAGCATCGTATCTGTCTATTTTTCAATGCTGCTTATAAAGTCTATATGGTCGACGTCCAATGCAAAATTCTATGAGAATTTTGTGACGTCTTCTTCATAGCCTAAAGAAATGGGGGATATTTCTTATAAGGAATCTATGCAGTCTTTGGTTTATAAATCCTATAATCATTTGCTCCTATCACCAATCTTCAGTAGGGTATACGGTGGTCAAACTGTCATGGCTAGAAGGTGCGGAACAAATTGATATGATTGTAGCCTAATTGAGTGTTATCGCCTTTCATTAATAAATCTCCAATCTAAGTCAACGTATGTTTCGAATGCCCCTTACAGTAAAAGCGTCAAAATTTTAAAGCTCGGGTCATGATATCTGGCTGGCAATCTAAGAATTTTATCAGGGATTCACTGCCATACAGGCTCCAGCAGCAAGATGATAGGTAGCCGCTATGCTGTCAACGCTATTGCATGGTAAAATGAGTGTCCTCTAAACGGGCCGTGTGGTAAATGCGCTAGACCAACATGGGGACCAAATCAGGGTAAGACAGGTGTTTTTTTATTTGGGATGAGTTCCCATAAAAAATGTCGAACATAGGGTGGGCGGGGATCAAACGTGGTCACGCATAGGTTCAGACTCATGCCGCACTTCCCACTGTTGCCATTTATAGCTAAAGTGGATATTATTCACCTGCACCTGACCACGCCTCCGGTCTTCTTTACTATTTCTTGACACCGGGCACAGGCGGGCAAGAGAAGAGAGAGTGTGGATTGCAAGTCTACTATCCCTTTGCGTAAAGGTCACTGTTCCTGCACCACCCTGTTGTTGGATTACGACGGTCAAACTGACAGTAAGAGAAGACCTCGAATTCTCCGGTTCTGGAGTTGACAGCAGCATAGAATCCGGTCTTATTTCAGTGCAAGATCTACCTTGAACAGATTTCAGACCAGCAAAGGAGAGAACGCTTACTTCAAGGATATATTCGTGAAAACAGTTTGACTGCGGATGTCCTCTGCGTTCCCAACTTAGTGAGTGCAGCACCGGTAACTTCAGTGTGAAGTACTTGACAGAGGGACAGATTTGTGCAGCATCTATCGGACTCTCTTCCCCCTCGCCTCCCCCTTGCTCCGGTGGTAAGACAGTGTCATAAGGATCGTAGATGGGCTGGAGAACAGTGACTGGCTAATCTAACTAGACCGCAAGAAGGAGTCATTGCAGCCTGACCCTCAGTCCTGAGTTAGCCCGCCAGTTTATCGCCATTCAATTGCACCTGAGGTATTATAGTTCGCAATGTACTGGTGTGCCGAGGGGATAGATTCCACAGTCTCGATCTCATCTTCTCTTCCGTCTCCCAACGTTGGTGCAGCGCCCAAGACTTGTGTAGCGTCTACCGCACTCTCTCTCTCTCTCTCGCTCTCTCGCTCTTTCCCCTCCCTCGCCTTTAAGTGGCAGCAAGACGGATTCAGGATGAATGGATGTGGGTCCGCTCGGTCTCCTCAGCATGTACCCGGTGCACTGAGGGGTGGCTCGGATATATTTTCCGTGAGGGTGCAATGAAGACTAGACGAAGATGGTACTTGGCAGCCCTCGAGTTTTAGCGTGTCGCGACAGATTCTAGCGCCTCACATCTATGATAATGAGAAATGTGCTGAGTCGCCTTGGTGATTTGCCAATCTTGGCTTTGCTTTCGCCCGTGCAGCTTCCAACTGTCAGTGTCTATCAAGCAACTGGTGCTGAGCTAGGCTGACAGAACTAAACAAACCGTCACGCTCTTCTCCAGTCCCCTGCCCTTGTGAGTGGTGGCCTGAGGAGCTATGATTTTGTCTCCTACTCTCAACATTAGACAACTTTATGCAAGATCCTTCCTTAGCCTTATGGCACTCCCACGCATGTCAGAGCAGAGTATCTCCTTTGTTTCCATGCAAACCCCTTACAGTGGGGCGGTACACGGTCGTGTGTGGCACGCGTAGATGGTTTGTTTAGCTTTGTTTGCCGCTGCACCCGAACACACCTCCGGTCGTTTCAACTCTGTTGGGTGTAGCAGGAGAGAGTGTGGAAAGATGCCATGAAAGTCGGCTATCTCTATAAGCTAATTCACTTGCTAATCACCTGTGTTGCACTCACCGCCTCGTGCGGCACACGGTGAACGATGACGACGATGCTTGCGACAGTCGAACTGTCATCCTTAACGGCCATTTTCCAGTTCCGTTCATTCTTTTCAGCGCAGGCTGTATATCCTTATGGCTACACGAATTTGATGCGCAGTGCTGAAATCGCAAAAGGGTGACGTGGTCACGCCTAGGTACGGATTCACTTCGCGTCAGCCGCCTTCGTTCCCTCATGCCCCCAGTCTTCTTGAGGGAGGAGTGAGTGCAGTAGATGCTTCGCAAGCCTGTTAGCTACATGAACTAACTCACGTGCAAGTCACCGTGTGTGCACCTCGGCAACCCCAAATTGAGTCACCTCAAGTTTCTAATTCAGCTACATAAAAACACGAAATTGTTATTGTCGTAAGAAAAAAACACCATCTTAGTGTAGAAATCTGTGTGCTTTGAACGTTCAATGAAAAATTGAAATAACAAGTGTTACTATGACAGTGACGCTATATTTTGAAGGCAAATATAGTTATATTAAGACATATTTTAGTTAAAAACGGTATTAATTATAAAATATTTACTACTGTTCCTAGTGAAGAAGTCATTTAAATGAACGAGTTTCAAGGGTGGATCGGTATTATTTCACCAATAACCTTGGAAAGAATTGATGCTGAAAAGTGAGCAGGTCTTAAATTTTAGTCATTTAATTCTCCAACTGTGTGCATTCCACATAATTTTTTGAAATATCCCCTTATGTCCCAGATTTATTCTCAGTGTGAGGGCCATAAAAAGGCAGGGAGCTAAGAGGACGCGAACTCAGAGTACAAAAAATATTCTCGTTTTCGTGTCATCTTCTTCCATGTTAATTTTGTCCTGTCGGTAGCTTTAAGGTGGACATTACCCATCTGCTGGAAATTACGTGTTTACCCTTATTTCTTATTTATAATTTCTTGAACATTTTGATTCCTTCAAATAAAGCTTACCAACATTACTGCAATTGGCAGGCACGCCCACGAGTATACAAAAATGCGCCCTTTTTCAAAAACTTTATCGATCGGGCAGGCGTGACGACTAATGCGTGCAGGGCATTTCACGTGTGGCCGTTGACGGTGACTGTTTGGATGCTACAATTACGCCGGTCAACGGCAGCAGGACGATTTTAGGAAGATATAACCTACAAAAACACTGAAGTTTCTGTCCCCTGTTAGAGTATTCAGACTGGAGTCGGTGCAAGAGAGTACCTTCCAGGGCCGACCGCTGTCGTCTTATTCGGTATTCGCTTGGTCGATAATGCCTACTAACTCGGCAGACGATGACTCTTGACTATAGTTCCAAGGTACAGTGGCATTGTCCGTATCTCTTGCTGAAACTTAATTAGATCGGTAAAATCTTCTTCCATGTGGCTTCTTATTCATGACATCAGATGACAGGACCTGAGCTCAGCAAAAATGCAGCAAAGCGAACCTACTGAATTAAAATTAGTAGATGGTTCTGGGGCTTAAGCTTATATACTCTATCCTTGCTGAACTGGAGCCCATGGTTCAAGTGGTAAAGCGTCTGATTTCAAGATCCAGGGGACAATCGGACAGATTATCCCACGATCACAGGTTTAAGGTTGACCAACTGGTCGTTTTCACTCCTTCGGAACTGTACCTATAGGTTGCAGACTAACCAGTTAGTTTGTCCCGCCAGTGTTCTCCAACATAATTTCTATTCAAAGGAGACCAGCCAAAAACCAAAAGACCAACTATAAGTTCGTTTGTTGATGGCCTGAATGATTGTAATTTACAGACCATGCATTAGAGAGAGCATAGTTGTTCCTCATTTGTAGGACCAAGACAATGACCACTTGCAGCCGTATTCATACATATAATTTTGCCTTTAATGGAAGTGCTGCCATCTCCGTGTCCCCTCTCTCTACATACTTAACGACTTGACTGTACTTCATTCTTCCTGAACAGACCTTACACAGTCATCTTTGTCCAATTTATGTTGTTTGAACCACTTGAATGGAATATTTCGAAGTAAACGATAAGTTTTGTGTCTGGCCATGCACTGGACCGTAAGCGGAGCCCAGGCCATCCGGTGTAATAGAGTTAAGACGGAAGATTGTCGTGTAAAAACTACCAACTCTGTTCGGTATGGAACCTCCTTCGTGTCCTAACGGATTTGTTCCAGAGGTGCTAGGTTAGAAAGGGTTATCACTCAGAAATCTGTGGCATATAGCTGCAATACTAAAACAATTTCCAAAAATCCGTACTTTTTCCACGTTTCTGTATACCCATATCTTATAACCCGTCGAATCCCAGGTGTGCCACACTTGGGATTGGGTATGACTGGCTGATGACGGCTAATAAGCCAGACATGGCCATTCCGGTCTCCCTTGTCTTTGTCGGTTCCATTCTATCATATGCTACACGTCGCTCTGCGACCGCCTGCGAGGGCTCTAGTCTGAGCTCCAGGGCACAACGGAACATACATGTTCCTTAAGCAGATCGGTGAGCCCCACACTATCATATATATATATATATATATATATATATGCGATTTCTCATACCTGCAATTACCTGATTTTCCTGAACGCAAAACCAAAGAGCCTGTCCTCTGAAACGGCATATTACAATTTTTTCCATCTTATATTTATGTCCGTTTATAGTACAACGCATAGAAACAAAATGTTTTGAGCTGGATCTTTCAATAGTGTAGGCAAATTCCTGGATAGCAAAAAATGCTGAATTTGGCCCTGTTTGGCACCGTTTCTCTTAAATAAAGCGAGCTGAAGTGAACTCCTCGTTCGTAAACATCTTTCTGCGCATCAATTCAATTAAACAAAGAAAAATAACACCATACAGTCTGTGCCATGCAACCACCTCAAATTTTGATCACTACATTTCATGAGTAAGGCGATCTGCTGTAATACAAATTTAGGCCGGCCTTTCAGCCATTACAATGTCTCAACTCTACTTCCATTGTTTAGTTAAGGGCCTGTTTCCCCGTTGACCGATTAACGCATGATTCCAACAGAAGGGCATAATATCGCATCGGAATATAACAATTCCCTCGTCTGAAAAAAAAAACGGCGTAGATCCAGAAACCGTTGATCCACGGCACAGTAAGCCAGTACGAGCATTCCACAGCTTCTGTCAAACCAGAGGGCTCATAAATCCCGGGTTTCCTAGCTGGACGTTGACCTTAAGTGCGTATAAATTCCCCTGCAGTGTGTGACGTTTGGGCACATCGACTTTATGGCAGACATGATAAGTTGACGCCCGTCCGCAAGAAGTCTGCGTCGTTAAGCTGTCACTCCCCGTCGGTTCATCAAGATCTGCAGGAGTTGGAGGCAGTAAAATTTCTGTGTGGAATGGGGAGCCGGGGGTTAGGGATGGGGTGGGGGGGGGGCCTTGTACGATTGTTCCGGAGAAGTTGACTTTATGAGGTTCTCACCTAATCACCACTATCTGTTATTCTAAAATTAGGCTGAAGGGCTCTTCTGGATTTTTATTTGCTGGTGAGCATTTGGATCCACATCCACTGCATGCTTCCTCTTTCCATTTGTGAGTTTTGCATGTCAGATGCCTTCCCAGGACAGGACAATTGACTGTAAGCTACCGAATAAATGAACTGGTCAGTATATGTCTATATTTTATTCGCGAGTGTGAGAGAGCACTCCAGGCCTCGTCATTTGAGCGCTGTTGTCGAGAGTGGGCCACCAAGGCTAAAGATATATATATACGTTTTATTTTGAAAGTATAATTTAAACATTTTCAGCACAAAGGCATCCATTTACTATGGATAAAAATGGTACGCAAAATAGACAGCACAGGAAGAAGACCGAAAGTTGTAACTGTCGGTATTAAGTGAACGGTCGTCTGTGAATGCGTCACAAAATTGTGCTGGATTTTCTGTAAGTCGGTGCAGGCGTCGTTTGAAAATAACATTCTTATTGCAGTTGATATAAATAGAGAGTGGTAAATAGCAGTATCTAATGGGGAAAATGGGTCCACCGATGAATATCTAAGAAAATTCCCATGTGAATGGAGGTGACAAAAAATGGCGGCTCATATTCAAAAGTCCGCATGCAGTCAGTTTCACAAAAATGGCTGTGGTTGGGAATGAGCATATTGCGAGAGAGAGAGAGAGAGAGAGAGAGAGAGAGAGGAATACGTTTTACTTCGAAACATAATTCCAAATTTACAGCAAAAGATGGCTCCATTCACTAAAAGAATAGGATAAGTTAACATATGCACGAATCGAAAGGTTAAAAGTGGATATCTAATGAGGGAGACAGTTTCACTTTCCGCTTCTGTATTTCAGTTTCTTCACACGTAATGTAGAAATGGCAAAACAGCGCTGATATGCCGATGTACGGTAAGAGCTATGACGAAAGCCTCGGCGAAGTTTCGTTCTAGTATCGTATCCCCTAAAGCATTATAAGAAACACCAGCATTAGAAGAGAGCGTTTGGAGGATACGTTTTAAAATAAGCAAATTCTTTTCAAGCAAATCTGGAAAAATCACGAGAGGACAAAAGAGGATGAAGGAAAGAATAGATGCATATATAAATCGCCAGATAAGGGATTGAAGTGAGTGATAGGAGCGTAAGCGACGAATATAATGAAAGGTTTGCTAATTTTAGTAAAAAAAAGAGTATCAATAGGAAGGGAGAATGAAAGATTGGATGCCAGAATAACGCCTAGGGACCGGAAGGAGAACGTTCCGTTCGGAAAGACGTCCGATGCTTCGGGACTAGGAGTTGATCTCAGTCGACAAACACACTGGACAGATTTTGGACTGTCAGGTTGAAGACCATTTTCGACGCCCATGCTGATGGGAGCAAGTCTTTTGAACTGGACGTAAAATGCTTCTGGTGTGGGCACATGCTCGGAAAATCGATTAGGATCTGAAGAAATCTTTGCAAGAGTGATCCATCTGACCAGTGTTCTTTTTATCCTCACCGCATCCGAAAGGACAGATTTAATTTGACTCAGAGCCGGGCTACTGTCGTAGGTCCGAAAGATAATTCAGTTATCGTAAGCATTTTGTCATCAAGCAGACTCAGTTGTGTATGCTTTATTTCATTTGACCCACTTGTGAAAAACTCGGCGGCCTCAGTGGGATTTTTTCACAAGTGGGTCAAATGACTTATTCAAATCTCCCCAAACCGCCTACTATGCTAGGCCCCTCTGCCAGATACGGGAATAGGAGGGCTCCATCCACTTAAAATAGGTGGCCATACAGAAAATGTAAGGATGGGTAAATATGTTCATGCCAGAACTGAACTTTAAGCTTAACCCCAACCCTACCATAAACCTAAACCCTAAAGTTAACACGAACGCAAACCTTAAATCTTAACATAATTCTGACCCTGGTGTCTGCGTTAGCTCATCACAATAACTTCAGAACGGTCCGCCCTTACAAAAGCCATGACAACAGACCATTCGAGATAACCCGAAAAGTTTCCGAATATTGTCAAGTGAAATAACTCCGTCGTTGGGTTTGCTTTACACATTGATTCCGGACTAGTAATGGCAGATTCTTAAACTATATTTTATTCCACGTATACGGCGTAGACCACGAAACTAACGAGGCCCGGAATGGAAATTTGAGATATGATATGATATTATTTGAAGCCTACCTAAATGGGTTTACTTGAATGATTAGCATGGTTGGCCACTCTCAACTCACACATTATGGCATTGAACTGGTCCGTAGCGTAGAGTGACTGAATTACTAGACAATTTAATGGACTGGTGATCATCATAGATGAGGTTGGTTAAAGGTCGATATTATCCACCGCCTCTTCGTCACGCAGAGCGAAAGTGACAGCTATTCGGCGTCCGTTCAATAACTGGAAGAAATTAATGAGAAACTGCAGGAAAATTATCATTCTGACTGTTTGGAGGAGTCAGGTCTTGCGTATAGGCTGGTTGAAGTTGTCCATAATTGTAATAAAATACGGACACAGATTTTGCCAGACAAAACTCACATGGTGAGAAAACTTGAATTCTACGACAAACGCGGATGGCGAACCTTTCTGTCTGTTCTCAATTATTTCCATCACCTGAGCCCGTCCTCCGGTTGGGATTGACAGGCGATCTAAAACAATAACCAAACGATATCGCTCCATGGGGATATTACTTAACGTTTCTCTGGCAGCATGCACGTCATTTAGCCTGGGCGCAACACCGAGATTTCAGATTTTCCGGTGTAAATAAGTACCTCTTCAGTAGACGCGAAGTTTGCGTGGTAACCTGATCAAATTAGCAATATGAAACGTAACGTGTTTAACGGCGTTTCACTTCAGTCACTGAATGAACGACAACTGGATGCCCTGACCAGTTTCTGTAGTTGTGAAAATGGCTTTCTCTCTAACTCCATCATCAGTCAGTGAGGTTTAAACCAAGTTTGCTCCTCCTCTCACGTTTAGAACTCGGGTTTGGTGAGCCGTTGAGCTAATTGTTTCACGCTTTGCTTTGAATATCCAGCTACATGAGAATAGTGTACCCAATATATCCTGATTTTAGGACGGAATATGGGACTAATTCGTCAGGCCTTTAAGTTGAGTAGACGGGCTTAGCGACGGAGAATTAAAACTGACTAAATCACATGACCGCAGGGTGTTTCAAAGGCATCGCGCCCACCTGGCAACCCTTCACCTTTCATTCATGGATGAATTCATTTCTCGAACTCAGGCAAATGTTCGAGAGGTATGCACAAGTAAGGAAGGAAGAAGAAGGTTGTGAGATTGCCAGGACAATTTCTTTATTCATCACGCAGCTTCTCCGATTTCCCAGAAATTCATCCTGTCGCTTATAAACGAAACGGGGGCTGGATTGACCGTTTCTGGCTCATTAGTCGTCATCAGCCAGTCATCCCAAACCCCAGGTGGTACAACACCCAATGTCCCAACTCGCGACATGTTTATCGGAACTTCAACTCTCTAACCCACTGCGACAAGGGTTCGTTGTATTGACAGTCATTGATGAATGCTCACCGATCGCTTACGGAACTCAATCGTCCCGTTCTGCCTTGGAGCTCACCGTCGAGCCCGCCAGGAGACGCACAGCGGCTATTATTGTGGTAGATTAATTTTGCCGACAAAGACAAGATAAAGCTGTGTGAGAAGACTCATCAAAGGAATCCAAACTCCCAAGCAAAACCATGTGAGGCCCCATATCTCCGCGACCAATTTGTGCGGAATGATTCTCTGAAAGCGTTCATAAGCCGATGCCACCAGAGGACCCAAGCGAAAACGGTATCAATGGTATTGCATGCGTTGCCATGCCTCAAGGAAATGTCCGGGGCTACCGAGCGCAGTGCTCCTTGTCGGAATAGCACTCTGGCCAAAAGCTGTCACGCGCAGCAAGGTCATGAACATCAAGGAGATGTTAACTCCCCGTGAGCACCCGAAAATGACCTTGTAACTACACAGGTCAAACTAAACGCATGCTGGCGTGGGTTCGAATCCCACCGAGGCCGCTGAGTTTTTCACAAGTGGGTCAAAGGAATTATTCATATCTGTCAAAATCCTCTACTAACGCCGTAATCATCCTTCGAAGCCTGGAACCGAGAACTTTAACCCATAAGGTTTTGGTATATTCAAAATAAGCTAATATTAACTAGTTTATCATATAGCTTCACAGAATATAACAACCAAAGGGAGATTATTTGCAGGATCTTCAAATTTCCCGCCTCAATCTGATTATTGAGTCTGTGAATGGCTAGCAAAACAAGTAATTTTAACCACAATCAATAAACATCCGATTGGACGCTGTTGAGTATTGATTGATCTGATTGATGGAAGAATCTGTGAGAGTCATCAATGGCTCAGATGACAGGGTCCGTTGAGGTGAATTTTCTCGAAAGAGAAAATAATTCATACTCAATTGCAAAATTCTCGCTCTCTATTCTAATATCCCCTCTGAGGCATACCCTTTCACCGGCGCTGTGGAATATAACCTCCGAACCTCTGACTCAACGGTAGGACGCTGGACTTAAAATCGCCATTTTTCCAAAGACACCCTTTTGGACTCCCAGGTACGCTAAACTTATATATGGCAAGCTGACGACGGTTAATAAGGCGGAAACGATCATCCCAGTCCCCGTTCACTTTTTGTCAATAATTCCTTCGGCAGCAGAAACTCCTCCACATTAGGTGTAACTGTGAGGCTGGATTTTAAAGGGAAGGCACAAATTGAATCGTCCTTACTGTGTGATTCTACTACAAACTAGCCCGGTCATCAAGCCATGTCCCTTCGTGTCAGAACACCCACGAGTAATGTTTTAGTCTTTTTCCCTGCTCATGAATGGATTCGGGGTGGAGTTAAGGAAGATAACCCGGAAAGCCTTTAAAGCACTCGCCTACCGCAGATTTAGTAGATAATTTTGACAGATAGGAATAGTTCAAAATTGGTTAAAGTGAATTATTAAAATCTGCCAAAATTCTCGACTAATTACTTGTGCCTGGTAGTCATCTGGTGGATGCTAGATTGATTGCTTACGCTTCAGTAGGTTGGGCGGGTAACTTGAAACAAGTTTGATTAAAATCGCAGCTCCCGGTGGTGGGGGCCTCGTAGCTCAGTTGCCTAGCGTGTTGGCTGTACTAAAGCCTTCCCCCTGCTGACGTGGGTTCAAACCCCCTCCGAGGCCGCCAAGTTTTTCTGAAAGCTGGTCAAATGAATTACCATAACGTTTTCAAATAAGTTCTAGCCACACAGCTCCATGCGAAACCGGTTACAGTTCAGTCTCCTGTGATACTATAGAGCCTTGATCCTCAATTAACTAATAGGGCTGGTAAATCTGTGCGAACCTTAATTTGGGTATACTTGGTGCATTCAAAAAGACCCATGGGATGTTAATGCTTCGAACATTGAAAAAAAAATTGATCAGGATCCAACCTGTAAGTCCAAAGGTCGAACCTTACCCAAAGTTCTCTCTAAACGGACAGAAAACCCAGGAGTCGAAGGTAATCGTTAGAGGCTTTAGGCAACAGGTCGCTGAAAGCAGAGGCCCTTGTCAAAACCCCAGAAGTAAATCACAAGCCTTACATGCCATGTCCACCTAAATCAAATTAGAATCCGTTTTACAGTAATTAAACTCTTGAATATACATATTGAAACCTTGACCGTGATTTTCATCGCGTTTTATGTAGGCCAAAGGACTGAGGAGGGAAATGGTATTCAGTGTAGAATCCATGGAATTAAGCTTGTACAGGTCCTCTGGAAGTAATGTGCGGACTCTGAGAAAATCCTTCGGACCTAGACTTGAGAGCCCTGTCCCGGCGCACTTGAACGTAGTCCACACATTACTTGCTCGAGAATGGAGAAGTTTTACATTTAAAATTGTAGCCTACATGGTCACTCTGATGAGCGATGCCAGTCCGAATTGCGTTATCCTGCGACACGAACTTGGCGAAATACGTGTATGAACACCTTACCAACCAAACGCTTGGCTCCAAAGTGTCTTGTTTATCTGACGTGATGGACACCTGCCGATTGGCCGACCATCATTAGGCATGCGTAGAGCCCGCGTTCCCGTCTCCCCCTCCAACCACGGCAGCTGTGCGGAATGCTTAATGAGAGCAGTTTTTATCTGGTTTGTGAATACTTCAAAAAGCCAACCCAGCAGTTGGTCGTCTGTGGCTCGCCCCCCACCACCACCACCTCTTCACCCCACCCCACCCCCCCGGCCCTGCCCGCCTCGGGCGCAGGTGTTTTGGGGGTCGTCAAACTTTGTTATTCACACAAGATGGCGCCCGCCTTAGACGACTACTCAAGTCTCCAGCGCACTGACTGTGACACGTGCATGCATTCCTTGGTTGGACAATTTGTGAGCTCTAACACAAGAGGTACCGGGATTGTTGTAACGAAGTGCTTGAGGACATTGCAGGTATCGAAAAGTGATATGCATGATTTACTATGAGAACGAAACCAACCCCGTTTTACACCTCATTTACTTGCTCCTATGGAGCAGCTGATACTGATCACACGATTCAGCAAGGAAATGAGAGCGATACGCTTTATTTTGCAAGCATCATTTCAAAATTTGCATTTACCTCCATTTATCGTGCATAAGAGAGAGCGAGAGGAATACGCTTTATTTTGAAGTATCATTCAAAATTTTCAGCAAAAATATAAATGGCTCCATTCACTAAGATAATAGGATAAGTAAACATAATATGCAAGAATCAAAGAGTCAAAAATGGACATCTAGCGGGGAGACAGTTCTAGTCTGAGCTTTTTTATTTCAGTCTCTTCACACGTAAGGTAGCGTGCTAGAAATGGCAAAACGGAGCGCTGGTATGCCGTTGTACGGCATGCTATATGGCGAAAAGCCTCGGCGCATCGGACGGGAAGACTTCACAGCAATCAGTTCAGAGTGGAGGGATGGGTTTCATCATCAAGGATTCGCCCAGCGAATTGTTTGACTGTCGTAAAAGTGCCGTTTTGCTATCAAATCCACTAAAACAGTATAAGAAACACCAGCAGCAGAAGAGAGCATTCGGAGAATACGTTTTTAAAAATCAAAAAAATCCTTTTTGAAGCAAGGCTGGAAAAAAATCACGGGAGAGCAATAAAGCATGAGGGGGAAGAACACATGCCTCTATAAATCGCCAGATAAGGGCCTGAGGTGTGTGATAGGAACGTAAACGGCGAATATAATATAGAAGTTTACGAATTTTTTTGTAAAAAGAGCATCGATTTGTTGGGAGAATGAAAGATTCGATGTCAGAGTTACGCCAAGGTACCGAAAAGAGGATACCTCGTTGGGAAGGACGGCTGAGAATTGAGAACTAGGGGATGGTCGCAGGTGAAAAAAACACATTGGACAGACTTCTCATGGTTCAGTTGAAGGCCATTATCTGACGAGCAGGCTGCAACATGGTCAAGGCCATCCTTCAGACACTGGAGATGTGTCTGATTTTTTTAAGAGGATGACCAACAACCATGTCATCGGCATATTTGATGTACAGACAGTCATTTGGTGACCTCAAATCATCAGTGTGAAGGGAGAAAGAGGTGAGGGATAAGAGCACCTTGAAGAACACCGTAGTTGTTTGGAAGGACAGTAGACTTCCGCTTGCCGGATTGTACGAATTGAGTGCGGGAAGTAAAATAATCTTCAAGCCAAGAGACAACCCAGCCGGGAGAGCCAGACGCGGATGTTTTATTAAGGAGGAGATGGCGCGGGATGATGTTGAAGGCAGAAGAGTAGTCAAGAAATGCACATGCGTACGCACGGCAGCCCTTATCTAAATCTCGTAGAGCCGAATGTACTACAAGGGCAACGGCATCTAGGGTACTACGCCGGGCCTTATAGGCAAATTGTAATGGGTCGGAGAAATTGGAGGAAAAAGGCTTAATTGTATCGAGAGCGACTCGTTCAGCAATCTTCAGTAAAGCGGAAGAGCAGGCGATTGGACGGAAAGATTTAGAACCAAAATTAGCGGACTTTTTAGGGATGGGAGTGATTCTTACTGAACGCCAAATATCAGGAATTTTTGACTCCATGAAGGACATGTTTATAAGGTGTGTCAAAATAGGGGCAATATGAGAGCAGCAGTATTTTAAAACAAATGGTGAGACTTTATCCGGCCCAGCAGCAGTTGAACCACGAACATTTTTCAGATGTTTCTCCACTGTTGCCACTGACACGGGAGAAAAAACGCTTGGTAGTAACGAAAGGTTGTTTGTGGGGAGATTGGAGTCAGTAAAAGTATGGATAAAATGTTTATTAAGATCGTCTAAATCAGCATCAACGTGTGCCAGTTTACCACATTGGCCAGTAAGACGCTTAAGATAAAAATAGGCACTCAAAATAGACAGCACTGGAAGAAAAAAAGCTGCCACTGCCGGCGTTATGCATGGTCGTCAGAGTTTCTTCCTTTCAAACGGTCTCGGCGTCGTGGGCAAATGACCTCAGTTTTAGTTCGAATAAACAAAGAGTGGTAAAGTGCCGTGTCTAATGCGCAAAATGGGCCAGCCCATGTTTATATAATCAAATGCACATAGGAATAGTGAGGGAAAAATGGTGGTTAAATTTCAAAAGCCCACATAAGCGGTGCTATTCTCACAAATATTTTTGATTCTGGACATCGTGTGGATTCCAGCGAGGCCTTCCGTGTGATGTGTAAGGTACCACCAAACTACCCTAAGTCATTAGGTAAGCGTCAACTAGCAACAGCAGAAACAGATGAATATTGCCGACAAAGACGAGGGAGACTGGAATGGCCATTTCTGGCTCATCAGCTAGTCATACCCAACCCAAGGTTGTGCACAACCCGAGGCTCGAACCCGCAACCCGTTAATTGGCAGTTCAATGCTCTAACTCACAGTGCCATGGGTTCGTTGTCTTGTCGGTTTAGATGAGGAATATTGACAACTGGTGGATGAACGTTCAATACTGCCTATAATACTAGCCACTGGGTGGCTGCTGGCGGGGCTCGAGAGTGAGCCCCAAGGCAGAACGGGACGATTGAGTGCCATAACCCATCGGTGAGCGTCCATTCACCAAAAGCAAAAGGACCGCCATTCACCGTGCATAGAAGATGGTACCGTAAGTGTGCTAGCACCGGAAGATAGCAAACGATAGAAAGTGACGGAAAGCCGCAACTATCGGCATCATTAACTGTCGTCTGTAAAGGTCGCAAAATTCGCTCCAGATTGTCTTCTTTCAAAACGGCGATGGCGTCATTTGCAATTGACCTCATTATGGAAGTTACAATAAACAATAAACAAAACTTGATTTACGGGCTAGTCGTCTATCAGATGCCATACACACCAGTGAAAATCATGCGCAGTTCTAAGAGCGGTGCATGCAAAAAAGCTCAGTGTAATCCTTCACAGGCAGCTTTTGAGGTTAGCTCAGTGGTGACCTGCGCGTGCATTTATTTAGAATGAAGCAGACTTGTGCAGTACCAATCTGGCTATCTCCTTCGATCTCCACCAGGTTTCAAACCTACGGCTGGGACTGGGTGTTTGCGAAATGGCTGACGAAACTATGTGGTCCGCCTAAGCGTGTCACGCGTGTCCGGGTTGTGGAGGGGGGGCTTGGAGCTCACACAAGCAAACGGTGCAACTCAGGTGACACTAGGACCGAAACACTTTAGTCGGACCCTCAGTCCTGAGTAACATCAAGATATGCTATCAGCTGGAAACCTTCAAAACCACGATTGGGAGCCAGTAATTATAGATAAATAGGGGTCTAGCTGCTCGAAGTGAGAAGATTCTGTTTGCTTACTCCTTACTGGATAGCTTCCTTGGCACAACCCTCCCTCCGAGATCTTCTTAGTAGCTGGACTTACCTCTAAAACTGTCCACAGCAGGTATCTCTGGGGATGCAGCCCCATAGGTGGAGTGTGGTATGCCTAGGTGTGGTTTCCCGCCACGCCAGTAGCCTGTGCCCTCTCCCTTCTCCGATTTGCTTGACTCTGTCTTGTCACCAGGCCTGTGGTGAGAGAGGGAGAAGCAAGTGTGGTGGATTCAATGCAAGTATTCTATCACTATAAGATAATTTACACATGATTCACCACCCTTGTGCCCACTTTGCTGTGGGGCAAACAGTGAACCTCATCGGAATCAAGGGTTGAACTGTCGGTTAGACTTGCCACGCCATCTTGGCAAGCATGTGATCCAGTCGATGCCATTCCTACGCAGGAGTGTACATCCACATGGTTTTCTAGCGGGCAAGAGGACAGAAGGAGTGTACGTGATGAGGATTTGGTTTTCCGAGCAGATTGTTGCTAGTTCCGCTCCAGTGGCTGGTTCTTACCCAACTCGTACACCTTCAGCATGAATACGAGAAAAGAATTTTGATCGTCTTAATTCCTATGTTTCAGATCACCAGAGTTTGGTATTGCTGGAGGATTTACGCGCAAGATGGAAGTGAAGTCCTTCTCAGGGAACGGGGAGACGGTTGTTGGGGAGGTGATTAGGTTGTCGATACCTCTAACCAATTTCCGGGTGTTACCATTTCTTATCTATTGATGAACACTCACTGATCGCTAACGGACCTCAGTCATCCCGTTCTGTCTTGGGGCTCACTCTCGAGCCCCGCCAGCAGCCACACAGCGGCTAGTAGTAGTAAAGGCAGATGAAAAACTCTAACAAAGCCAGAGGAGACTGAAATTAACATTTCTGGCTCATTATCTGTCATCGACCAGTCATACCCAACCCTAGGTGGTGCCTCACCCGAGGCTCGAACCCGCGACCTTTTAATCAGCTGTACAACGCTCTAACCATTGAGCCACGGGTTCGTTGCCTTGTCAGTTTAGATCGGGAATATGAAGATTAGTTGATGAACGCTCACCGACCGTTAAACGAACTCTTTAACCCCGTTCTGCCACGGAACTCCATCTCGAGCCCCGTCAGCAGCCACACCGCGGTTAGTAGTAGTAGTAGTAGTAGTATTAGTAGTATTAGTAGTAGTAGTAGTATTAGTAGTAGTAGTAGTAGATGTAGTAGTAGTAGTAGTAGTAGTAGTAGTAGTAGTAGTAGTAGTAGTAGTAGTAGTAGTAATAGTAGTAGTAGTAGTAGTAGTAGTAGTAGTAGTAGTAGTAGTAGTAGTAGTAGTAGTAGTAGTAGTAGTAGTAGTAGTAGTAGTAGTAGTAGTAGTAGTAGTAGTAGTAGTAGTAGTAGTAGTAGTAGTAGTAGTAGTAGTAGTAGTAGTAGTAGTAGTAGTAGTAGTAGTAGTAGTAGTAGTAGTAGTAGTAGTAGTAGTAGAGGTAGATTAAGAATACCGAAAAAGAAATTGGAGACTGGAATGGCCATTTCTGGCTCATCAGCCAGTCACACTCAACCCCAGGTGGTGCAACACCCGAGGCTCGAACCCGTGACCTGTTGATCAGAAGTCCAATGAGTGGGCATTGGAACAAAGAACCGTGGACAATCGCCGGGCCTTGCAGAGACTCAGAAATTTCAGGGAAAGTTGGTGCTCTTGACGAGAGTAGAAGTCGCAAAAAAGAATTAATTTTTCTGACTTCCAACTTTTCACTGTGTTTCAGGCTGACTGGGTATTTTTGTTGGCTAATTTTCAGTTTTTGAATTCTGTAGCAGTTTTTTTTTAAACTTATCATTGCAGTAATTTACAGGATACAGGCCGACTTAAAAGCGTAATGTGTAGAATGTTAGCTTCGCACTGAGAACCTGCAGAGTTTCACGAAGAAATTCTCATCCGGTAACACATGGCTTAATTCATAAGCAGCGTACATCCGAGACTCGTAGAAGAACTGCAGGACAAAAAAAACTATTGTGTGACCCTACTAACCTGGTAACAAATGTTAACCCTAACGAACACGATGGATAGGTTTAGAGGCAAAGGCAGGCGTTTAATACAGTCAACTTCAGGGACCAAAAACCAGCTCTCTTGAACGATGACGGTTCGCATATGAATTTCTTTTCATGGCCAACACGTTACCGCCCTTTGCATTGTCCAACCTCCATTGCCATCGTTCTAGTATTACGCACGCCTACCTACCGACTGGGGTCGATAGTTGGGTTCTGCAACAGTTTGTTTTCGTTTAGTGGGGTGGTCGCTCGACCATTCGGGTGAGTGCGGGCCACGTGACAAATATGAGGGTAACGAGAACGATGCAGATGAATGATCCAACCCTGATTTAGGCTTATGCTGCCTTTATTCGATCGGCCAGAACTCTAGCAGCCATCTGGGACCGGAAACGCGCTCATGCGCATACAAAAACGACGCACACACCCACACCCACTCTCACCGTTCCCTACCTATCGACTGTGTTCGTTTGAAGGGCCATACAATAGGTCGTTGCTGGTTAAAGGGGTCCGCAGAACCATTCCTTGCCGAAAGACCGCAGGTGGAGCTTTCGGGTCAAACCTGTAGTCTGCTTAGATCATCCCCAGGAAACCGACTGGGCAAACCAACATAAACAGCCAGAACAGGACGTGCGGTACGAACGCTTGAGAGCCGGGAAATGGAACATGACGGCTTGTCGTGAATCCTGGGCATTAATTGCTAAGCCAGGCGGACACATAAATAGTCCAAAAGGAGAATGACTGAACGAAAAGATCCGGAAGTTTTAACGGATAGTAGTCATTATAGCTTCCTTTGGCGGTGTGCTTTTTAAACTGCTTCACACCTAATGACCAAGACGGTTGGAAGTTGACTGAACTGTACTCACTGGATAACCCTCGTCACCTGCGAGCCGCAAACCGTACCGATAGTTTAAACCCGTTTTTAGATATACCACACCATCACTTTATCGCGTGAACGAACACCACAGTTTTCTCGCAGTCCCTTCATCACTGCTGAGTTTCTAGTCCCATTCTTCGCCAGTGTAGAAGACCAATAACTATATAGTTGGAAGTAAATTCTTCTGAAATTGTCTCCTTCCAATAACTATGACTGAACAATAGTAGAAATTTGGGCAAAGAATTGGTTTGCGGCTCCAATAAGCAGCAATGAACTATCGTAAGACCCTGCTAACCCGGCACCGAACACAATTAATAGGGTTAGTGCTAGCTTTTGGTTAGATTGAAGTGTAGATAAACGTGGATATGTAGACGTGTAATATGGTTTAATTCAGAGGTAAAAAAACCTAGCTCTCTTGTAAGATGATGGTACGCATATAAATTTATTTTCATGGCCAACACGTTACCGCCATTTGCATTGTCTAACCCCAATTGTCATCGTTCTAGTATTACGCACGCCTACCTACCGACTGGAGTCGTTAGTTGGGTTGTGCAACAGTTTGTTGTCGTTTAAAGGGGTTCGCACAACCTAGTCATTAGCTTGCCCTAAATTTGTAGCAGCATGACGTTTGAGATATTTTTGGATGAAGTTCGGATCGACTGCCCGCGCCTTGGTGACCGCAGGTGGAGCTTTCGGGTCAAACCTGCAGTGTACTTAGATCATCCCCATCAAACCAACTTAAACAGCCTGAAAAGGACGTGCGGTGCGAACGCTTGAGAGCCCGAAAACGGAACATACAGTTTCTCATGAATCCTGGCCAGGCGGACACATAAATAACCCAAAAGAAGAATGATTGAACGACAAGATCCGGAAAGTTTTAACGGATATTAGTCATTACAGCTTCCTTTGCCGGTCTTCTTTTTCGACTGCTACACAGCCAACGACCAAGACGGTTGGAAGTTGACTGAACTGTGCTCACTGCATAACCATTGTCGCCAACGGGCCGCAAATCGTAACGATAAGCTAATAGTTTAAACCCGTTTTGAAATATACTGATATCTACGCCACCACTGCAATCACTGTCAAAGAAAGACGTTTACTGTCGGGGAGATGCGGGATTAAGATATGAAGACAAGCTTACGCAGACATTGACGTAAAACGATGTCCTTGGACCTGTAAAAGTAACCACCTATATTCATGGGGCTTCAATGTTGTCACTTGCATACTCACCTCCCATAACTCCACATTTAGCAAACCGATAAGGACAATCACTTTTACTAGGAAACGGCGCCTCCAACATGTCCCGCATCAGCACACAATTGCGTAATGGCGGGCTTTTGAATTTGAGCCACCATATTTTACGTCTCCATTTACATATGCATTTTCTTTTATGTACGTATGTTAGCCCGTTTTTCTCATTACATACTGCTACTTGCCACTCTTTGTTTATATTAACTACAGTAAGAAGGTCATTTGCAAACGACGCGTGCACCGTTTTAAAGAAAATCTGGCGCAATTTTGTGATGCATTCACGACGACTGACGCATTCACGCCTACAGTTGCAGCTTTCGGTTACTAAATATGTCTTGTTTGCTTCCGCTGCTATCTCTTTTGCGTACCAATTTTATCCACCGTGAATGGAGGCCGGTTTTGCTGAAAATTTTGAAGTTACTTTCAAAATAAAGCACATCTCTTTCTGTCTCTCAAGAAAATGAGTAAATAAACACGGAACAACGTAAACAACTAATTCGCACAGTTGGTCATTTCACTTTGTGACTTGGGGTTTACGAAACCACAGACTACATTTAGCCCCCAAATTATCACATGTGCGTTACTTCTCTTCAGTATCCTTAAGAACGTCTCCAAAGTGTCCACATCGTTGCTTGTGTGAAATGGGTCTCACCATGGTCTCCTTCACTCAACACTCGCCTCCTCTGTTGATCATTTCCGGTAAATATAAGCACATAGGGACCCAGTGCAGACAACTGGTCCTATTCAATCAGTTAAAAGTGACCTATAATAATCTATCTTGCATTGTGAACGAATTGCATGTGAGATAGTTTAGACTTACTGGATAAGGATATTTTCAACTAGCTTTCGACGTACAGGTCTCCCGACAATAAACTCTTTAGGGGGTTACAAGCGGAACCATACTCAGGTACTAGCTGAAAGCCCAGACGCGTGTTCTGTAACTGTTTAAAACGGCTGCGATGAAGTGTGCCTACTTTCTGGTAGATACCCCAGTAGGAGGGAACATTTAGATTAATATTTCGGTTGACTATGCATATAAACCTGCGAATAGACTGATGTACTCCAAGTTAGCGATTAAATTTCTGGGGAAATGCAAAAGCATCAACAAACCCTCTGTGATGCTCCTGCAGGAGGACAGAACTTCAGCACTAAGCGCTACTTGACGTATCGGAAAGATTGCAAAACTAGAAGATACCAGTGAATACTGTTCAGTGTGGCCCACGTTCTGGCGTTCGCACGGTGACAAGCGAACGACAATGCTATCATACAGGAGAATGGAGCCCATTATGGGTCAACTGACTCCCGGCGGAACCTAACTGCCGGGGAGATGGGAACCCCAAGTTTTAGACCTGCGGACCATCTACTAAGTATACTCATCTGTACCGAATTAAATTTAGCCGCAGATCTCGATCGGTTTATAACTGATTGACGAGTGTACAGGGCAAGAAGTATTGTTGACTTTCATTTCTGGTTTCAGCATTTTTCCCTGAAAACAGATTATGGAACCAATCACACCCGATCAACGCGTTAACAGCGTATGGTGTTGCTTTGACGCAAAAACAGTTAACAGTTTGTAATTGGTGTTTATTATGGCACCTGGAGCAACTGTAATGCTCATTCCACTTGTACATCCACGATTTTATTTAATATTTATATATGTTAATGCATAAGTGCATGTTCCGGGGGCAATAACAGTCCTGAACGTTCACGAAACAGGCGCTAATTGGGTGTGGGACATTTCTACCCACTTCACATGGTAGCCGCACAAAACATCCATCCTCAAAATGCGCCTTTTAGCGCTTGCTTCTCCGCGGACATGTCCTTCTTACGTTATTAAGACTAGAAGATACACACTTACATTGGCAGTTAACCCGGTTTTTGTCTTTCTGTCCCAATAAAGTTCCCTTCCGGTTGCTCTCGCCCCAATACTCTGCGTTCGGACAAAAGTAGAAGAGTGAATTGTAATCCAACGGAAACTATAAGATGAGGAGATAGCGAAATCATGAAACTGGTTAATGTCTCTGGAATTCGTAAAATCTTCTTCGTTTTGGACATTCTCACCTCCTGAACCATTAGATAATCAAAAACGTTCATACCGATTTGTATATAATAAGCGAACAAGTACTAAAATTTTTGGAAAAGCCTTTATCCGTCAACATAACCGCCTTCGCAGTTTACTATCCATTTTCAACGAGACAGAGTGTTATACATCCAGTGTTTGTACAGAGTTGCGAAACTGTCCATTTCGCATTTGAATATGTAACACCGCGCCAGCTAGCTGACCGGCTCGGAAATTTGTGCCCTGGAGAGGGAAGAGAGATTGAGGTCACCCCCTGGGAATCCATCCACACGGCATTTGACGTGCTTGGAAAGTTTCCAACTGACGTGGCAACTCTCTCCCCTTTTTATAACTGCGTTTCAGGCCGCAGTATCTTCTTCGGAATGTTGTATTGTTGCTATTTCTCCTGTTGGTGACATCTGGGTCTCTCATATTTAGCCTAGTATATGAGATGTGAACCAGCTCGTGAGTGGCCCGCGTAAACTGTGCCACCGCGCTCGCCACCGTTCGTATTGACTTCACCTTGCTATCGGATCACGGTGGGTAGAGCGGGGAGAAAGCGTAAGGTATATGTGCTGCAGACCTGATTCACTCCAAAAAACTTGACGCACGAGTCACAACTGCATCCACAACCCAGTGGGTCAGAGATAGAAGCAATCGTGCACAGCGGTCATACGCCTCAACACACGTGCGCGTTCACAGGTGGTCCACAGATGAGGTTCAGTAGCCGAAACTAAATTATATCACTGTCTCACCCATTCGCCAGCCTCTGTCGGACCGCCCGAATAGGCATTCGCACCGGGCAGACGCAACGTACTACCAAAGGAGCACAAGATGCTGAGTCTTTATGGGCATGAGAAAAATGCAAGCATACCAAATGGTCATTTTTCGATCAAGTGTGGTTCTCGCGGACGGCTGGAAAGAAGATGATTCAAAAGCCGACATTCTGGCGTGACTAAAGTATCCTGGGATGGTGTTGCAGTATGACAGTTCGACCGTCGAGTTCAACAATGTCCCCCGCGTGCTTCACAACAGGCTGGAAGCAGGCGTGGTGACGTGTTCGTGAATATGACTATAGTAAGAGTCGCTTTGCGCTGCAGCTAGCGCACTCGCTCCTCCTCCCCCATCTGGGCTCGATGTCATGACTAAGTCAATGAGACCGGAGGCGAGAGATGGTACGTTTGGCTGGCGCGTCCGCAGCCTCCCTTAAAAATACCATCACATCAAGCTCGGATGCCATGGAGGGGAGTGCCAAAGAGTTCAGGTTAAGAAGGAGCCCTTGCAGCCTGACTCTCAGTCCGCCAGTCAGCCACTCTACACAAAACGCACATTTGACTGACCACGCGGTCCGAGTTATCCCGTCAGCTGGCAACCTTCCAAGCCACGGCTTTTAGGGCAACGTGATAGTTTCAAGCGGGTAAGCTTGTGTGCTCAACCGTCGATCTCACTCTCATCCCCACCCCCACAATCAGACCACCATCCGAGGCGGTCAGTTTTCTGATGTACAGGTGGGCGCAACTGCTGGTGACCTCGTCTACGCGCACTACCTACACGACCTGGTTCCCCCAAACACATACACCAAGATTTCACACAACGGTGGATTGAAAGGCTCACATTTCACATGTGTGAGATAGCCAGAGGTCACGTTAAGAAAGAGCCATCGCAGCCTGACTCTCAGACCACCAGTCAGCCACTCCACTCAACACACATTGGACTGACTGCGAGGTCTGAGTGTAATTTTAAGTTGACAACCTTCCACTTCACGGTACATTGCGAGCCTCAGGCTCCGATAATATAGGTTTCATTTTAATCAGTATTAAAATCCGACTTAGTACTCATTTCCCAATCGAAAACGTTTTTCAGAATTGCGGTTGACGTTTCGTATGATAGAAAATTTACTTTACATATATTGTCTGGCGAATGTAACCTGTGGAAACCCGCCTTCCTGGTGCCAAGATGTTCTTATTTCTCGAATGATTGCGAAGGTTCAAGTCCCATGAGATTGCATGACAAAAGACGAAGTATGTACGAAACACCAGAACAATTTTGCGCTTTCAAACTCCTACAGGAGTCCATCGTCAGAGATGGTGGCAACAACAAATGAAGCAACACTTATAGGGGGTGCAAGTCAATCAAAGATCACTGACACATGTCTGAAGGTGACTGCGCAGGGCTCTACACACCGGCGCCAAATCGATACATCGATTAATTGATTGAGTTCCCATCCGTAAACCAGGATTCAATCAAGTATCGGCTCCTATTGTTTCCGGTGTGGGCGATTATCTTGACAGCGGCGAAGTTGAACTCATGGCCAGTTTCATAGGGGTGGTTAGCAACGTGTGATAATTCGTCAACGCGTCGCACCGCCAACTTATGTTCATGTTTACGTGATCCTAGGTGTGTTTAGTCAGGCCTGTGTTATTACAAGGATTGTTTAGGCATGGGATGCGATACATTACTCCAGATTGCTCTGCTGGGTTTAGCTGATCATTGATTTTCATCACCCTGTTGTGCACGGTAGCTTTGAGCCGGTGTGCAATGCCAACACCTAGTCCGGCAGGTTGTGTTTCTGATTGGGTCCTCTGAGGCCCAATGGCTTTGGGTAGACATTCCGCATAAATTTGTTGTGGAGCTTTCGGGCCTCGCGTCCGGTTTCCTCCGGTTTGCTGCATGAATCTTAATCCGTTTGAAGAGCATTTTCACACAGCTTCGTTTGTGAGCCACTGTGTGGTTGCTGTGACAGCTTTCACAGCTTTCTTCGTTCTGGTACTCGTGTTCCAAAGAATGGGATTGCGCGTTCCTTCGGAAGTCCACTGAGGCTTATTCTGTGCTCTCACAACCGCTTTGTTCATTAATCCGCTAATTCTCTTGAGACCGGCTTAATGTTGTCGTTAATCACCATGGCAATTATTCGAAGGTGAAAACTGAATCGACGAGTCAAGGTGTTAAGTGTGCTGGTCGTCCTCACAATCACTTATGCGCCAAACGGACCACCCAACCGACAACAGGCTTAACGTCATCACGGGCGTCACAATCGACGGCTTGAAGACACGAATAAACTCGGATGTGGAATGGCAATTTCTGGCTTATAAGCCATCGTCAGCCAGTCATACCCAACCCCAGGTGGTGCACCACCGAGGCTCGACCCCACGACCCGTTGAGCCACGGGCTCGTTGTCTTGCCAGTTTAGGTTGGACATGCGTTGATGAACGCTCACCGATCGCTAACGCAACTTACTCGTCCAGTTCTGTCTTAAGGCTCACTCTCGAGCCCCGCATGCAGCCACACGTCGAGGGAGTTCCGATAACGATCAGTGAGCGTTCATCAACCTCTTGCTACAGCGATCGCATCCTCTTCTTCTAAAATCAAGGCCGAAAGAGCTGCGTGGACAGGGTGGGGCGATAAAAAGTGGTGCTGGGTGGAGGCTGGGGTGGATCGGAAGAATCAGAGTCAGGCAAAGAAGACAATAACAGTGATGATTTTACTTTCTCAAGCTATTGTCCGCAACGTTCTGCCCCAGCAACGCCCAATGCAGCCCCCAAAGACGGCGCCACAGCCGCCGAATATCTCCACTTGTAAGACACAGCGACAGTCTCCTACCCTTTTCAGCTGAGGCACCTGCCAACGACGAAACCATAGCAATTATGTGTGTGAGAGAGAGAGCGAGGTTTGTGAGATTGAAGATGGTGGTAATTATGGGTAATCATGTCCACATCCAGGTTGCCCTTTGTCGGGCACACGTGCACCTCCCCAATTCCTTCCTGCCCCCCCCCCTCCTCCTCCTTCTTCGATGACCCGCGAGAGAACTGTAATTCCAAGCCGTGTAGCTGAAGCTGACTCAAGTGGCCCCCTCGGTGCCAGGTCGTTGGCCCAGCAACTGGCACGTCAGCGCCGACAAGCATACGCCCGGTCGCGTTCGGCGGGGAGGGTAGTAGAAAGACGCGTGTCTCGTCCACATCGGCGAAATGCCCGTGCAGGCGCTCTGCGAAGATGGTACGATTAGCACATGTGTCTGGCTGTTATGGCAACCGCAGGTTCTTCCTCCGACTTAATCACCTTTAAGATATTCCTACCCAGCGTAATGTTGCCAGTTTTAGAATTCGCTAGACCATGCTGATTAAAAGTCGTCTGGTCACTTCAATCTGGTCGTGGCCGCAGGATCTGGTGTGGCCTGCTTCCAAATCAAGCCTTCTTGCCTTGGGCTGCGATACTGCCAGTACAGTAACGTTAATATCCGTAACTTCCAAAGGCTAACTGCTCCTAATAACTATCTTACTTTCACACGTCACGGCTTTAAATCAAGACATAAAACCCGTTGACTTAGGCAGAACTCTATCAGTAGGGTCAAGGTACACATATCCTGTGTGGGTCAGAACAGCAGTCGTTTGAGATTCGAAGCTGTGTCCTCCTCCTCTTCTTCTTCTTCTTCTTCTTCTTCTGCTTCTTCTTCACATCAGCTATTTATTCATAGCTTACTGATTTCGAAGGTAGGCGGTACCAACCAGTGTAGAGTTCAAATTTTTATTCTGACGAGTGTATGGGGTACTAGTTCCCATGCAATGTGGTTCCATCGGTGAGGTTTCACTTTAAAGCAGATGATTTTATTGTCAGATAAGGGTGATAAAGGTGTCAGATAAGGTGATTATGATTATGAGGATGATGATGATGATGATGATGATGATGATGATGATGATGATGATGATGATGATGATGATGATGATGATGATGATGATGATGATGATGATGATGATGATGATGATGATGATGATGATGATGATGATGATGATGATGATGATGATGATGATGATGATGATGATGATGATTAGTATGATGATGATGATGATGATGATGATGATGATGATGATGATGATGATGATGATGATGATGATGATGATGATGATGATGATGATGATGATGATGATGATGATGATGATGATGATGATGATGATGATGATGATGATGATGATGATGATGATGATGATGATGATGATGATGATGATGATGATGATGATGATGATGATGATGATGATGATGGAAACGAGGGGATTTCCGAAACGTCAGTCCAAACACATTCCGGTCCATGAACTTGTCCCTTCTTCTTCGTCTTCTTTGGCGTATGATGACATCACTAGACCCGTTGTGCCTGCGGGCTCACTTTCGAACCCCGCCAGAGGCCACAAGGTGGCTAATGATAGCGGCAGAATTGTATAACCTGCCGCAATCACTACAACTGTTTCGCACCTCTTTATGGACGGTTCTCGGTTCGCAAATTTTGTGAACTACGACGTCGATTAACTCTTGTGTTCAATGACCCTGTAAATTCAAATATATCTTATGGAAAATATGCAAAATTCCATCTTGTAATCATTTGGAAGGAACTTACCCTGTCTTAAAATTGTGTGCTTTAAAAGAGAGTGGTTATCTTTTGGTTTTAAAAAGCTTCTAAATTGCCGAATAATTTTGAGCCCCACAGGCTGTTACACAGTAATATAAATGTAAAGGCTTGATAAGAATTTATCGAAAGCTAACGTATGCTCACCAACTTGTCTTTTGAACTTTATACTATATCATGTCCATCAAACTATTACTTTTACTTATTAAGTATACAACGTTGTCCACATCCATAGAAAAATTTCATGACGACTATGCGACCTTTTCTTCATAGCATGGAGAGCTGAATGGTTTTCTTTAAGCGGAATGTATACAACTTGTAGTTTTGAAACCTTAAATTCACGTGTAATGGCCTGTAGAGTTCAAAATAATTCGGAAATTTAGAAACGTTTTAAACCCAAAAGAAACGTTTTCTTTAAGCATAAACTTTAAAGACGGTGTAATTTGCTTCGAAACGAGTACAAGAAAGAATATTTGATGCTTGTTTTCCAAAAATATAGTTGAATTTATAGGGGCAGTCGATAATTAGTGGAAAGATGCCCAATATCTTAGCAATCATTTTGAAAGAGAAGACTTTTGCAAGCGGTCAAAAGACAGATCGCGCAAATGCCGGTATCCCCATTACAGAAATAGCTCAGGATTAAGCTGCACGATAACCAATATTTTACAGTGCTACTTAAGTAATTGGTTCTGATCGAAAACAGATTTCAAAATATTCATTGACATTTCATGATATAGGGAATCTGCGGTATGTCTTTATTTGCGGTGCTGAGAAAAAAGCTTTTTGAACACCTTAAATGATACTGCTGGATATAAACAACATTAAAATTGAGATTGACAAATCTAAAGGTCATAAAATTCTGCCTGCGAAACGACGGAAGGTAAAAATAACGCGCACGTCAGTTTTACCGTCCAGTTTGACGATGTCCACCGTATGCACCATAACAGGGTAGTACAACGAGAATAAACTTTGCGCTGCATCTACCTCACCCTCTGCTGCACTCTCCCACCTGGACCCAGTGTCAAGACAGAGTCAAGATGACCGGAGATGGGAGAGGGTGCAGGCCCACGCAGTGTGGTCCTATTCCAAACAAGAACACAACATCAGAAGAGAGAGAGAGAGAGAGAGAGAGAGAGAGAGAGAGAGAGAGAGAGAGAGAGAGAGAGAGAGAGAGAGAGAGAGAGAGAGAGAGAGAGAGAGAGAGAGAGAGAGAGAGAGAGAGAGAGAGAGAGAGAGAGAGGGCGGCTCGGATCCCAACTGAGTGCGAGTGCCATAAAGTCCACATTAAGAAGGAGCCATTTCAGCCTGACTCTCAGTCCGCCAGTCAGCCACTCCACACAAAACGCACATTTGCTGACCACGTGGTCCGAGTTATCCTGTCTGTTAGCAACCTTCTAAGCCACGGCTCTTAATCGAGCTCATCGGAGGAATATGGGTTGTGTTACTTGCGCAAGATGTGCTAGCACGCGGTGGATTCCGCTTTCGTGGATGCTCATGTGACCGAGCAGGTCCATGCGATGAGTAAATGCACGTGGGCAGTGAGGGCGTTGGAGGCGGCGGTCTCTGTTGTGTGTTGGTGCTGAGATGGCAAGACAGGATCTCGGACGACGAGCGACTGCCCAAACGACTTTTCTACGGAGATGTCGCTACGGGTGCTCGCCGACAGGGAGGTCAAAAACGACGCTACAAAGGACACTTTGAAGAAATATCCGAAGCAACTTAAAATCAACCCGGCGACCTGGGAGGACCTTGCCCAGGATATACCGGCATGGAGAAGATCCGTGAAGACTGGTTCAGCAATCTATTAGGTCAACCGGATCGCTGCCACCAAGGCCAAAAGAGCGGCACGAATGTCACCAGCGCCCCTGGACCGACATCGTAGATGCCCATGCCCTGCCAACATACCCGGGCTGGTAAGGCATCTTCCGCACGCGAATCGGCCTGGTTTGACATCTTCGGACGCAATGCACCAACAATCCGATAATACCAATTTCTACGTCAAATTCTGCCAACCTTCCTTCAGACTCCCCCACCCTAACTCGTGACATCAATTCCATTACTCCCACCATCATAGAGACCACATCCCTCTACTCATCGCCTGTTACCCCCACCAACGCAATCACCATCGCCTTCGCTTTCACTACCACCACCACCACCATCAGCTATGGCGACTCTCTCCTAAACTGTCCTAAACCGCCCATTCACCTCACGCATCGGCCTGGTTGGTCACTTGCGAATCAATCGAACAGAGACTGGTGAACCAGTGCCTGGAGCACCAACACGCAGCAGAGATCACCACCTCCACTGCCCTCACTGTCCTCGCGCATTCACTCATCGCATTGGCCTATTCGGTCACATGAGCAACCATGACAGCGGAATTCACCGCAATACCGACAACACCGATACACCATGCACACCCTCCGCTCCTGACATTCATACCGCCACTGCCACCACCACTACCATGAATGACATCCCCCAGCCTCTCCGATTTATCCTGCTCACAATGTGCCCGCAACTTCAACTTACACATCGGCCTGGTTGGTCACCTGCGAATCCATCGCACGCAGGCTGGTGAACCAGTGTCTGGGGCTCTGACATACAGTCGCATCGCACGCCTCCACTGCTCTCACTGCTCCCGCACATTTACACACCGCATGGGCCTATTAGGACACATGCGCCTCCACGATAACCTGCGGTAAACCACCGGAGGCTAAGCTACATCAGCGCACACTACCTACACCAATACATCGACAACACCCTCACAATCACCATTTACCAGAGTATATCACGGTTTCCTAGAAACCGTGGCTGGGAAGTCTGCCAATCAGACGCTTCGACCAGACCACGCCGTCGGCTCAGTGTATGTGCTGTGGGTCGAGTGGCTGACCAGTGGACTTGGGAGTCAGACGGCGATGGCTCCTCCATACCCCTGAGTAAGTAAATCCTGGTATGTGCGTTATGGGGGCAAGGTCGTGCTGTTGCGCGCGAAGACGGGTACGCCGACCCGTCAGCCAATGCGCCCACTCCCACCTCAGACAACTGACTGGCTCGGATGGTGGTCTGATTGTGGGGGCGGGGGAGATAGTGAGGTCGACAGCTCAGCGCATTTTCCTCACTATAAACCATCTGACGCACTTGAAACTATCACGGTGCGCTAAAAGCCGTGGCTTGGAAGGTTGCCAACTGACTGGATAACTCGGACCACGTGGTCAGCCCAATGTGTGTTTTGTCTGGAGTGGCTGACTGGCGGACTGAGAGTCAGGTTGCAATGGCTCCTTCTTAATGTGGCCTTTATGGCACTCCCACTCCGTGGGATCCGAGTCAGGTGTGGTGGTACACCCAGGGGCGGCTCCAGCCGCGCCAGCCACCTGCGCCCTCTCCCATCTCCGGTCTTCGTGACTCTGTCTTGACACCGGGCTCAGGAGGGGGAGAAGGAGTGTGTGCGGTAGCTGCAGCGCAAGACTACTATCACTTAAAACTAATTCATGCGCAAGTCACCGTTCCTGCACCACCTGATGTGGAGCATACAGTGGACCTCGTCGAAATCGAAGGTCTTACTGTCGTGTTGGTGCTCCAGGCACTAGTTCGCCAGTCTCTGCGCGATGCATTCACAAGTAATCGATCAGGCCGATGTGTGAGGTGAATGTGCGATCGCAATGAGGACAGGTTAGTACCGAGTCCCCATCGCTGGAACTGGAGGACAGTGGCGTTGGAGGTAACAGGTCGGAGGTGGCAACTGAGGTGGTGGGAGTGGGACAGGTGGTGTTCGTTGCCGTGATCGGCGCAGGGAGTGGAGGACGGAGGATGATGTCAGTGATAGTGGGCGGCGGGGCATCAATGAAGTTGGAATCAGGGGTTGGGATGGTCATCGACATGGGGTATGTGGCAGGTGTGGCAGAGGTTGGTGTTGTGCGATTGTTTTACATCGAGTTTGAAGATGTCCGACCAGGCCGATACGCGCGCGGAAGATGCATTGACAGCTCGGGCATGTTGGAAGGGCCTGGGCATCGACGGTGTTGGTCCGGGACGCTTGTGACTTTCGTGCCGCTCTCTTGGCCTTGGCGGTGGCGATCCGGTTGGCCTCATAGATTGCTGCACCACTCTTCACGGATCTACTCCATACCGTTCTATCCTGGGCGATGTCCTCTAAGGTCGCCGGGTTGATCTGCAGTTGCTTCAGCGATTTCTTCAAAGTGTCCTTGTAGCGTCGTTTTTGACCTCCCTGTCGGCGAGCACCCGTAGCGACATCTCCGTAGAAAAGTCGTTTGGGCAGTCGCTCGTCATCCATTCTTACCAGGTGGCCGCTCCATCGCAGTTGCACTTGCCTCAGCATGGCGTGGATGCTGAGGATTCCGGTCCGCTCATGGACTTCCGTGTCCGGGATCCTGTCTTGCCATCTCAGCTTCAGTATTCTGCGGAGGCAGCTGATATGAAAGTGATTCAGCTTCCTGGCTTGGTTCGAGTAGATGGTCCAGGTCTCCGCTCCGTAAAGGAATGTCGTCAAGACGACGGCTTTGTACATCTTCATTTTTGTGTTAAGGTGAATACCATGGCGATTTCACATGGAGGCCTGCAGCCAGCCGTAGGCCTGACAGGCTTTGGATATCCGTTGGCCAACCTCGTCATCGATTCTCGTGTTGCGTGACAGCGTGCTTCCTAGATAAGCGAAGGTTTCCATAATTTTTGAGCGGGAGCACCGCTGACATTGATTCGAGGGAGCATTGTATTCCGCGCTGGTTGACGGCTGGTACATGGCAAACGTTTTGGCTGTACTGATTGTGAATCCCGAAATCGGCGCAGCCTTCGGCGAAGAGGTCCATGCTCCTTTGCATGTCCTCCTCCGTCACGGTGTTAAGGGCGCAGTCGTCCGCGAAGAGCAAGTCATGGACTGTAGTCGTAGACACACGCGTTGAAGCCTGCATACGCCGAATTTTGAGAATGTGCCCGTCAGTTCTTTAGGCGAGGTGGATCCCAGGCTGCTCTTCGCGGTAGGCGTCCATCAGCATAGCAGAGAACATGAGACTGAAGAGGGTGGGGCCAGTACGCAGCCCTGCTTCACTCCGTTGGTCACTGCGAATGCTTCGGATACCGTCCCGTTGTCAGTGACGCGCGCCGTCATCCCGTCATGAAGCTGACGCACCATGTGCGTGAACCGCTCAGGACAACCAAATTTCTGCATGACTTTCCACAGTCCATCACGATTTACCGTGTCAAAGGCTTTCGTTAGATCCACGAAGGTAGTGTATAGGTGAGTTCGCATCTCCTGACACTTCTCTTGTAGCTGGCGGGCGGCATATATCATATCGGTTGTTCCATGGTGCCAGCGGAAGCCACATTGGCTTTCCGGGAGCAGGCCCTGCTCTAGGTGACCGTTCAGACGATTGAGAAGGATACGGGCGAAGATCTTCCCGGCGATGTTGAGCAACGAGATGCCTCTGTGATTATCACAGAGTTGCCGGTTCCCCTTCCGTTTGTAGAGATGGACGATGGTCGTGTCTTTGAAATCCTGACGAACTTGTCCTTGGCGCCACATCTCCTGGAAGAGTGTTGTGAGTTCTGCCATCAGCCGGGGCCCACCGTGCTTGTAGACTTCCGGTGGGATTGCGTCGGATCCCGGTGCTTTACCGCTGGAAATCTGCTGCACGGCCCGGATGGTTTCTGGTAGGGAAGGCGGCAGATCCAGGTCATTGTTCGTGTCCACTTGAGGGAGCCGGTCAATGGCAGTGTCGTAGATGGCTGATTAGCAATTAAGGACTCGTCTGAAGTGCTCGGCCCAGCGCTTCAGAATTGGCAATTTCTCTGTCAGCAGTGTTGTGCCGTCAGAGCTGAGCAGCGGTGCGGTCCCCTTGATACACGGGCCGTAGATGGCCTTGATGGCTTTGAAAAAGTTTTTTCATTGCATTGCGGTCCGCATAACCCTGGATTTCCTCAGCCTTTCGGATCATCCAGGCATCCTGCATATCCCGCAGCCTTTGCTGTACAAGGCGCCGGCATCTGAAGAAGGCTGCTTTGGTGGCGACAGTCCTAAGGTCCATGTAGACTTTGTGTAGTCTATTCTTCTCCGCGAGTAAGATGCTGATGTCGGCGTCATTGTCATCAAACCAGTCCTGGTGTCGACGGTGTGCGCGTCCGAGGACTTCGAGGGCGGTGAACTGGGTGAAATTTCGCAGTTGACACCATCGTGTTTCCACGGTGGCATAATTATCTGGAGCATGTAGGTTCTCCAGTTTCTCGGTTATTTGGTTGCTGAAATCAAAACAGTGAGCAGGCAAATTTAATAAAATAGTATTTAACTTAACTGGCGGCCTCTTACCTTGGGGCCTTCGTCGGGGTTGCAGTCGGAGCCTCATCTGGGAGATGACGAGGCGGTGATCTGTCCAACCATCAGCATCGCGGATCACCTTGGTTACCAGCACGTCCTGTCGATCTCGCCTTCGGACGAGAATATAGTCCAGCAGATGCCAGCGCCGCGACCGAGGGTGCATCAACGTGGCCTTCTCCCGCGCCGGAAGGCGGAGAAAGGTGCTGGTCAGCATGAGATGGTGTTCCGCACACGTTTGCAGAAGAAGGAGACCGTTATCGTTACAGCTACCAAGACCGTGGGGACCCAGCACTCCCTGCCAGGCAGCGTGGTCTGTCCCGACGCGGGCGTTGAAGTCACCAAGGAAAATTAACTTGTCCACCTTTGGCACAGTCGCCAGCAGGGCGTGCAGGTACTCGTAGATTTTGTCCTTCACCGCATCAGAGCTGGTCATTGGGGGAGCGAAGGCACTGATGGTGGTGGCGAACAGGTCTCCCCGAAGAGGCAGGTGGAAATTCATCAGGCGTTCATTGAAACACGACGGCAGACAGGGTGGACGTACCATGATGTCGATCCCGATGGCAAAGGCTACACCAGCGTCGCGTCGCTCTGCCTTTGGCCGACCGTTCCAGAAGAAGGTATAGCCGGCACCCACCTCCTCCAGCTGTCTCTGTTCAGAGGCACACACAACACCGGAGACCCTCACCTGGTTTAGCCCGCCGGTCGTGACGGTTGTCCGGGGTGTGGCCGCTGGGAAGAACCCAACTTTGAGGAGCCACAGATGAGAGTTTGGTACCCGTTAGAGGTGGCCATAGGAGCATTCACTACCTGCACGAGACAAATGGAGCGACCAAATGCAAGCTGTGTGGTACTACCTCTAACTAGTACCCCCTAAACCCCACACGACAGTTCGACGATGTCCACCACATGCTCCACGGAAGGGTGGTGCAGGTACGGTGGCTTGCGCATGGGTTAGTTTTAAGTGCTCGTAGACTTAAGATTCATCTACCGCACTCTCTCCTCCTCCCCCACCTGAGCCCGGTGTCAAGACAGAGTCAAGAAGACCAGAGATGGGAGCGGGCGCAGGTCGCTAGCGCGGCCGGAGCCACACCTGGGTGGGCCACCGCACCTGGCTCGGATCCTACACCAAACAACACAAGAGAGGGGTGGCTCGGATCCCAACTGGGTGGCAGTGTCATAAAGACCACATTAAAAAGGAGCCATTGCAGCCTAACTCTCAGTCCGCCAGACAATCACTACACACAAAACACACATTGGGCTGACCACGCGGTCCGAGTGTTCCCGTCAGTTTGCAACCTTCCAAGCCATGGCTTTTAGCGTACCGTCAAAGTGTCTAGCGCGTCAGATTGTTTATAGTGAGGAAAATGCGCTGAGCTGTCAACCTCACTCTCTCCCCCACCCCTACAATCAGACCACCGCCCGAGCCGATCAGTTGTCTGATGTGGGAGTGGGCGCATTGGCTGACTGTTCGGCGTAACCGTCTACGCGCGTCACAGCACGACCTGGGCTCCATAACGCACACATCAGGATTCATTAAATCAGGGGATATGGAGTAACCATCGCCGTTTGATGTATGTTTCTTCCCTTTTACATCGTTGTATAATCCCTGAACCCACAGGCGCACGCCAGCTTCGGCCTTCAACCTGCAGAGTGAGGGCATAATGTATTCACCAGCAATTCTGAAAAATCACGGGTCTCCATTAACAGAAGACTAATCTTTGCCATTCAAACAATGGCAATTTATTTTTACTTATCTACTCAGTTGGTACACGTCGGCTGTGTTAGTTCACGCATGTTTGGCTTCACCAGCGCTCATCGTTGACTGAATTTACCACCTAGGATTCTTCCACAGGCATTTTTAATCATCAACCTATACAAATACATTGATCATTTTGACAGCCATGTTTAAAACACCCATAGGCTCCCATAACCCACTGGGCATTGATTCACTGTAAGCATCGCGTGACCAACCTATGTTCATAGAATACCTAGCTGTGTCTTGTCTCTACTGTCGTTAACCCCCCCTTGCAGCTAGGCTTTTGGCGTGACGACAGGTCGTATGACAGTCGCTAAACGTACAATTATGAGTCGTTGTCACCTCCTGCCTTCTGCCTGACCGTGATGCGAAGGTTGGGGTCGCAAGCCCGAAACGAAGGTGAAAATTAATAGTTTTATGAACAAAAAGTCTTCCTGATCTCGCCCCCCCCCCTCCATCCCGGTTAGTCGTCGTTTCTGTACAAGTAAGTGCAACTTATCTCCTGATACTATCGGGTAATCTAAATTAGAGAGGGCTGTTGGATGCCAAGCTAGCCAAATCTGGTCCATAGCTGAGAGGCCATCAACGTCAGTGTTTGGCGGAATATATGCGCTCGGCGTGAAAGTAGCCGGAATTACTTTCAGATTTGTAACCCGGATGTAAGTCTGGATCCCGCTGGGGGTGAAGATGAATGACCTTGAGGTAGCGGGGCTTTGAAAAAGGACGTTAGACATAGTAATCGGAAAGAGTAGCCTCACATTTTGGAATGCAATTTTTTTTCTTCCATTTCTGTGACTCCGCCTGAAGCCCAACTTCCTGATTGCACTAGTTAAACTAAGACCTGTGGTTATGCGTCAGAGTGTAATCTACAAAAAATAATATTTGTTTGTGCACGCTATGAAATATTGTGCTCTCTTCAAGATTAAGAACACGGTTGCTAGAATATCCATTTCCATCTCTTACTAGCCATCCCTCCCGCTGGCCATCTGGATTTTGAGTAAGTTGGCAAAGGCACTTGATATTCAATTGATTTCTGATTGGGTAAGGACGTTAATTTAAACTATTTGCTACTCTCCATTTATCGATCGCCTGTTAAATCCAGAACAGTCGTATTAGCTGTTGCAGCCTACGTCTTCGCTGCTGAGGACTACTTGGACGGGAGCATAATACTGATTACCGTAGAACCTAGTCGCAGCGCGCTAGAATGCTGGCTTTTCAATGCACTTATTATCGGCCGACTGCACAATCTGCGCTTTGTAAAAAAATTAATACTTAAGTACCCTGCGCATTGTTATTAAGTTGGTATAGCCTTATAAATTCAAACACGATTTAAAGAAAACGTGTGGCCAACTATTCATTCTAATGCTCATTTTATAGAAAATCATGTTTCAGGCAAATTTCACACTCGAAGAGAGGGTATCGTTCGGTTTTGAGAAATTTTCTTACTTCTTGAATAATTTTGAGCCTGGTCTGCTGTTGCATCTGTGTTTAGGGTTTGCAGTCCACAAGCTGTTTACTTTGTATAAAGGGAAAATTGTGCATTTTCCTATGTCATTTATGAGATACCATGCAGGTATCTAATATTTTTGCAATGTGGGCTATCTTGGAAACATCATAAGGAGTATTAATAAACAAGTAAACTCAGCGTCAGTTTAATCGGAATAGCAGCTGCAGCGTTGAGGTGATCTATCAGGATAGGTAGGGTTCCCCACGAACTTTACGCTTAATAGTCGTACAACATTGAAGCCTTCTCTGAGAAACTCGGCAGGTTCTCAATAAGAAATAAACATTCTACTCATAACAATCTTTACTCGGCCTTCTTTCATTAAATAAACCAAAAGATAAGCTTATAAGTCGGTTACTGAAGCTGAAATGAGCCATGAAAATGCATCCAAATTGGTTTGAAATCAGGTCGAAATTTAAAAACAATCCTGGTAAGGGTAATTATTATTATTTTTTTTTCTGTGGATGCTTTAATCTTGCCAAGACCGTTGATTTTCTCGCAATCAGGAGGTCCGTGAGATTTCTGAGGGAGAGAGAGAGAGAGAGAGAGAGAGAGAGGAATACGCTTTATTTTGAAAGTATCATTCAAAATTTTCACCCAAAATTGCTCCATGCATTGTAACCAAAAGATTAATTAACAAATTACGCAAGAGACAAAAGGTTTGCATTAAAAAAGGAACATCTATTACGGGAAGAGTTCAAAGTTCAGGTTTTTTTGTATTTCTTTCCATTTACACTTAAGGTTTAGTGCCAGGGGTGTATGGGGCACTCGTTAGGGGTAGCACCACACAGATAGCATTTGGTCGCTCCATTTGTCTCGTACAGGTGGTGAATGCTCCTGTGGCCGCCTCTAACTGGTACCCAACTCTCACCTGTGGCTCCTCAAAGTTGGGTTCTTCCCAGCGGCCACAGCCCGGGCAACCGTCACGACCGGCGGGCTAAACCAGGTGAGGGTCTCCGGTGTTGTGTGTGCCTTCACACCCGGTATGTCTGACTCCAGAACTTCCCACCTGACAATGACGCCGACATCAGCAACTTACTCGCGGAGAAGAATAGACTACACAAAGCCTACATGGACCTTCGGACTGTCGCCACCAAAGCAGCCTTCTTCAGATGCCGGCGCCTTGTACAGCAAAGGCTGCGGGAGATGCAGGATGCCTGGATGATCCGAAAGGCTGAGGAAATCCAGGGGTATGCGGACCGCAGTGAAATGAAAAACTTTTTCAAAGCCATCTACGGCCCGTGTATCAAGGGGTCCGCACCGCTGCTCAGCTCTGACGGCACTACACTGCTGACAGAGGTTGCCCAACGGATCTCCAAAGCTAGTCAGGCCTTCGGCCGGCTGCAGGCCTCCGTGTGGAATCGCCACGGTATTCACCTGAACACCAAACTGAAGATGTACAAGGCCATCGTCTTGACGACACTCCTTTACGGAGCGGAAACCTGGACCGTCTACTCGAACCAAGCCAGGAAGCTGAATCACTTTTATCTCAGCTGCCTCCGCAGAATACTAAAGCTGAGATGGCAAGACAGGATCCTGGACACGGAAGTCCTGGAGCAGACCGGAATCCTCAGCATCCATGCCATGCTGAGGCAAGTGCAACTGCGATGGAGCGGCCACCTGGTAAGAATGGATGACGAGCGACTACCCAAACGACTTTTCTACGGTGATGTCACTACGGGTTCTCGCCGACAGGAGGTCAAAAACGACGCTACAAGGACACTTTGAAGAAATTACTGAAGCAGCTGCAAATCAACTCGGCGACTTGGGAGGACCTCGCCCAGGATAGACCGGCATGGAGAAGATCAGTGAAGACTGGTTCAGCAATCTATGAGGCCAACCGGATCGCCGCCGCCAAAGCCAAAAGAGCGGCACGAAAGTCACCAGCGCCCCGGACCAACACCGCCAATGCCCAGGCCCTGCCAACATGCCCGCGCTGTCAACGCATCTTCCGCGCGCGAATCGGCCTGGTTAGACATCTTCGGACGCAATGCACCAACAATCCGACAATTCCAATTTCTACGTCAAATTCTGCCAACCCTCCTTCTGACTCCCCCACCCTTACTCCTGGCATCAATTCCATTACTCCAACCATCATAGAGACCACATCCATCTACTCATCGCCTGTTACCCCCACCAACGCAACCACCACCGCCTTCGCCTTCACTACCACCACCACCACCATCAGCGATGGGGAATCTCTCCTAAGCTGTACTCAATGCGACCGCGCATTCACCTCACACATCGGCCTGGTCGGGCACTTACGAATACATCGTACAGAGACCGGTGAGCCAGTGCCTGGAGCACCATCACACAGCAGAGATCGGCGCCTCCACTGCCCTCACTGTCCTCGCGCATTCACTCATCGTATGGGCCTATTCGGTCACATGCGCATCCATGACAGCGGAATACACCACAATGCCGACAACACCGATACACCATGCACACCCTCCGCTCCTGCCATTCTTAGCGCCCCTGACACCCCCACTACCATGAATGACATCCTCCCAGCCTCTACCGATTTCTTCTGTCCACACTGCGTCCGCACCTTCAACCCACGCATCGGCCTGGTCGGTCACCTGCGAATCCATCGCACGGAGGCTGGTGAACCAGTGCCTGGGGCTCCGACATACAGTCGACGCGCTCGCCTTCACTGCCCTCCCTGCTCCCGCACATTTACACATTACATGGGCCTATTAGGGCACATGCGCCTCCTCGACAACCTCCGGTAAACCACCGGAGGCTTAGCTACATCAGCGCACACTACCTACACCAATGCATCGACAACATTCTCACAATCACCATTTACCAGAGTATATCACGGTTTCCTAGAAACCGTGACTGAGAAGTCTGCCAATCTGACGCTTCCACCAGACCACGCCGTCGGCTCAGTGTATGAGCTGTGTGTCGAGTGGTTGACCAGTGGACTGGGAGTCAGACGGCGATGGCTGCTCCATATCCCCTGAGTTTGTGAATCCTGGTGTGTGCGTTATGGGGGCCAGGTCGTGCTGTGGCGCGCGAAGACGGTTACGCTGATCTGTCAGCCAATGCGCCCACTCCCACATCAGGCAACTGACTGGCTCGGACAGTGTCTGATGGTGGGGGTTGGGCAGAGAGTGAGGTCGACAGCTCAGCGCATGTTCCCCACTATAAACAATCTGACGCGCTTGAAACTATCATGGTGCGCTAAAAGCCGTGGCTTTGAAGGTTGCCAACTGACGGGATAACTCTAACCGCGTGGTCAGCCCAATGTGTGTTTTTTGTGGAGTGGCTGACTGGCGGACTGAGAGTCAGGCTGCAATGGCTCCTTCTTAATGTGGCCTTTATGGCACTCCCACTCCGTGGGATCCGAGCCAGGTGTGGTGGCACGCCCAAGGGCCGCTCCGGCCGCGCCAGCCACCTGCGACCTCTCTCATCTCCGGTCTTCTTGCCTGTATCGTGAGACCGGGATCAGAGTGGGGGAGGAGAAGAGTGTGCGGTAACGTTAACCGCCCTGGTTGGAAGTTTGCCAACTGACAATTACACTCAGACCTCGCAGTTAGTCCAATGTGTGTTGTGTGGAGTGGCTGACTGGTGTTCTGAGAGGCAGGCTGCGATGGCTCCTTCTTAAGGTGACCTCTGGCTATCTCACACATGTGAGATGTAAGCCGTTCAACCCCCTGTTGTGTGAAATCCTGGTGCTTGTGTTTGGGGGGCCAGGTCGTGTACGTAGTACACGTAGACGAGGTCACCAGCAGCTGCGCCTTGCTTCCGCATCAGACAACTGACCTGCTCGGACAGTGGTCTGATTTTGGGGGTGGGGGAGAGAATGAGGTCGATAGCTCTCTTATTTTCCTCACTATAAACAATCTGACGCGCTTGAGCCTATCACGGTGCGCTAAAAGCCGTGGCTTGGAAGGTTGCCAACTGACGGGATAACTCGGACCGCGTGGTCGGCCCAATGTGTGTTTTGTGTGGAGTGGCTGACTGGCGGACTGAGAGTCAGGTTGCAATTGCTCCTTCTTAATGTAGCCTTTATGGCACTCCCACTCCGTGGGATCCGAGCCAGGTGTGGTGGCACGCCCAAGGGCGGCTCCGGCCGCGCCAGCCACCTGCACCCTCTCCCATCTCCGGTCTTCTTGACTCTGTCTTGACACCGGGCTCAGGTGGGGGAGGAGGAGAGAGTGCAGTAGCTGCAGCGCAAGGCTACTATCACTTAAAACTAATTCACGCGCAAGTCACCGTCCCTGCACCACCTGGTGTGGAGCATACGGTGGACCTCGTTGAAATCGACGGTCGAACTGCCATAGTGCCAGAAATGGCGATACGGAACATGCTGATATGTCGATGTACGGCAAGTGATATGTTCGAAGCCTCGGTGCATGGGGTATTAATACTTCGCAGCAATTATACTAGAGTGAGGGGGGTAGCTAACATAATTCAGAATGCGACCAGCAGATTGCTTAACCGTTTTGAAATGTCGTTGTGCTATTATATAAACTAAAAGTCAAAAGGAAATTCCGGAAGCCGAGGAATGCATTAGAAGGACGCGTTTAAAAATGAGCATGCATTTGTTTAGTAAATCAGGAGAAATAACGGGCGAACAATAAAGTGTGAGATGCAGAATGCAGAAGTGTGTGATAGGAAAGTAAACAACGAATGCAATGCTGAAGTTTACAGATTTAGTGAAAGTGGTTTCAATACGAAGGGCGAATGACGGATTTTATGTCAGAATAACACGAAGGTACTGGAAAGAGGATACCCCTTGTGGGAAGAATGTACAATGATTCAGGACTGGGAAAGCACCGCAGTCGGAATCCACGCTGACCAGATTTCTGATTATTCAGTAGAAGGCTTTTTTCCAACGACCCTACCGAGACGTGGCTTAGGTCATCCTTCAGGAAATGTAGATGTGTCTGAATTTTTAAGCGGATGACCAACAACCCTATCGTCAGTATACTTAATAGACAAACAGCCATTTGGTGATCTCAAGTCATCAATTTGGAGGGAGGAGAGGTGAGGTTGAACCTTGAGAGCTTCAACGTTATTGTGAAAGGGAAGATTTGCGCTTACCTGATCAGGCGAATTTAGTTTTTTTTTCAAGGCTTAGCGATTTTTCATAGTTCTTCGGGTGAATGTTTCGAATGCCTGAGTGTTTGTCACGTGGAAGCTGCGTCGCAGCTAGCTTTCTCCATAGCGTTGGTACAAAAGTAAAGCGCGACACGCTTTAACCGACTTAAGGCTCCTTTAGCTAACTTTACTCGCCCCTCTGTGTGCAGACCTAGCGCTACCGTAGATTTTATAAGGAATCTTTGTTCCCGCAAGACCGCCAGGGCGCTCTAACGAGATGAATAGGACCATGCTGATGACAGGAAAACTAAAATTACCAGCCCAAGTAATCAGCATTTGTAACAATGTAATGTTCTTAATATATGTGGAAAAAACTCGATCACGAAATCCAATCTCTATGCTTAACTTTAAACTCAAACCAACTGAACCCTGCCTGTCACAAATGCCGGATGTTTCCTAGACGGTGTAGGGGGGAAAATAAGTGTCTCCAGTCGCCTTTTACTCGCTTCATCCCCGAAGCTAACCTTCGTACTTTCTGTTTCGAATACTCGGCGGGCAACAGCGGACGTCATCTTGGTGTCAACCAATCAGAAAGCACGGCTCTCTCCAGGCTAACTCCATAATTAAGTTGGTCGAGCATTTAGTCAGTTAGGCCAGTAACGTAATGGAAACTCGTATTGAAGGCTGCTGTATGGGTCGGCTCCAGGCTACATAGAGAATACCTATGTGTAACTCCTTTACGGCTGCTGTGGTGGTGGTGGTGGTACGCAGAGATCCAGTCAGTTACCGACCTTTCAGAAGGACATTTATCGGAGATCGTCCTGTGGATGCACACCTGCGGGCCAGATTTCCGATCGGATGGAAGCTGAAGCCCATGTCGGTCCTAGCAACTCTAATCTGCACGTGACAATAGCCATTTCCAGGTTCTTTATATGACCCCATCTCCCCCTCCCCTCCCCCAGAGAGACACTTTACCCTCCCCCCTATAAACAACATCAGGTGAGCCTTAGTAACCACAGGACATTGTTGTGGATGGTGCGGGTGGTGGTGTTGACGGTGGCGGTGGTGGTGGTAGTGGTGGTGGTGCGTTATTCCTGTACCCGAGACTGTGACACACGACCGAACTCATTGTGTTTGCTTGAGTTTATTGAAAGCCAGGGGGCTGTGGACTGTAGGCAGGGGGTGTCCCGATGATTCGGTAGCGAAATCTAACAGGGCAGGAGAGAGACCATGTCCCCATATTAACAGCCCGTTGGCACCTGAGCCATCCGCAGTTGGGGTTATTGGCATAGTCCCCTTGTGTCCCCGATGCGCGAGTATTGTGAGAGCGTTTCAAGTGCCAGTACGGTCATTCCGTGATGGTTACTTGCATTAGCTACACCCCTACCTGACCAGTCTCTGTGGTCAGGAAAAATTATGCTTAGGATTATGGTGAGGGTTAGGGCTAAGCAAATGGTTAGGTTTGTCAGTTATGGTTAGGTTCGGGAATAGACTAGGGGTTACGGTTTTTAACGTGTTAACTGTAGGGTTAAAGTTTAAGATATGGGAAGGGTTAAAGTGGCCGTTTACTTTATGTTAGGGCTAGTGCTAGCGTGAGCATCTTTCTAAGAGGGCGAGGCGGCTCCTATTCCAGTTTTACTCCTCCGTTTATAAAGCGGGTTTTTTGGTTTATACCCCTGGGGTTAAATACTAGCCTTTGAATTGCGCAGACAGGCCTAAAAACAGCGTCTGCTTACTGTAAATCGTCTTTTCTCTAAGTGTCTCAAGGTAATTGCGATACAGAATAGCATTGCCAACAAAAAAGAGGGAGACTGCAATGGCCATTTCTGGCTTATTAGACATCATCAGCCAGCCATACGCAGTCCCAGACATCCAACTCCTGAGGCCCGAACACGCAACGCGTTGGTTAGAAGTCCAACATCCCAACCATTGAGCCAAGGGCTCATTGTCTTGTCGGTTTCGATTTCCTTCTTTCCTCCACGTCTGCTTTTCTGCTTCTTCCAATAAAGTCTAGCCAACACTTTTCGCTTCCTAAGGCGAAGACATTTTTCAAGCCTGTCGTAAAGTAGTTGTGGCTGATGGAAAACCACGAACCAATATTCGTATCGAGAGTAAGGGATAAATAAATAAAGTGTTTTATTTAACACCTTCACAGTCCAAGGGCAAAAACCTAAATAACGCATAAATTAAGCTCGTTTATGCGCATCTCGCTAGCTCAGTGTTTACCGGGGGATTGACTTAAACACACTTCGACAGCAAATTATTATCCAGACACCTGTCTCGAACCTGCGCATAAGAAGAGGCCTCTCATAGGGCAACTGATGTCGTGGGAGCGCGCGCCCAAACAAATTGCCGACACAAGCGAAAATCCCAGCACCAGGAAGCAGTTTAAAAAAAGAAATAGATGCGATCGCTGCAGCACTAACGTGATTAGCCGGAAATTTCGGATTCATGCCGGAACCAATCATCAGACGTTGCTCTCTCTCTCTCTCTCTCTCTCTCTCTCTCTCTCTCTCTGTTGTTTTATATTATTATGGGTTTGAGGATGAGTTCAAAACGTCAGGCCCATTAGGTTATTGTTCCAGCGCTTGTGTCTTCGTCTTCCCTAAGCTTATTTAGGTTTTTTGAACGACAGGTTCCATCTCACCTTTTTCTAGAGACTGGGCAAAGACTGGCCAATTGGCAATTATGGACCGGTACGCGTGTCGGGATTGTGTAAACGCTGCTTAAACCTCGCCCACCGTCAAGTCCGTAATTAGCCCTAGACCTCTTACATGTTTCTGGCCGTCAGGACATGGAGTGTGTGTGCTGTGCCCCTTTAACGAGCCACATGGTAGATGCGTTGGACCAACACGGGGGCCACATCAGGGCATGGCAGGCGTTATTCGGGTTGCGCTCCCATAACAAATACCGAACATGCGAGGTGTGGTGGCACGCCTAGGGACGGCTAGGGTCTAGGGGCCCCGGCCGCACCAGCCACCTGCGCCCTCTCCTATCTCCGGTCTTCTTGACTTAGTCTTGACACCGGGGCCAGGTGGGTGAGGGACGAGAGAGTGCGGTAGTTGCAGCGCAAGTCACCGTCCCTGCACCACCCTTTGATGGAGCATACGGTGGACATCGTCGGACTACGACGGTCGAACTCTCGAGTGGAACTGATATCTTGACCGTCCAGTGGCGGAAGTTACGTTGGGATGAGAAAACTATTAAGGATACAACGATCACATGGTTTGTAACATTATGGTAGGGAGGGAGCTGTTGCATGCAAGGAAAACAAGACAATTCAGACACTTTTTCAGGCCTTCTTTTTGCCACTCATTCTCCGTGCTAAAATTTTTGCGCTCATATTCTCTAACTAATTTGATCAGCTGATTTACTACTGTTTTTGCTTGTGAGTTAAGTCCCGGTCTCTAAAATTCTCCATTCTCAAGAAGAGTCTTAGCTTTCTTTTTGTAGTTTTTTCAGTTCATCACGACAGTCGATCGTCCTTTATCGGCTGGTAGAAGGGTAATTTTGTCGTCTTTCCTCGGTTCCTTTATAGATTTTGACTCATTCTGTGAAATACATGTGGGTTCGTTTGTGCGCATCAGCAAAACAGTAACAATTTTTCAGATGAACTTTTCTATCATTGTTTGTTTTAATTCTCATCAGCATAGCTTACAGGGATGCAATTAAGGATATGGAATTTTCGGTCATACATTAGGGAAGTTTCAGAAGTGACTGATCGCATTGTTGCCGAACTAGGTGTTGGTATTCCACACCGGCTCAAAGCTACTATGCGCAGCAGGGCGATGAAATTCAAAAACCGACTAAACCCAAAAGAGCAGCTTATTGTATCACATGCGCAAACTGTCCTCTTAACTACACAGACCAGAGTGAACGCATGCTTGGATCACGCATACATGAGAATAGGTTGGTTACGTGATGGGGCGATGAATTATCGCAAGTTGCTGCCCACACCTACGAAACGGGCCATGAGTTCAACTTCGCAGCTGTCAAGATAATCGCCCACACCGGAAGCAAGAGGAGCCGATAATTGATTGAATCCAGTTCCATGGGTGGAAACTCAATCAATCGATGTATCGATTTGGCGCCGGTGTACAGAGCCTCACCTCCAGATCTGCGTCAGTGATCATTGATTGGCTTGCACCACCTATAAGTGTTTCTTCCTTTGTTGTTGCTGCTATCCCTGACGATGGACTCCTGTCGGAGTTTGAAAGCGCAAAATAATCAACAAATTGTTCTGGTGCTAGAACAGACTGCTCCAAGTTTTCGAATGATTGATAATCAGCCGCAAACAGGCACCCGCGCGTGTACGAAAGCTTTGAAATAATAGTGAATAACTCTATGCGAATTTAAAACTCAAAATAAATAGTTCAATTTATATTAGTTCGTGTAGAAAAAGACGGCATATTGTAAAAACGTGCTAATTTGCTGTATTTGTTACTAATAACTTTAATTTGAATTTTTAATTGAAATCGTTAACATACAATGTTGTGCATAATAAAAGAACTTTCTTTCGGAAAAAAATTTTATTGGTATTTTTGAAATGTCGGCGAATACTTCACAATTTTCAGGGTCTTCAAGAGCCTCCCCAGAAATGTAGACTACGTTTTATGTGTTTATCAACACCTTCAAAATAGGATATTTATTAAGAGTATTTACCCGAGTAGGGGCGTTTCGATCATACTTGTTGGTTCTCCCAAAGGTGAAAACTCATTACCGAGAAAATTGATCGCCCACAAAAAAAATCAGCAATTAAGACGCCTAAGATCAATTGAAAAACTTTCTATAATAAAAGCCTTTTAAGTGGATAGTAAGCTGAAACTTTACATTTTTCCATGGTTAACTCAATTTAAAAATGTGGAATTTTGACTGTTTTTTAACTTCCAGGGAAATAAGTGATACATTTGCTGCTTAAAATGAAAAACTCACCCTTTGCTTTGCGTTGCAAATCTTCTGTCCATTGCTTTCCTCAATCCTGGGTTAACGGAAACTATATTGTGCAAAAAGTACCTTATCGCTTGTTTCCAATTTTACATAGGTTTTTCTAGGCTTCGTTCTCCGCAGTTTGCTGCAGTATTTTGTTCACGGATCTAATATTCGGCGTACTAAAACAGAATACTGGTAATCAAGTTTATTGCTACGTTTTGTGACAACGAACAGCATAAATTTGCAAAAAAAGTAATTTTAAAAACTCAATTCACTTCTTGTTTCTAGAAAAAAATGCGATTAAAGCGAAAATGCGACTCGGAAGAGAAGAATCAGACGTGATCGCTGGAACAAGAGTTTTATTCGCCTGACGTTTCGGATTATGACTCGTAACCATCTTCAGATACGACATCAGGTAAGGTAATGCGTACATAGGGAGTTGCAGTATTTATAGGATGCAGCCGGTATGCTATTGGTTGACCATGGCACTTAACGGCTCCTCCTTCATTGATCTTGACTGCACCCTGTCAACCTAAGTTTGGAAATGGGTTTTCGATTCGAAAACACGTAAATTAAGTAGGGTTGCAATAGTAATTATTGTCGATATTAAACAAAAATTCGAGTTCCAGGAAGTAATTTAGAAAAGGTAGACGAGATCACTGGGACAACGGCTTTAGTTGCCTGACCTTTCGGATGTAAAGTCGAACTCAACTGAGATGCAGTATCAGATACGGGTAATTCGTATGCAGGGAGTTACAGTATTTATAGGATGTAGCCGGTATGCTACTGCATGACCATGGGCACTTAACGGCTCCTCCTTCATCGATGTTGACTGCACCCTGGTGCGCTAATTGTTTGATGGCCGGCATGCGAGTCGTTATCCGCTGAAAGTTTGTCACCCGTGTTTGAGGGTGGCGTGATGATTGCTCAGCCATCTGGCTCACCGGCACTGGTGTTGGAAAATGTGTTCGCCTGAGTGCTCTCCGAGTGGCCGATTGCTCTGACCAAACTGAGCCTCAACACGGAATAGGGATTGGGCAGGTCATTGCATTTGATAATAGCCTGGGGGCTGTAAACCATGATTCAAGCAACTCGCGGCTCATGCGATTATACCCTCTTGCGAGAATTTTGGCTTTGTGGCCGGTTCTTGCTAAATGAGCCACGACTTGAGAATTGACATCATTTTGCCCCGTTTTCAGCAATATGCGTCAGAAGCAGTCTTCCAGTTTCGCCGACGTAGTTGCTTTGTACGCAACTGCACCAGATTCAATAAACAACTCCAGATTTTTCTTGCTGTGGCAGTGGGCCTTTTGGTTTCCTTACCTGACGCCGAATGGTAGCCTTCGGTTTGTGTGTGACTCAAACTCCAAGTGGTGCGAGAAGGCTACTGACGGCCTCCGGGACGTTTTTGACGTACGGAAGTGCTCGCCAATATTTCGGTTCAGTGCGATTTTGTTGCTCGTCTTATTTGCACATGCACTGCTTAACGAAGTTGCATGGGTTGCCATTTTCTCTGAACACCCATCGAAGATATTGTAATTTGGTAACCCTATATTCCGGTTCACTGCAGTGCGTCTCACCAAGCCGATATGGCGTCCTTATGCAATTGCGTTTGTGGCTGATTGAGTGGTTGCTGTTGAAGTTCAGTACTTGCATCGTATTTCTCACTTTCCTGAACACCTTGGTCCTTAGGCTACCACAATCTTTGCGACAGATGAGGACATCAAGGAAGGCCAGCTGGTTTTTCTCCCCCTCCTTCTCCCCCCTCCTCCTCCTCCTCCTCCTTTGTAAATTGTATGTCCGGGAAGAGGCTGTTGAGACGTTCTATGAACGTAAGCACCTGATCCCGTTCGATGACGACGAAGGTGCCATCCACATACCAAGCCCAAAATTTCGGTCTGTAGTGTTGGAAGACCAGCAACTCCAACCGTTGTAGGACCGCCTCAGCTATCAGTCCGGAGATCGGTGAACCCATTGGTGTTCCCTTCACCTGCTCGCACGTTGTTCCATCAAATGTGAAGTACGTCAGGAGCTGAAGGACTTGGGCGTGTCTGAGGCAATTCTCGGTTTCATCGTTTTTGCTTAGTAGGAGTAGTTCAACGGGTTCGACTGCCAGGTCTTGCGGAAAAGAAGTAAAATTGGACGTGACATCGAAAGATACCACGATGTCGCTTGGCAGGAGGCTTACCCCCTTCAAGTTTCTCCAAGAATGGCGTTGAGGAGTTGACTGTGGTGTTCGAATCAGTGGTCTGAAATTTGCGACGCCGAAACAACCACTTTGCCCTGTCCGTACGTTGGAGTGCGTTTGAGCGATACGATGGGTCGGAGCGGAGCAGCCTCCTTGTGTTTCTTGGGGAGGTCATAGAACCGGGCCAAGGCCATGTCTTGAGCTCTCACCATCCGTCAGTCAGTCGGCATCATTGCACCCGAGTTATCCAATGCCAACAATGTCGCATTAATTTCGCGTGCCAGCGTTTTTACGGGGTTGATTTCGCATGGGAAATAAAACCAGTGATCATTCCGTAAGTTTTTAGCTTTCTGACGGTAGTCGGTCCTGTCCAATACGACGGTGGAACGCAACTTGTCCGCAGGCACAATTACGATGTCTCTGTCAGCTTTGAGTTCCCTTGAAAGGAGTATTTCGCGCGGTTTATGAGCCATTAGGAGGGAAGAAACTTGATGTCTGGATAAGGTTCCTCGTCTACTCCGTCGCTTCCGTCTGGTGACTGACCGATTCCACTGCTGCAATCACGTCAACAGGTTTAGCATCAGCTGTGCTTAAGGAAGCTTCGTGCCACAAAACCTGTACTTGCTCCTTCTTTGACGACAGGTCGCACTACTCGCTAACACTGCCTTTGGCCCTAACCGTCATTTCTTGTATTATGGATGATTCCTATGTCCATGCCATGCCCTGGTTGGGGAATACTACTCTAAGGAGTAATAACGAGAAAGTATACATCTCGTTCTAGAGCGTAAATGTATCCTTATTCAGGTGGATCTGACGCGCGTCAGTCCAAGCCAGGGGTCTCACTGATATGCCATGATCGCACTGGCCTTGTCGCCTGCAGACCCGAACGATCAAGGTAGAATGTGCGGCGTTGCTATGGCCTCGTTGTCATGCCAGAGGACTCGCCCACTCCCGCGTATGTTGGGTCTCAAAGTAAGCATGTCTCCCACTCTCGACCTATGTCGCAGCTCACTGCCGCCCACACCCCGGACACTCACTACTGATAGCTATGTTAATGCGGCCACGTTGATGACCCGGCCTTAGTGACGGGACATGATGGAAATTTGGCACTCGTTCGGCTAATCTCGCCAGTCCCAACAGTGTCACGACAATGGACGAAGTGATCGTAATGGTAACTAGGACTAACCGCAGGGGTTAGAAACAGGCTGTCAATGTCACGTGGGTCGTGGGTTCACCAATCTGACCTGATTGCAGGGGCGGTGGACAGGTAATTTTGTTTCGCCTTGGAGCTCAGTGTCTAGAGGAGACTAGTAATAAAAAAGCAGCGAATAGTTTCTCTCGGATTCACCGTGTAGCTCCTCAGCCTGACAGGATTGGCAATGTCAGTGGTTCCTCTCCTTTTTATTCCTCGACACTTGAGTTGCGAGTTGAATAATGGAAAGGGGAAGTAGGAGGAGGAGGAGGAGGAGGAGGAGGAGGAGGAGGAGGAGGAGGAGGAGGAGAGGAGGAGGAGGAGGAGGGAGGGAGGAGGGAGGAGGGAGGAGGAGGAAGAGGAGGAGGAGGAGGAGGAGGGAGGAGGAGGAGGAGGAGGGAGGAGGAGGGAGGAGGGAGGAGGGAGGAGGAGGAGGGAGGAGGAGGGAGGAGGAGGAGGGAGGGAGGAGGAGGAGGAGGAGGAGGGAGGGAGGAGGAGGAGGAGGAGGGAGGAGGGAGGAGGAGGAGGAGGAGGAGGAGGAGGCTAACTGATTGCAATGCTTTGGGCATTCATAATAATCAAAGAAGGGAAAAGTGATCTCCGATTTCCCCTTCTCGGCGATAACACCACCAAGTCCTTTTTACCCCCATTCTGTCTCAGCAACGCTTCACGAAGCCTGTCGATGAGGTCCACTTGTGCTGCTCAGCAGCAGTCCCTTCGCCCTCGAGACCGCACGCAGCTGGGCCACCTGCCAACAACGAACTCACACTGTAATTATCTGCGATGTTACTGAAAGCGAAGAGGGGTAACCATGCCTGCGGCCGAGCGGACCACTCATCGGTTGGCCTCCCCAATTCATCTCCCTCCCCCCCCCCGCACCTTCGCTATACACGAACACAGCACATTCGGGTGTCGGCGCCGAAACTACCCCAAGTGACCCCAATGTCGGTTCTCCGTCTCGGCAGTGAACTGGCCAACACAGGCGGATGGCCGGCGGGGGGTGAAGGCACCAATATGCGTGCCACGGCAACAGCTTAAGCAGTCGTTCTTCTCAGACCGACCAATGCACACGCGTGCAGAGATACCAGGGCAACCGCCAGGTGTCAATCCGGCCGGATTCTGGTGCTTCTGATCAGTTCTGCTGATAAGGATGGCATACAGCATTCAGTTGTCGTTGGGGGGACGGTGATGATTCAACCACCGATACCGCTTAGATTTTTCACAATGGCTGAGGGCATTCTATACTAACCTAACTGGTCCCAGCACCCAATGCTTAGGCTAAACAAAGAGCTCGAAAGCGCAGCACAAAACGTGCTTGACCCCGTTTCGGTCTAATCCAGTGGCCATAGGGTAACAGTCCACCGTCTTCGACTACACCGATCTGGCAATGCTTGATTAGATCTTCAAAGCAGCTCTCTAAACCAAACTGGATCTGTGCGCTCTGTAACGATCATTTGAAACCTTTTTTTTCTTCGCTCCACCCAGGGCTTTTTAAAAAGTCCCATGGAGGTAGTTTTCACAAGTCTTCCTCAATGGTAAGGTAGAATATGGGCGACGTCAAAGCGAAACATAATCGGTCGTATTGTGTTCAATAATCCGGGCAGACCAGGGAGTGCGATTTCAAGGTAATTTTGAATACACCTGATTCCTCCAAATGGGAAGTGAAGTCGTGACTAAATGGTGCAGCATCTGAATTAATATTTCACGTTCGACAGGTCTGATTTTGCTCCTGAATCTTTCCCCTGTTGCAGTTGGAGTACGGCGTACTGAAGATGATAAAGAAGCCGAAACCGTTGTTGGGGACAGAGAAGCTCAAACGGGCGCGTCCTTCCTGAGTCCATGATAGGCAGCATGTGCCTATGCATCGGATGGACTATCTGGTTCGCGGTTTCGTGGTTTCGAACGTCGTTTCCGACCACCTCCACCGTGCGCCCCATAGTAAGGTGGTACAGGGACGTTGACCTGCGCGTAAATTAGTGTTAAGTGAGAGTAGTCTTGTGAAGCCTCTGCCACATTCCCTTCTTCCTCACCTACCTGGGTCCCGTGTCGTGAGTGAGTCAAGAAGAATAGATGCGGGAAAGGGTGCAGATGGCCAGGCGGCTATTCCACTGCTTTAGTTGTAATGGTAAAACCAGTAGTACGGCCATAGCATAGGATGCGGAATTGGTAGACCTCATCCGGACGCACCAGCACTTGCCAGCATCATAATTTTCACATGACCATATCCTTTCTTTTACTTTGACAAGTAACGTAAACAGGCTTTGGCCTACCTGTTGAATCAGATTATTAACCCAACTCCGCCAGAAGCATCTTTTCCGGCAGTAGAACATTACCAAAAGAGGCAAGGACTATGGCCACTTCTGGCTTATTAGCCGTCATCAGTCAGCCATACCCAACCTCAACTGTTACACCGCCTGAGGTGTAATAGTCAGAGCGTTGAATTTCTAATCAACAGGCTGCGGGCTTGAGCCTCAGATTCCGCAATATCAGGGGTTCGGTATGGCTGGCTGATGATGGATAATAAGTCAGAAATGGTCATTCCGGTTTCCCTGCTCCTTGTCGGTAAGGTGCCTGCGTTATTTCTCATATCAAAACCTTCAAAGTGAGAAAGACGACACTATCTGAAATTCGGGTGTGAATGTACATTGAAATAGGGTATACAAGCCTCCCTCTAAGAAATTTATCTATCTTTCTACAGGTTCCTGCATCATGTTATTGAGAACAGATATGTTCGCCTTTAATTGACGCTGACCTGACACAGTGAGACGCGATGTACTGGAGCTTACCCCAGGCTATTTTTCATACCGAGGGCGCGGTTGGGAGACAAGGTTCGGGAATCGCTGCTGCATACCCTCGTTCGGGTCCATTTCGTTCAGGAATAAGTTTTATTGCGACGCATGTCTAGATAGTTATAGTTAGGCAGTCTGTCTTGGTATCTAATCTCTACATCTCCCTGCGTGTTAACGTCTCCCGCCAGCTGCTGTGAGGAGTAGATCTGTGAGGACCAATCTGTGGATCTCGCGATCAGGACTTTCAATGGTCTTGGCAGTGACAGGCCCCAAGTTTGTCCTCTTTAGGGACCCCAGTTTGGAAACTCCGTGTCAGGAGTGTATTCGAGAAGACAGGAAACCGGTTTTGTACTGTCATGTTAACTTCCACAACGCACTCTAATGTTCCCATAAATCTGACCTTCAGTTACATGGGGAAAAGTAGAGCGCATATACTCCAGCATTCTCGGCCAGTCATGCGGAACAGTTCGCAAGTCAATAGTTCAGAAAATGCGATTCCCAGGATGTAAATCCGAAGAAGAAAATAATAAGAAGAAGAAGAAGAAGAAGAATAAAAAGAGGAAAAAGAAGAGGAAGAAGTAGCAATAGTAGTGGTGGTAGTAGTAGTAGTAGTAGTAGTAGTAGTAGTAGTAGTAGAAGTAGTAGTATTAGTATTAGTAGTAGTAGTAGTAGTAGTAGTAGTAGTAGTAGTAGTAGTAGTAGTAGTAGTAGTAGTAGTAGTAGTAGTAGTAGTAGTAGTAGTAGTAGTAGTAGTAGTAGTAGTAGTAGTAGTAGTAGTAGTAGTAGTAGTAGTAGTAGTAGTAGTAGTAGAAAAAGAAGAAGAAGAAGAAGAAGAAGAAGAAGAAGAAGAAGAAGAAGAAGAAGAAGAAGAAGAAGAAGAAGAAGAAGAAGAAGAAGAAGAAGAAGAAGAAGAAGAAAAAGGAGCGTTAACGTCGAGAGGTTTTTATCGTTTGTTTGCTTGTTCTGATCACGGCACTCTAGAGCGTCTAGTTTCAAATCAGTACAAGACTTAATGGCAGAACAGTTTAAAATTTTGGCCCAACCGTAACCATTGAAAGCTCCAGCCTCGTTTACAGAAATTAAGTTAGCTCTGTCTAGTAACCCCCTCCCCTTTTTACAAGGGACTAGATAGATTGTTGCCTAAGGACTGCTTCTCTGAAGTCTGACGAGCCCGCATCTAGAAGGCCCTCTCACCTAAAGATATCCAGGGCACCGTGCTGGAATGGAACCAGGCCCCCGTGACAATTCGAAAGTTAAATTAGTAGCCTTCTTTGACCATCGTCCTCCCACACCTCCACCCCCAGGCATTGTTAGTCGATATCCGCTATCGTATGTACCTCAGCTGTTGATACAATCTACGAACCGGATTAGGTAGGGAGAGAGCGTCAGTAACCAGGCCGACAACTGCAGTAATCCTTAATCTGCAATCCGGTAGCCCTGATGTGCGGCAACGGTTAAAGTCTGGCTTACTATGGACCTCATGTTCAAGCTCGTAGTCTGCTTTAAATTTGACGGGAAGTTCTGCGAGTATTCCCGTGTTAAACGTGAAAAATACAATCGGCAAACACGTGTTTTCGGCAATTCTTCTTCGGGCCTGTACGATTACAGGGCTAATGAAAATATGAAGAGTTGACAGGGTTCATAAGCGTCTAGTAGTCAATATCGATTGTTCCCACGCCGCCTTCATAGCGAGGTCATTGGGGCTGGGGGACGTAGGGTAAGCGATGTTCGGAGGTCGAATACGGAGAGTGAACATCACTGTCAAGTGCGCGGAGCGAACAACTGTTATGAGGGGATGGGGACAGCATGTGAACCCTTCCCGAAGTCGCCGCTGACTCATCTAGTCGTTACTAATCACCGAGTCATTCTCAAAGACTTTCCGGTAGTCTACAGCACACCGGCCAACTTCTCTGAAGGCCTACGGCCGAGGCAGTGACGATACGGCTAGCGAAACCCGCGCTGTGTTGCCAGAAGACGCTAATGCATGTTCTCTCTCTCTCTCTCTCTCTCTCTCTCTCTCTCTCTTTCACTCACTCTTCCGTGGCCAAGGGCGACTTCGGGTCGTGTTAACACGCGGTCCAGAAATGGTCATCCCAGTCTCCCTTGTCTTTATTGGCATTGTTCATCTGCCTTTACTTCTACTAGACGCTGTGCGGTTGTGGGCGGGGCACGAGAGTGAGCCAGAAGGCACAACCGGACGAGTGAGTTCTGATCGCGATCGGTGAGCGTCCATCAACGAATGCAGTCAATATTCCCCATCTAAACCGGCCAGACAAAGAGTCCGCGGTTGTTTGATCAGAGCAGTGGACTTCTGATCAACAGGTCGCGGATTCGAACCACGAGTGGGGCACCAACTGGGGTCGGGTATGACTGACTGATTCCGGTAAGAACGCAATATGCGACGCCACTCGATGGGCCAGTGTGTAATACGCAACCATATTACATACAAAGCTAACTCTTACTCTTGAGGGGTTGGCATTCGTTACACAAAATTACGTTGTCCGTAGGAGGACCGAACTATCGCGTCAAATGGCAGCCTTCCAAGCGGTGACTAGTAGGATGCCACAGTAATTTCAAACGCATCAGTTTTACTGTAGTAGTTAAATATCACGCACAGTCGGGCTAATTGTTGATCCCGTACATGGTCCGTGAAAAAGTGGGTCCGATCAGCTAGGAATGACCTAGCGCATAGTGCTCTGCGTGACGTTAAACCGCCAGATCTCGCAAGCCGCACACTTGTCGGGCCAACAAACTATTGTGTCAGCCTACTAAACCGACAGCGAATGCTAACCCTAGCGAACACAATCTAGGGGGTTAGAGTTATGTTGGCGCTCTGTTTTCCTTCTTTTATCCCCACCCCTTAAAGCAACTATTCCACCTATCTTTTTTGTTTCCTGAGTGGGGTCGCATATTGCGTTCTTGCCGGCTAATGAGCCAGAAATGACCGTTCCAGTCTCCCTTTTGTTTGTAGGCAAAGTTCATCTGACTAAAACTAGCCCTACTATAAACATAAACCCCAAACATTGCGCTATCCCTAACCTTAAACTCAATCTAAAATCTGACCCTAACGCAAATTTCTCTTAAATTTGGCGCAACTCCACCTTCAGTGCGAATGATTACTGTTATCATGCCCTCTTTCGGAGACTGCAAGTTTAACTTGCACGATCCATTAAGATTCGCGGTCACCAATCTAAGCAGACCCCATAATACTAAAAAATGTTAGAGAGAATTCAGGTTCTTAAGGGCACTGATATTCAACAGTAGTTGGCAACCTGTCTATTTAGAGAGCCCAGGAAGTAGATGGTCTTTCTTTTTGCAACCTTGCCATTCTAAACCTCAAGAACTAGTTATTTCCAAAGCACTGCCGATTAATCAAGTGAGACTCTCAGCACCTTTTCTTCACGGAGATTACTTCCAGTAAGATTGTTTAAATCTGCTAATTTTCAAGTTCATCTGCACTCACTGATCAGTGGATTACAGTGGCTCTCTCTGTTTTATCTGCCTTTAAACCCATCTATTAGAGATACTTCATAAAAACACAATTCAAAATTAACTACCGCTGCGAGGTTTTAGAGCAGCATTCCAATTAAGCCCATGCATGTCTAATCCATAAACACCTACTAATCGGATTGCAATATGCCTAGCACGTAAGACAGAAGCCGACCCCGGTAACTGTAATCCGCACATGATGAAAGCATTTTCAGTTTACCTATCGACTCCCTTCCAGCAGATGATGTCATGTGAGTCTATGCAACCACACCGATGTCCGCGATACTGGTTGTGGCGGCGGGGATACACGCTTGAACCATCCTCCCCCTACTCCTTGTGTTCACTCAGGTTTAGCACACGTCAGGGGGGGGGAGGGTGACGTCTGGAAAAGCAGTTGCTAGGCAACGGTATCTGTCAGGAGGTCGGCTGACTGAACGGTCAGGCGTGGCCACTCTCTCGGTCGTCGGAAGTACAGTTATGACTTCTTATCAATTATCCTCCCGAAACTCGTGGCATAGAACGAGGCAGGTTGCTATGCCAGCCTGAATTTAGCAAAAACGAGAGACGCGTGAATAAGCAGCATATTGAAATGTTAAGCTCGAGCAATTAAAGAATACATTTTCCTTAGTCTGTTTGGACTGCGTCAAACCCAGTACTTTCCAGTGCGAGCTTAACAAGGGAAGACGTACTAAGTAGTCGTATACCGCTATGTATACCCGTTAGATTGGTAGCTGACGTAAGGAATATATTCTAACGCTATTTTTTGCTTCCAGTTTGTACATGTCCTTCAAAAGACTGTGATTCTAGAATTTCAAATAAAACGTTTTGTAGATGTTCACACAAAGTAGCCCACTTGCCACGCTAAAAAGTTCGACAAATCTTAGAAGTAACAAAGCTGTCCTTTGAAGAGGTAGAATCCTCAGACTTGTGTGGAGCCATTTTTTCATTTCCTCTCACCCATGAGCGTCAGTATGGTTAAACACCGGAGATCAATTACTTTACTAATTGAAAGTCAGTTTGCTTATTTGTTAAATCATTCTAGAAAATGGCATAACCAACTGGCCATACCGTCAGGTCGTTAAAAACATTAAACATTCCCGGTAAATGCTAAATTAACTGATACTTTTATTTGCATCCAAAAGAAGAAGAAGATGAAGAAGAAGTACAAGAAGAAGAAGAAGAAGAAGAAGAAGAAGATGATGATGATGATGATGATGATGATGATGATGATGGTGGTGATGATGATGATGATGATGATGATGATGATGATGATGATGATGATGATGATGATGATGATGATGATGATGATGATGAGGAGGAGGAGGATGAGGATGAGGATGGTGATGATTTGTTCGCTGAAGCATGATGGTTATAAGCCGACGTTGTGGATTCTCAATCGAACTCATCATCAGAGACAATCGCAGAGACAAAAATAGGGCGTCGTCACCATGCTACCACGTGCCTACAATAGTTAGCGGCATCCCCATTCATTCTAGGGGGTCATATGTAATGCGACGTTGGCTTGCTAGTCCACACGAGTCCTTAATGGTCGGAATGTCGTTATTGATGCTGATTCTTGGTTTGTGTAATAACTTTGCTTATAAAAAGTCGTAGCACAGAATATGGATGTGGGAGGTCGTTGCGTTTCATATGCATTTTGTTTAAGCGCTCTCTCATCTGCCCGTTGTCGAGGGTCTCAATGGGTTTAAGCTCTGAAGCAAAGCTTCCATTGCAGAAAGTGCGTCAGAGAGTTTAGACAGCGTGTTTAGTCCGCGGGATGTCTTCATGACTCCGTGCATCCGCTGGGCGGTTAATGCTACTCAAATGGAATAAAAAGCACGGCTCCCGGTGAGACTCAAAGTTCAGATGGTAAGAGCGTTGTGTGTTGTCGATGGTTGGATTCGTAATTTGGCTACTAATTTTTTTATAATATTGTTTAAATACAAGCAAATTTATTTAAAATTCACGAACACTTTTGGTTCAAAAAATAATCGTAACGTTCTGCTCTTGCTTCCTGTGCTTCAGTACATAAGCTGAGCTCTCTCTCTCCCTCTCTCTTCTCTCTCTCTCTCTCTAGGCTGTTACTTAAGCTCCGAAGTTCGGCCGTTTGACCTAGTCCACTTCCGAGCTCAAATACTGTCGATCGAGGACCATCTGCCGGACAAATTCCCCCCCCCCCCCCCCCGCCTCTGTCCCTTTCTGGGGGTTTAATCGGAGGGGGGAGACGGTGAAATGGAGGGAGAAGTATGGGAAAGACATATGGTGAAATCACTTTTCCCCGTCCTAAGTCTCCCGTCTGTCGGGTGCCAACGTAAAGTGCGGCGCGCCGGTGTTTGATGGCCGCCGTGTCCTCACGCGACACCCAGGTGTCACCTTTTCGAGACATTGCTGGTCAACTGAGCTACTAGCTCTGATGTTGTAAGTGCATTCAGTAAGCTGAATCTCCCACCTGAGCCCAATTTGCCTGATGGAATCCAAATGCAACAAAGCCGAGCAGATTGGTGACGCAGGTGGCGAAGTCCAGACAAGGATGTACGAACAAGAACTGCCAGTAAGGTGAGGATATATTTGACCCGCAAATGCCTGTGTTCCTCCTCTAATCTCGAATAGGTTCGTTAACGCGACGTCCACCCAACAAATGGCAACTGACGGAAATGTGTACGTCTTCCTAAGAGTCTTCTCCCGCTCCCAAGTGCATGACAGCCTTAGCCAATTAGGCTGATCGGATTTAGCTCCACTTACAGGGAGGATGGCACTGTAACGATACCTCTCCCAACAAGCATATTGCTATGTCATCTTCACCTGAGCTCGGTTCGGGTAGGTTTGGTCAAAAAAACAATGTCAACTCCAATGTCTCCCCTTCTTCAACCAGATGGGCTGCCTGAATAGCGAAGCTAAACGAACCCGATGACTGGATTAGCTGAACAGCCAATGTACTAAAGTAAGGTCTGTAGTGTTAAAACTAGCAGATATTACCGAGGTCAAAAAGGATTGGTGAGATTGTAAGGACACGTAGAATATTCTCAACAGCAGCTGGTTGTGCATGAGTCGGTGACCCGCCTAGTTTCATAACCGATTGGGCCGTGGTACGCACCCCAGTTCTTTCTGTCTGACGGCGGTCGTGGTGGTGGTGTCAGTGGCGGCAACGACGATGACGGCGGCAACGACGATGACGGCGGCTTCGCTTTCTACCTATCCACACTTTTTACGCGTTGTGATCCTGTCAACCCTGTAAGACTGAATTCAGACATTTGTGTACGACAGCAAGATATCGCCTTCCGTCGCCAGTTGTCCCGGGAACACTAACTCCCTGTGAAAATTGAGCATAACGAAACGCCTGGCCCTTCCTCCGACGGCAGAGACTCCAGCACTGCAAGTAACTTAATCAGGGGGTTTTAAGCCTCACAGAATCGACAGGCCACATTTTTGACACGCAACCTCGGGGTTCACAGCGCTCTCACCCGCAAGTCTCCCCCCCCCGGCCCCGCCCCCAAGAGAAAATAAACTGAGACAGAACGGACGCGCAGCCCTTCCACTTCGTAGAGCACCAGCTGCCACCCACCGTCACGGTCTATTCCGCTTCACCTGATCCCTGAAGTGGGCACCACCCGTGCTCCTGACCAGCGTTTCTTTTTCTCGGCTTGGTTCCGCCTTAGAACACGGCATGACAGTTTGGCCGTTGCAAGCGACGGCGTCACGGGGAATGGACACAGGAAGATGACGTGTGCGTTGATGAATTTTTCGTGAGATGGACTTGCGCTGCAGTTACAGCACACCCTCCTCCCTCATATACACCTTGCTCTGATGTCTAGATAACGTCAAATTGACCGGAGGTGGGCTAGGGCCCAAAACACAGATAGAAGGCAGAGAGAATGAGGTAGAAGGAAGAAACGGAAGCTGAGGACCACAGTAATGAGAAACAGGAAGAAAGGATAGCATTTGCACCAAGAAAGAAGATTAAGTGGTGCTCACCGATCATGTTATGGAACGTGATTTTCTCGTTGTGCCTAGAAAACTCGCAGGCAGTCACATGGTGACTAGTAACATGCATATGATTGATTACTGACAATGACAAGGGAGACCGGAATCGCAATATATTGGCACAGTGTTCGACTCAATTGCCGAAGATCGCGGGTTCGAATCCCAGGTAGTTCACACTTGGGATTGAGTATGACTGACTAATGATTGCTAATAGGCAATAAATGGCCATTCCGGTCTCCCTTGTCTTTGTTGGTAATCCATCATATATATACCTGGGAACACCTGGGATTGGGTATGACTGGCTGATGACGGCTAAAAAGCCAGAAATGGCCATTACGGTCTCCCTTGTCTTTGTCGGTTCCATTTCATCATATGCTACACGTCGCTATGCGACCGCCTGCGAGGGCTCTTGTCTGAGCTCCATGGTACAACGGAACATAAATGTTCCTTAAGCAGATCAGTGAGCAACACACTATCATCATATTCCCGATCGCAACCGACAAAAAATACGAGCCCGTGGCTCAATGGTAGAGCGTTCGACTCAAATACCAAAGGTCGCGGGTTCGAATCCCAGGTGTGCCATACTTGGGATTGGGCATGACTGGCTGATGACGGCTAATAAGCCAGAAATAGCCATTCCGGTCTCCCTTGTCTTTGTCGGTTCCATTTCATATATATATATATATATATATATATATATATATATATATATATATATATATATATATATATATATATATATATATATATATATATAATCGAGGTTTACTCGTAAATTTGCAAGCTGGTTACACCAACCCTTCACCCAAAACTGCAACTTTAGCAGCATGAACTGTGGTCTGTGACTCAGTCGCAAAATTTGCACCAGATTTTATTCAAATCGGTACCAGTGTCGTTTGCAAATGACCTAATTATTGTAATTAAAATAAACAAAGAGTGGTAGGTAGGAGTATCAAATAAGAAAAGTGGACCAGTCCCGGCATGCATGAGAATGGAGGAGAAAAAATTGGGGCTCAAGCTCAAAAGCCTGCAGCAAACATGATGGCGAAAACTGGTCCATTTTTTCATATCGTAGAATGCCAACTTATCAAATATAAGTTGGAGTATGCTCCATCTGCCAGGTTTCCGTAGCTTTATAGGTCTCCAGGAATAGAAAAGGACTCTCTGAGGAGTTAATCTCGTCTTTCTGGAGATATTTGTATTCAGATAACATCTACGACGTTCTGGCTGAGCTCCACGACAGGACTCATATGTCTTTGCTCACAAGCTTATCTTGCACTCACGTGCAAAATCTCTAATCTGCCCCAACTTGTGACCAGGAAATGCAAATTCTGCAGTGGTTGCGTCAGACACCAGTGCAACCATCATAATCTAAATAACGAAGAGTTGATAGGACCTCCGGCCATGAATCATCATTTTTTTATACGCTGTCTACGTATCCACGCACACCCAGAAGTCCTACTGACCTATTCAACCGTACGCATAAAACTGGTTTGGAGTCAGATATAACGTAACCACTCCTACATCTTGCGTTGCCATCTGTTATAAAGTGGCTGTCCAGTTGCAATACCATTACAGCCATCCCAGTTTCCCTTGTCTTTGTCGGCAATCTTCATCTGCCTAGCCGCTATGTGGCTGCTGGTGGGGATCGATAGTGAGCCCCAAGGCAGAATGGGACGAACGAAACCGGTGAGCGCCCAGTCACCAATCAGCTAAATACTAGAACCAGAACAGTGCACTTATACATAATTTCAAATCGCCCAACCAGGCACGAACCCGCGGATCTAGATTGAGCCCCAAGACACAACGGGAAGGCTGTGCTCCGTATTGCGATCGGCGCACGCGAATAAACCAAAATAAATATTCCCCATCGAAACTGGCAAGGCATCCAGCCTGCGGCTTGATGGGTAGAGCGGTGGACTTCTAAATACCAGGTAGCGGGTTCGAGCCTCGGGTGGTGCACCACCTGGGGTTGGGTATGGCTGGCTGATGACGGCTCCCAAATCAGAAAAGGCTATTCCAGTCTCCGTTGTCTTTATCGGTGGTGCTATTCTGCCTATAATACTAGCCACTGCGTGGCTGCTGGCGGAGCTTGAGAGATAGGGAGCCCTAAGGTACAACGGGACGAGTGTGCTCCGTAAAGCGATCGGTGAGCTCCCCATTACTACAACTACTACTACTACTACTACTACTACTACTACTACTACTACTACTACTACTACTACTACTACTACTACTACTACTACTACTACTACTACTACTACTACTACTACTACTACTACTACTACTACTACCACTACCACTACTACCACTACTACCGCTACCACTAATACCACTACTACTGCTACTACTAATACCACTACTACTACCACTACTACTACTACTACCACTACTACTACTACTACCACTACTACTCGCTACCACCACTGCTAATCACTACTACCACTACCACTACTACTACTACGACTACTACTACTACTCACTACCACCACTACCACTACCACCACTACCACCACTACTACCACTCCCACTCACTACGACTACTCACTACCACTACCACTACCACTACCACTACTACTACTACTCACCACTACCACTACTCACTACCACCACTACCACTACCACTACTACCACTAGCCACCACTACTACCATCACTACTCACTACCACTCACTACTACCACTACTACCACCACTACTACCACTACCACCACTACTACTACTACCACTACCACTACCACTACCACCACTACTCACTCACCACTCACTACTACCACTACCACTACTCACTCACCAATTACCACTACTCACTCACTACTACCACTACTACTACGACCATATCTACCACTCACTACGACTGATTAATACTCACTACTACTACTACCATCTGCTACTACTACTAATTACTACTCACTACTGCTACTACTAATACTACTACTACTACTATTACCACTACTACCTATCTATTACTATCACTCACTAATACTTCTGCATCACTACTACTACTACTACTTTCATCACTACTACTACTACTGCAACTACTAATACTACTACTGCTACTGCTGATATGGCTAATACATTTACTGCATATGCATCCGCTGTCACATACCTACAATTTATTCGGCTGCTCGCTGGGTAACGACCAAGTATTGCAGTTCAAACAGATCTGGCTTACAGTATGATGGAGTGGGAGCAAATCACAGCAAATGATTCGAAGAATATGGTCATCGGCCGCTCTGGGCGGGTGATTGATCGTCGCTCCAGCCATCTGATAAACCATTACGTAGAAGACGCGTTTCTGGACCACACGAGCCCTCATTTTCATGTCTAAGCGCCCGCCCAAGCTGTTGCTAGCGCCCGGAAAGGGGAGACACATTATGGTGTGCATGTGCACCGACCCCTATCCCTGTGGCTACGGCCCCACGCCCACACACACACAAACCTGAACAGGTGGGTCAAAGACGAGCCGCCTCTACAGCGCAAATCACCTCGGCGCCCTCCATTGTTATTGCTGTTGGCGTAGTCACGTCAGGGCCAGGCGCTTGTTACCAGGGCGGCCTGTGGGATTTGGCATCAGGCCGGCTAATCCCACCACCACCACCACCACCACCGCAGTGGACGCCGTTGGGCGATCCCCATGGGGCTGTAACCGGGCCCGCATAACCGGCAAATAAACAGCATAACAGGCTGTTTGTATAAATGCTGACCTCAAAAGAGAATGAGGCAAACAAGCCTGACCCAGTAACCTGAGCTGGTGTCATAAAAGTAGGCTGCTTTGGTGGCCATTCCAGTCTCGGACAAAAAACTGTCAGTAAAGCGAATATTTTAACATGATAATGGTTCTTTCGGCCGTTCGAGTTCATCCCTGATTCTAGACCCTTTGCAAAGCTCCTAATCTCCGCCATCCTTTCCAGTTTCTCGCATTGTTCCTCCTCCTCTTTCTAGTAGTACTAATCATGCATCTATTAGGAATAAAACTACTCGCATTTCTCCTCATCACCAACGTCCTCATTGCCATCAGTGATGCAACCTTGACCAGTATAATTTAAATCAGTTAAAGAAATGCACATCAGGCGTTTCTATGTACCATAATGAGAAAAGTAATAGAATGCACAAAATTTCAGCAATGACGGTGTTAGTGGTAGTAGTAGTAGTAGTAGTAGTAGTAGTATTAGTAGTAGTAGTAGTAGTAGTAGTAGTAGTAGTAGTAGTAGTAGTAGTAGCAGTAGTGGGTAGCAGTAGTCAGCAGTATAGTAGTAGTAGCAGTAGTAGCAGCAGTAGAGTAGTAGCAGTCAGTAATGCAGCAGTAAGTAGCAGTAGAAGTAGTAGCAGTATTAATTAGTGAGTATTAGTAGTCAGTATTAGTAGTGAGCATGGAAGTAGTAGTGGTAGTATTAGTAGTAGTAGTAGTAGTAGTAGTAGTAGTAGTAGTAGTAGTAGTAGTAGTAGTAGTAGTAGTAGTAGTAGTAGTAGTAGTAGTAGTAGTAGTAGTAGTAGTAGTAGTAGCAGTAGTATTAGAAGGAGTAATAGTACTTTTTGTAGTAGATTTACTTTGGTGTTTATTACTGCCAACACTGATTTTGAACTGTAACATCAAGGGTGTTTACTCTGATCTCTCAGGGCCAGTCCTTTCGGCTCTGCTCGCCCAAATTGGACGATTCTTCTCACCTGGAGTGACGCGTATAATAATGGGATGGGATAGAGCTGATGTGTCTGCACTGGTATTTATCCATTCGCAGCCCGTGGTTTATATGCTATAAACAACTCGCTGGCTAGGTGAGGTCATCACGAACACACGCCTAGTCATTTTTTCGTCGCTATCACACGTCAGTATAACCTCATCACCCGATCTGTGACCCATCAGTCAGACTAGCAGCATGCCCCCATGGGACGGACGAAGGCGCATGTGTCTGGCCCAGCACAAGATAGTCGCCGCCTTCCGGGCCCCCTAATGCGTGGGGATGGGATAACAGTTTTACAAGCCGACGAGTTCCGTCCACCAGACAGCTTTTTATGGTTTTGGCTTGATTAATTACTCACAATACTGCCCTCAGCCAACGCAGGACCTAATTCCGTCTCCTCAAACCATTCGACCGCACTTCTGACTATCGGCTACGCACACGCCAGCAGCTACGGGCACAGGAACGCAGCCTATAGGCAGTTTGCGATGGAACCTTAATCCCTGACCCTCGCCGTCAATCACAGAGCTAAAGTTCAGCTCGAACCCTAACTCTTAACTCTAAGCCGTAAGCAACCCTCAATAAATGAAAGGTCTTCGGATAAGCAAACATCACAATCAAACAACTTTGTGCATGTTGTTATACGAACGTATTAGTTAGCACACTAGGTGGGGGCTTACATAACCTTTCCTTACCCACTGTTGAAGCTGTCGTGATCCGCTGACCAGTTATACAGAAGATCGGCGGAAATGGATTGGAAAATCCCTCTGTTGACAGCCCGCAGCTGTGACGTTTCCTGCTCAGATTTGGCATGTCATATCATGAAAACATTTTCGACCTATCTTTTGGGCCCATCCCCGTATCTGACCCCCACCCCCACCGGGATAGCACCAGATGGGCCTCGGTAACGACAAGGAGGCCCTGACAGCAGCGGGGGAATCAGTGTGTGGTGTGCTATTCCCCTCCCTGCAACGGCGACGCGTGACCGGGTTACACCGCGCACCGTGTTGAGTCGAGCTGATCAATCGTGTAAGGATGAGAGCTGTCGAAGGGGGGCTCAGGCGACGATTCGGCAACGGATTTCGCCAGGGCGTTACCAGACTGAGCGGTCAGGTGTGACCAGATCATCGACTGTGCAGCCTAGCAACAACCGAAGTTTAGTGCATTGGAGTAAGCTAAATGCTGACATAGGAAGGGTATGATTTAGGCAGAGCAAGGGCTCGTTGACTGCGCATGATCAGTGCCACAGAGTTTATCAGGTTGTGCGCACCAAGAACCTCCTGCAAGAGTTTGACATCGTTTGAAAGGAATTGATCGTGCTGACCGCGGTAGTGGCGATGCCCATGGGGGTGTGGATGGCAAGTACGCTGGTTTTGGCCGTCATCGGGGTGTTTGTAATCATGCCAACAACGATGGCTCAGAGAAGGTGATCACGATTATAATGGTGGTGGTGGTGGTGGATGTCGTAATTGCCACGGACCACAGCGGTCTCCGCCACTTATGTCCTAGATCAGAACGGGAACCGCAATAGCTCATGATAGGCGTCCGTCCGTCAGCACCGAGTCTAAATGAGTCTCCAGCGGTTGCCGTACAAGCGTATGGTACACGCTAAACAGAGGCAGATATCAAAGTCGTTCGGGAGACTCAGACAGGCAGCTGGCTTCTTGAAGAGGCTAGCGTGGACCGATATACCTCCTCTCACTACACTTCGGCATATTTAACGCTTGTTCTTCACATGAGCTCGGAAATGTCATGATGTTCAAAAAGTTGAGACTTACAATATTATTAGCTGGCGGGTAAATTCAGCCCTTCGCTGTAATAAGAGTCAGGATGCGATAACCCCTTCTTAGCGTGAACTTCATGACACTGTCATCCATATGTGATCTGACTTTGGGTTGTACGGATTTTCCGTGAGTGAGTGAGGGGTCATGGTTTGGAGGACTCACACGTGATGAAATACCTCAGTCCTTCTCTTGACCCGGAAGCAGACTACGATGGTTTCTTCGGCCTTTAAGACACCCTCATTACTGCGTTGATTGGAAGCCCTCATTCTGCAAAGTTCGCATGCATAAGAGTTTGGCGCCAGATCAGACTTGGCCCGCGTAGACGGGTTATTTAACCTTGTAAAATCCTGCACATCTTACCTCCGGTCGAAACCTCCTGTCAGGGGTTGTCTTACCACAGAAGGCGATCTTAAACGTACGGTCTGTGACCTACCAGGTGACATATGCTCAACTTAACGACAGATCACTAACCAACCGGAAACCGAATTTTAGAATGAATGACCTCCAAATAAATGAAAACACAAAATAAGTATTGCAATTACGGTTTCTCTGAGCAGTAAAAAACCGTTTTCTTAAGTAAAGCGAAAATGCCAAAAACGCAAAAACTCGTGTCCTATGAGTAGACACGGGTTTTAGAAGTACATGATGATTTTTCATGCAAATGAGTAAGTAAAACGGTATGGACACAGTAACATTAAAAACACACTTTTTTCCATACTTCTAGAAAAACATGTGGCTATATTCAACCTACGTTATATGTACGTTCTTTGAACTGAATGTCTCAGATCTCTTCACGATTCTCTAAGACATTTTAATCTTGGTGAAATATTTGTAGTTACTGGGTTGGATGTTTTTAGTCTGGGCTTTAAAAAACCCGTGATATCGGAAAAAACTGATATTTTGAAAACTTAAATACGTCTACGGAACGCTGAAACGAACTGTACTACGTAGGTTGGTTACTTTGAAAGGACACAGCAGTAATGAGGGGTACGTGAAGTCTGCCGAAAATCGCCCACAAATTAATTTCGAACAACGCAAATAGTTCTTTCATGTCAGCCTAGGGTCTTCCCAGACCCCTTTTTGCCCATGCCCCCCCCCACGCCCCCCCCACGCCCCCCCCACGCATCCCATCTTCTCCCAAATCCTTTGAACATATGACGCCAGTATATCAGTCAACACCCACACGACACTTTTCTCTTATACCCAGCACTGAGAGCGCATGATGACACAACCTACTCCATTATCACCCCATGATGTTTTCATGAGGCCTTATCCTCACCTAGTGACGCAAATGGAGGTCGAGCCTCGCTCAGCCCCTTGTCCCGCCGACGATAGTAATTGCACACTCATGGGGGTGGAGGGCAGTTGTTGAGCCAGAGAACTCGGCGTGTGCCTCATTTCCCCCAAAAAGTCCACCACATGGTCTTTCGACCACTAAGAACCCCTTTCGGTCCCGACATCACCCGAAGGCCCACGACAAAAGCACGTACAACGCGCCTGAATCGCCCTTCACGTGCGTATGTTAGCTTTCAGGAAGGGAGCAGTATTTACTACTGGGTTGGGCCTGTTTGTCATTTCAAGCGTGACATTAGCTGTCTGGGGAAAATTCAATGGTTAGCTGGCCTGAGAGATGTTATCTCTGCTCACCCGTCGCAAGTCGATTAGCGGCTCACATGCGCTGGGGAGTGGGAAGTTGAGCCGTCACGCGGTCAACCGAAAGCCATGCGGACGGCGAGGGGTTGAAGAGAAAACTGGACAGATTACCTGGCGCAGTCGGTTTACCGACAGAGACACTGGGACTGGAGTGAGCCATTTACCGCCATTGTCAGCCAGACAGGAGGTAATTTCTTCCCAAGGTCGGACACTGACATAACGACGCCCCCTTCCTGCCAAACGTAATACAGACGACCTTGCCCTTGGCCCTATCTTTAACATTAAGCCTACTTCTAAATTCCATCTCTATTACGGGCGTTCCTGGTCACTGGGGTTCAGTCCGTATCCTTGAGCCAGAGGCTGACGCCATGTCGGCTGGAATCGAGAATAATCGCGTTCACGTGGCAGTTACAGTTACTGAACGGAGTCCTGTGTATCCTTTTTACTCTACGGGGGAATTTCGGGGTTCTAGTACGACAAAGTTGGGTACTATGGGCGACTTCCATCATCAAAATCTGACATAAACGTAACGAATGCAACCTTTTCCTGACCACTAGAGAGCCTGGGTTCGAACTCCACCTTGGTTAAACCCACCAGCTGATGCCAACGCAATAATGATTGTATTTCTAATAAATTTCAGTAGAGAAAGACAAGGGCAAATGAGGAATTCGTAATGCACATGACAGTTTGACCGTCGATTCCGACGATGTCGCCGTGTGTCCCACAGGATGGTATGTGTTCACCCACCCACATAGTTTCCCTTATCACTAAGTGGGGTGAACGATCATCATCTTTTCTGACTACACGTCAGTCCATGATACGTGCTGTCATCACCTGGTGGCAAGCCGGGGTCTCATCAGCACCCGCTGTCAGTATTTTGTTCCTCGTGGTCGATATCACAAGGACCTTACCCCACGCGCCAATTAAGGCTGGCCTCATAAATGCAAACTCTGTCATCGCCCATTCAACCACCTAATGTGAATATTTCCCTCTCGTTGACAGCAGTGATCAGGGAGGCATGATCTGAAAGTAACTTTCCGTATAGTTGTTTGAGAAAGACCTATTATAAGGCGATCACATGGTTGTCAGCCTCGGTGCATTGGAGAGGAGAGAGACACACTATAGGGAATCCACTCCCAGCGTTGCAGATTGTCATAACTCATTTGAACCAATCTTGAAGCCTTGCCCTTGTTGTGGTCGGTTCGACTCCCACCGAGGCCGCCGACTTTTTGCTCAATTGGGTCAAATGACATTGGATCCGGTTCACTCTCTCACAGCGCGCTAAATTTCATGACTTGGAAGGCTGCCAACCAACTCGCTTATAATTAGAGAGTTTTGGAGGAACCAGGAGGCTTTGAGTAAAGCTGCGATGATTCCTTCCAACTGCAGCCTTTATAGCACTCACTGATGAGAGATCCAAACCGTCCTTACAGAAAACTGCACAGTGTAGAGCGAACAGGCCGTGTGCGTGTGTATGGCACGCGTAAACTGACTGTCTAGCTTTGTGCACTACTGTACCCCAGCCAACTTCCGGGCTTTTCAGTGGAAGCAGGGGGGGGGGGACGAAGGAGAGTGCGGGAGATGCTGCGAAAGTCTGCTTCGTTAGTAGGTAGTTCGTGTGAAAGTCACCGATGCTTCGCCTACCTCGTTGTTGGTCGCATGGTGGACGTGGACATTCATGGTGGTGAAACTGTCCTGTTGCGACCACAGGTCGTTTCTGATCCATTGGAATACTGAACTCTGAAACGAATTTTATTCCTTCAGACAAATACCACCTGGTATGTTGCTAAAATCCAGTTTTTCTTTAAGAGTAACCGTTAGCTTCGGCATTGGGTTCATTTTCACCTTTTTATACATAATTTCCTGTCTAGTTAACAGTCAACTTTTGTAGGCCGCTTTCAATATGCATTCACTTGCCGAGAGGAGCAACTCTGTGAGTCTCAGAAATCTTGAGGGAGGTGGTCGCTAGAACAGTCCACCCTGTCGGATATTGGGTGAGGACCCGAAAGGTCAGGCGGACAAAAACGACCCTATTCCAGCTATCACAGATTCCGTCTCTTCCCAACTCTCTCCCCTCCCCCCATAAGTTTGCTGACAGAATCGAACCGGTGAGTTCTGGAAAGGGATTCAAAAGTAGAAGATGCGATTGATGGAACACAAAGGGTCGAGTAATTAGCACTTCAGCGGTCAACACGAGGGGTGAGCCATTAACGACTTGGACTTTGACTGCAAAGCCATCATTGCATCAAGTACGACCCCCCCCCCCCCAGCAGTGATGGCGCGGGCTGTTAGGTTTATTCACCGGATTGGCAGGTGCATGCTCGGGTGAATTTTACTTAACAGAGAGGCGGTTAACCTGACACAGTTTCGGACGCATTTCATGCAGCCGCTGTTTTTCCAGACGGTGCTTTCGCGGACACAATGAAAACGCCTCTTAATTTGCATCTTTTCCGTTAAATACGTGTGGCTGATTGACATAGAGGGTCCTTGTAACCCCCCTATCCCGCCTCACTTGATCTCCATAAAATCCAGTTCAAGGTGAGAGTAGATGGAAAGTAATTTCTGTAGGATCGGGGTGAATCAGGGCATTTTATGTGTGTCTGCCTGTCTGTATGCTGAAGGGACGGAAACTGGCAACGCAAAAATAATGATGTCTCTGTTTTTCCCAGCCCAGAATCAGGGCGTGGCTGGCCGGTGAAGATGACAAAAACCGGAAACGACCACCAATACCTCTCTTATATTTGTTACAGGGCCCTCTTAGCGTGTGTTTTCATTTTTTCCCGTGCAATAGATTGCCATCCAAGAGCTCCAGTAGAGCACTGATGTCAACGGCTTCCTGTTTTTAAAACTGGCTTCACGAACAAAACTTCTAAGTGAGCTCGTGAAAACCCATTTCACATCTAAACCCTCCGAAAAATAGAGGTATAAACGAAGTGGCAAAGTCCTTTGCTACGTCACTCCGGGCCGACATAAGACGACCGATGATTCATCATACTGATGGCTGAAACATAGCTGAAAAGGGTTCGATTTAACAGAGCTATCGGCTAATAGAGTGAGCAGTTGAGTTGAGTCTAGCTACTGGACATCCGCACTCACTAAAATTCCCTATAAAGCGAATGTCCATGATCAATTAGGGGTGATTTGTTTGATTCGTAATGTGAGTTCTCCTAGTCTGTCCCGACGCTTCAAGTGGTGGGAAAATTTGATAGAGAGAGAGAGAGAGAGAGAGAGAGAGAGATGTGCATTATTTTGAAAGCATCCTTTAAAATTTTTCAACAAAAAGGCCCCCATTCACCGTGGATAAAAAAATAGGAATGCAAAAAAGAAAACACTGGAATAAAACAAACGAGACCGAAAGCTGCAACTGTCGGCATCATGAGCGGTCTTCTGTGAGCCAGTCGCAAAATTTGCACCAGATTTTATTCCTTCAAAACGGTGTTGATGTCATGTGCTAAGGACCTCAGTTGGGTAACTAGAATAAACAAAGAGTGGTAGAGAGCAGTGTCTAATGAGCAAAATCGGCCAGCCCATATATTTATAATAAAATTCCCAAAGGAATTTTTGGGAAAAAATTGGCGGTTCAATTTCAAATGCCTGCCTGCTAGGGGCCTCCTTATGGCCTCGGATAACATGCTAGCATAATATACCGCCAATATCCATCTACTACTAGCCGCTGTGCGACTGCTGGCGGGGCTCAAGTGTGAGCCTCAAGGCATAACGAGACGAGTGAGTTCCGTCAGCGATCGGTGAGCGTTCATCAACGCATGCAGTCAATATTGCAGATCGAACTCGGCAAGAGCCAGTGGCTCAATGATTAGAGCGTAGGACTTCTGATCAACGGGTCGCGGGTTCGATCCTCGGATGGTGTACCATCTGGGGTTGGGTATGACTGACTGATGACGGTTACTAAGCCTGAAACGGCCACTCCAGTCTCCCTTGTCTTTGCCGGCAACATTCGCACGCCAGTGTCCCGTCCGCATGTGCCTCGGCAACAGCCATGCTTTCAAGTAACGCACGGCAATAATTCGTTTCCACTCCTTCCCCCAGGTAAGCACATATTTGAAATCACCTGGCGAACGTAAACGCGGTTCTGATTCAAAAGGTGTGGACGATGACACGGCTAGGTGATAAGTATAACCATCATAAGGAAGTACATGTGCTATCGCATGCAATTGGCTTTCAATTAAAAATACTATTTAACTGGAATTGTAATTGAAATCATCCAGCCGAATAATCCCCAGACATTCCAGTCACATCAGGATGTCGGCTATTTAACGCACTTCTTTGCCATCGCCTGTGAAAATGAAAGGCTGTAGAAATGACTATTTAAGTAGTATGGCTTTTTCACATTGATTTTCGGTGTCCTTATAAATTTAAGTAGCTTTTCTCGAAAACATCCACAAGGGCACCGAAAGTCAATGTGAAATAAATCATACTACTTCAGTAGTAATTTTTACGGAGTTTATTTTCTGTCGGCGACTGAAAAGAGGCGCTTTCAAAAGGTAGCATCCTGACGTGACTGAAATATAGTGGGATAATGCTGCATGCAAGTTAACTAATATTAAAAACCTACTTAAATAGTATTTTCTAATCGAAATCACATTTTGTAATTTTGGTTTATATTTCACGAGAAAGCACATCCACCTTGGCCTGGCAGCTCCGAGGGCCATGCACTTGGCATGCATTTGTGTGGTGAAAGATTAGATCGTGTGTCACCTCCGCTTAGTGTTCGGCACTAAGTTCATAGAGTTGCGAAAATTTCCGTTGAAAAATGCAAAAGGCGTTTTGGCGAGCATACGTCTGCTTTCAATAAATCCTCTTCAGGCCGCGGGGCGAGGGGGGAAACCAATTTGTCTTCTGATCAGAGTCAGGGGTGGCGGTGGCGATCACCGGGATGTGCGCGGCTGGCTTTTTGACCGCGGGGCCTGTGTGTGCAGTTCGTATGGGCACACCGTACCGGTTTGCGTAAAGTGACTAAGGCCGCCTCTACCGTAGCCAACAGACAGGAGATTTTGGATGGCTTGAAGCGACCTTATGCCTGCCTGGCATCTGCGCTGCACGATAATAGAGCTGTTGAAGGTCTTGATGAAGCCCTTCCATGGAAGGTGTTCTCTTATTTTTTGACAAACTTCGGCTCCTGTTAGCAATGTATTTTGCCCCACAGGAGCCGGTAAAGGAATAAATGGACATTGGGATGATCCGAGCTGGCAGTGAGTCCTCACCCTCTCCCAGTACACCGAGCGTCAGTGGCGACTTCTTAAAATGTCATTCGACGCGACCGGACCTTGTGATGAGAATCCGGTTCTTGTCTGCCGATAGCTCCAGTGGCTTTGGTATTCTTCCGTAGCAAGGAATCGGTCTGGATACCCGCTCTGTCGAAAAATACTTTCTACAATCGGAAATCGGCCGAGCAGACCCCTTTCATCCTTACCTTGTCAAGCAGCGCTTAAAATTTAGCGGTAGGTATATTTCCCGAATCACGTCTTCTTACAAAATATGCTACATTGAATCCATCCAGACCTTTTTCTCAACAATAAGTACTTGAAACCCTTCACCTGCATTCCGAGATCCTGATGATTGGAAGCAATCACTTCACCGAGGTAGTTGACGGCTTCCATTGCCGGTAACTTTGGAAGTTCTTAATCAACCCCAAACAAAAACCTCCGCATGTGTTCCCGCCACTGAATTAGGAACCAGTTTTTAAATGAAGCCCTGCATAAGGTGGTGGTATCTGGTCGTCTCACGCAGGGGCTTTTAGCCGCGAGTGGCTGACCCCATTTTTGTCTCCCGACCGAGTGCACACCCGGCGACTCAACAGGGGCCCCGGAGTTGTGCGCGCCCCATTACCACTGCCGACCATATTCGCGTGTCTCCTAACCACTCATCGCGTTCCCCACCGCCGTCGCCACCACCACCACCACCATCACAATTTCCTTTCCGGCTCAGCGCTCGAAAACCCTCGAGGCAAGGTAATGGAAGCAGTTTACCTTGGGCAGGGGTCGTGCGACTGCGCCTACTGCGGACCTGCTCAACTGAAGCCTTTAAGGACATGACCGTGACCGACCGCCCCAAAGTCAACAGTGGGTCGGCCTAAAAGATGTTATCGCCGTCGCTTGCGTCCCACCCCCCTTTCCCCTCCTCCGGCGCAGCTGAGTGCGCCGAGAGAAGAGGCCAGGCTGGTGAGCGGTTCTCTGGACCAGCGGGGGGGGGGGTGGTTGAATGTGCCGGATTGTCGATCTTCAGGAGATACGGAAGCAAGCGGTGACACGTTCAGTTCTCTGATCCCGGGGTGAAAAACTTTCAAAGTTGCTCATTCAGGACGGGAAGGCTAGGTAAAGTTCTGTGGAAAGGTATAAGGCTCAGTAACCCGCCCTAACACGTCTGGATTTTGTACTTATTATAGCATGCCGTAGGCTAGCTGTGAATCGTACTGACACCCACTAGTCAGGGTTAGAGATTTCATGTACAGAGCTGAATGACGAGCGGAGAGACTGGTTGGTTAACACTGATAGGCTCACCTTCGGATTGCTATTAAATTTTTGCTCACCTTTGAAATTGAGTTTCCATTTACCTATTTTTGTATAGAAACTGTCTTATCGCTCCAACTTGTACTTCTTTGTTCACGCTTACTTAGCATGGACACCATGAACCATCAACACGACGACTTTTTAACGGAAATTAAGGCCCAAGTCAGCATTTCATCAAAATTATTCAATAACATGTGGTTGATGCTGCCTTCGGGATTCTTTTACAGCAGATCTTGACCATCTAGAATTAAAATGCGTTGCTCCTTTCTTCTTCTTCTTCCTCCTCCTCCCCCCCTCCTCATCCTCCTCCTCCTCCTTCTATTCTTCTCGGCATTTGTGGAACAAATGATGCTATTCATGTCGTCGTTTGAGGCAGCACATATGTCGGTCTACCGAGCCCCCGGAGCCCACGGCGCAAATCGTGAAGGATCACACCGATTCGCAGGGAGTTGACACACCAGGTGTTCTGTCTACACAGGTATGCGGACAGCGGTGAGGAAAGTATAATTGAATGTTGTTAATCATTCCCCATTTCACAGTACTTGATGTGGGTAGCCGAGCGCTCAGGTCGGTCTCCGGCCAGGGCTGAGTGGGTTTCCACTATTCGCCGCCTGTAGACGCTGATAGGTAGGTACCGAGGACCACTAACTGTGCTTCTAATTGAAACTCAGGTAAAAAGGCTTCAAAATATGTCAAGCGCCCTTTGTAAACTTCTGTCACCTCGAATTCTCAGCAAACCTTGACTGAAACGCGAAAATCGCACAGGCTCTTTCGGAAGGATAAAATGATAGAAGTTCCATGCATATGAAAAGTATACTACACAAGTACGTACGCCACATAAAGTCTGACTGGAATCCAGCTGATTGGACTTGTCGCTCCCGAAAAATGACCTCCACAGAGGGCCTAACAGCAATTGGTTCCTGTGCTTTCTTCAGGGCAGAGGGACCCCATCCGTGGTAATTTTGCGGTTTCTTGTCGTCCGCCTCCATTTAGCATTCCTCAGGTGAGGCACTGTTATTAGGAAATTATTTTCGAGAGAGAGAGAGAGGTTCGCTTTATTTTGAAAGTGTAATTCCAAAATTTTCAGAAAAGAAGTCCTCATTCACCGTGAATAAGATTGGACACACAAATTACATAGCACTAGAAGATCACAAACGAATGGTCAAAGACGGCCATTATCAACATCATAAAGAATCGTCTTTCTATGAATCTGGCGGATGAAAAATCCCGCAATTATATGTGAGCAATTGCCGTGCAAACTCTGCACTGTGCAGTTCCATCAACGTTTTTTTAAAATCTTGTTCGCATATTAAGCTATTTTTTGGGGTTTTCAGTCAGAATAGCTCTCTAGTTATCAGATTTGTTTCCTTTTCACAGAACTTCGATCTCATCAGTACCGGTTGAAGAGGTATGTTTGTGATCCAGTTAGAACGACGAGAAGGTGTTCTACGGCATCAGCTCAAAATCTCCATAAACTGTGACTGGAAGTCATAAAGACGGTCGTTTTAGACGACGGGAAAGGCGAGATCCCTGCTGATGACTACCACCACCCACGAACCGACTTCGTCACTTCAGTGATCCGAATAACGAGTGTTCAGCGCGTGTACTTAGTCAGCACACAGTTACGTTTAACACCTTTCAGAAACCGGAAAACAGTATCTGTTAAAAACAGTTAAAAAATTAAGGCCCCTACAAAATTAGTACATTTTATTGTATGGCTATTGCATTTTACTGTTAGTAACCAAACGTTTTAGCGAAAGTCTCTCCTCTGAGTAATGTATCTGGTCTTAGTTCCCAGAGCAAATAAAAACGAATGACGGTGTTTACAGGAAATCCCTACGGATTTGGGAAAATGCGAAGGGCGAAGTGCCGTCTCACTGCCTCAGCCTAAAAAAAATTAAAATCAAAAGAGGGGATGGCGAAAGTAGGCCTTCACAGTCAGCTATGCATCTTTAATCAATCATAAAATTGACAAAAGGACAGAAGGTGAAGGCATGCTTCAAAAAATGCCAGCTTAAAGACTGCAGAGTTAAATGGGCAAGGAATAAATTGATAAACCTGCTGCAGTTTGCTAGTGTTTGACATGGTTGTTGGTCATCCTCTTAAAAATCATACGCATCTCCGGTGTCTGAAGGATGGCCTAGACCATGTTTCAGCCTGGTCGTCAGATAATGGTCTTCAACTGCGACCATCCCCTAGTTCTCAATTCTCAGCCGTCCTTCCCAACGAGGTATCATCTTTTCGGTACCTTGGTGTTACTCTGACATCGCACCGTTCATTCTCCCAACATACCGATACTCTTTTTACAAAAATTCGTAAACTTCTATATTATATTCGCCGCTTACGTTCCTATCACACACCTCAGGCCCTTATCTGGCGATTTATAGAGGCATGTGTTCTTCCTCTCATCCTTTATTGCTCTCCCGTGATTTTTCCAGCCTTTCTTAAAAAGGATTTTTTGATTTTAAAACGTATTCTCCGAATGCTCTCTTCTGCTGCTGGTGTTTCTTATACTGTTTTAGTGGATTTGACAGCAAAACGGCACTTGACGACAGTCAAACAATTCGCTCGGCGAATACTTGATGATGTAACCCATGCCGTCCACTCTGAGCTGATTGCTGTGAAGTCTTCCCGTCCGATGCGCCGAGGCTTTCGCCATGTAGCCTGCCGTACAACGACATACCAGCGCTCCGTTTTGCCATTTCTAGCACGCTACCTTACGTCTGAAGAGACTGAAATAAAAAAGCTGAGACTAGAACCGTTTCCCCACTAGATGTCCATTTTTGACTCTTTGATTCTTGCATATAATGGCGCAACGCCAAAAATTCGGAAAAGTCACAGTACGCCTTACAGATGGCGGCACAGTAACCGGAATTAGTTACGCCACTCGATTAGCGGTTGTTCTTCGCTAAACCACCGCGCGCAATAGCTCATCCAGAGAATGTGCGACCTTTCACGCGATCAGCTCAACGTGGGTACGCACCACTGGTACGGCACCTGACAGTGTGATCATCGATCTACCGTGTGCTCCACAGCAGTGCGCACTCATGGATAGTGACTTACACATTAAGGCGTTCATACAGATTGTAGACTTGCACCGCATCTAACGCACTCTCTACTCCCTTACTCATATTGGTCCAGTGCGATGACTTCTTCGTAAAAGATCAGAGGAGGGATTGATGGCTGGTGACTTAGGGGCGGGAACCCACACCTAGGCGTGCCACGGTACCCTCCCCATGTGTAGCGCTTGTAACGACTGCGCATCCCCAATAACGGCTGTCGAGCCCTGGTTTAACTCCGTGGTTGATTCAGCGCATCTGCCCTGTGGTCGGAACTATGGAACCTAGTGCCTACCACATGAGTTATTGTTCATTTAGGAGTGAGGCAGCGTAGATAAAGTCTTCTTTTGCCTCGAAAAAATGGCTTATTAATATTTTAGGGCGAATGAGAGGGAGGACATCCGTAGTTGCTGTTTATTGACTCTCGTCTGTTTCCGAACAGTAATCATTGTTAATAGAAACGAAGCGGCGAGTTCTAGGAAGAAGTCGCAAAGAAGGAGACATGATCACTGGAACCAGAGCCTGATGTTTCGGATTCTCTCTCTCTCAAACCTACCATCAGAGACAGTCGCGTTTGTCCGCCAAATTCGTCTGAACATGCGTGCACTGTGTACTCCCCCTAGTTAGCGCCTCTGCAAATCCTTATTACAGGTGAATTTCTCCACCGGAGAACCCAGAATGCAGCTGCCCGAAGACAGCCGAAAATAGTTGTGCCCGAGGCGATAGGAGGGAGAAACCAGCAGAAACTGAATGTCCTTCACTCAGGAGACAGGCGGAGTGGGGTTCCGGGACCGGCTAATTTGCCTGGCCAACCATGAACACATTAGTCCACAGGCCACTCTAGGGATCCACTTTCGCTTACGCCAGATGAAAACTGTTCAACAAACACCTCTCGTGGTTACAGGCACGGGGTGGTGGTGGTGGTGGGGGGCGCATGGATCTACATTCCCGTATGCCGCTAGCTGAACAAGCCGTCAGATGACCGTGAAATTGGACGCTCAAGGCGCTTGTCCGCACAGCGTCAGCATTAGGCAGAACCGGTGAAGCTCAGGACGTGACAATAGCTAATAACTAGTCGATGCAGGTTCAGCGAGCGAAATACGCGGTTGGGTTGCTTTGCCAATAAAGAAAAAGAGGACTGTGGTGAACATATTATGCTTTATTTGCTCCCATCAGTCAGCCATTGGTTAAATTACCCTTTTAGAGTCCTGCTAGTTGAACCTATATTCTGTTAATTTGAAATCCAGCACGCCAGCACACTGAATCATGGTCCCAAATCTCATTCGGATGCAAATCGGAAGCAAGCATAGTCAACTGGGGATAACGATCACCAAGTTGATCTAGCTACACAACGAATGACAGGCATGCAGTTCAGTTTTTAGCCTTAAGGGCGCAGTTGATAGTCCAGGGCCTCAGTCGGAGGCTTCAGGGCGCGAGGCGAAGCGGTACTATGCTAGAGGGAGATTACATTTGAGTGCGGGGATAATATCAGCAGAAGCATCGGTAATAATAGTAATAGTAGCAGTAGTAGTAGTAGTAGTACCAACTGTAGTCTTAGTAGTAGCAGTAGTTGTAATATGAGGAGCAATAGTAGTAATGATAATATTAGTAGTAACAGTAACAGTATTAGTAGAAGCAATTGCAGTAGTAGTAGAAGTATTTATGATAGTAGTAGTAGCAACAGCAGCACTAATGTTTGCATTATTACTAGCAGTTGTAGTAGTAGTCATAGTATTAGCAGCATAAGTAATATAAGTGGCGGTATTAGTAGTAAACACAGCAGTAGTAGTAGTAGTAGTAGTAGTAGTAGTAGTAGTAACAACCGTAATAAAAGTAGTAGTAATAGTTTAAGTATTAGTAGTACCAACTGTAGTATTAGTAGTAGCAGTAGTTGTAATATGAGTAGCAGTAGTAGTAATAGCAGTAGTAATAATAATATTATTAGTAACAGCATTAGTAGTAACAACTGCAGTAGTAGTAGTAGCAACAGCAGCACTAATGTTAGTATTATTACTAGCAGTTGTAGTAGTAGTCGTAGTATTAGAAGTATCAGCATGAGTAATATTAGTGGCGGTATTAGTAGTAAACACTGCAGTAGTAGTAGTAAAAACCGTAATAAAAAGTAGTAGTAGTACCAACTATAGTATTAGTAGTAGCAGTAGTTGCAATATGAGTAGCAGTAGTAGTAATAATATAACTAGTAACAGTAACAGCATAAGTAGTAGAAGCTGCAGTAGTAGTAGCAGTAGTAGAAGTATTAATAGTAGAAGTAGTAGTAACAGCAGCACTAATGTTAGTATTATTACTAGCAGTTGTAGTAGGGTCGTAGTATTAGCAGTAGCAGCATGAGTAATATTAGTAGCGGTATTAGTAGTAACATATGCAGTAGTAGTAGTAGCAGTAGTATTAATAGTAACAACTGTAATAAAAGTAGTATTAATAGTTTAAGTAGTAGTAGTTGTAGTAGTATAAGTATTATTATTATTATTATTATTATTATTAGTAGTAGTAGTAGTAGTATTAGTAGTAGTAGTAGTAGTAGTAGTAGTAGTAGTAGTAGTAGTAGTAGTAGTAGTAGTAGTAGTAGTAGTAGTAGTAGTAGTAGTAGTAGTAGTAGTAGTAGCAGTAGTAACAACTGTAATATTAGTAGTAGCAGTAGTCAAAAAGTTAAAAGGGCAAATCTAAGGTAATGGTAGGTTATTTACAGAACAAAAAAAAGTTAGAAACCCCAGGATCGTGTTTTGCTTTATGCTTTACGATGGAAAAGTGTGCATTTTGCGATAGTTTCACGCCAGAGCAATTATCCTTTTTACACTGATGTCGAAGCAACAGGATTCTACCGAAGTCTATGCAGGTGAAACAGGCAGTGAGGTCAGCTCAAGGTTTTCAAGCTTTTATCCGCTATGACTATCAAATTCTCGGAGTCTTTATAACAGATGCGCACTATTAAATTCGTTACTTTAAAGAGCAGAAATAACAACATACGCAATTTTGCAAGGACCGTAAACACCTTATAGTACCCGCTGTAAAGCCCCACTCGTAAAACCCCTAATACAACTGGTCCCGTATTAAACGAACCTGGCGTTTCTAACTTTCTCTGTGCTATACATGACCTATGGTTACCCATGGGGCTTTAAAAGACATAGGACATCGGACGAGCGCTTGCAAACAGCAGGGGTTGGGAACCCCAGCCACTCCATGGAGTCAAAATTACCACCGATGACAGGTTTTTTGGAGTCCAGAAAAGTTAAATATAACAGGTTTGACTTATATATGTACGGCAAACAGTCGCCATTGTCTCTGTCGGTCATGCTATTCAGTCAAGAGTCTGCTATATCGAGGGAACGCCCACGGTTCTGACAAAGACAGCTACCAAGTCAAGTTAACTTACCTGCTTGAATTACTTTCCAAAATGGTAAGGTTTCTTACGTCGATGCATTAAACAATAAGAGTCAAACACAAATAAACTAGGTAGCACTAATCAGGCTCTCAAACCAAATATTTGGCGAATCCTGGCTTACGAGAGGGTTGTGTCTGAACTCGTTGAACGACACTTGAGAAAACGTCAAATAACAGTAACGCACAAACCAGAAAAAATTATAGTTTGGAGCCCTAAGATCCCTACAAAGATGTTATCAGACTTGATTGCTCCATTGGCAGTGTTCATTGGATCTTTTTATTTCGAATTGCGAGATATTAGAGTATGTCTTATGGATTTAATGAGTTACGACCCTTTACGCGAAATCAACGCATGCTGCGTCCCCAAAAGTTTTATATAAATAACGAATCGAACGTTAGGAAAAATAAGGCTTATTGTGGTTTAAAAATTGATATTACATCGTCTCCAAATACTATTTTTTTTAGAAAAACAGTACAAATTATGAAAAGCTGAAAAATCGATCTAGTTGAGAAAACGAAAGTTTTAAATGTACAAGAAGCCTTTCCATGCAACTAAACGAGTAAACAAAGCAGAAAAAGTAGAATTACTTTTGAAAAAAAGTTTTTTTCAGAGTTTTTACCTCTAGATTAAGTGCAACGTAAAATATGGCCGTCATCAAGAAGTCCAACATGCGAGTGTATATTCCAACACAGTTTCACGAGAATTGGCAGGTATTCTTCCGTTTGTACATGGTCTTCGATGCGTTTGACCAAGGCAAACAGATTTTCGCTTGATTGCGCCGATAGGGACGTCACAGGAAACCCATCACCACCCTCCTTATCAAGCAGCATGATGACTGAGGATCTCCACCCCCAACCCGACCCATCCTCCACGCAAATTCGAAAACCTTAGTAATCCCGTATTACCCGAAATGTTACCACCTATAAAAACTGTGAGGCGCGGAACAATACTTACCTCTGACAATGAAATCTTGTTTGATTTTTGAAACTTCAGGACAATAAAACCATGGTTACCGTGATCACCTCTTCTTCTAATATATATATATATATATATATATATATATATATATGTATATGTATATGTATATATATATATATATATATATATATATATATATATATAATGACGGAGGCACTCAAGCTAGATCAGTGTTGACCTAGACAATTAGACAACTCGGTACCCGGCTGTAACATTGGGGCATTAATGCGTTGTACTATTTTTTGTGCGTTTCTGTCTATCCAAACGCTGCTCTAGCTTGTCTAGGATGACAAAGATTCCGAAGTGGTGGTCCAGATGTTCTGCCGGCAACGATCGGACCCACCTAGTCCTTAGTTCTAGTTAATACTTATTTATATCATTTGGATAGGCTCGAGTTAACCTCTTGCCCATCACGCGTCCCGTAAGTGTTAAACATTCGGTTTGTCGTTATGGGTTAGGGTTAGGGTTAGGCTTTAGACGCAGGTAAGGGGTTAGGTTATCATCGTCGGCAGGTGAACCACCATTTTTCTGCTCTCCATTTGCATTTAAGTCTTATTATATGTACGTCGGCTGGCCTATTTCGCCAATTCTATACCGATTTGTAACCCTCTTTATATTCGAACTATAATAATGAAGTCCAATTTGGCCTACATTTTGCGGCCAATTTAAGGATGATTCTTATTGATGTTGGTAGTTTCAGTCTTCGGCCATTCTTTTGTGATTCTTCGGGATTATTTGGTTTGTGTGCATGTGTGTTCATCAGCCAATGTGCCAACTACACATCAGATAACTGACCGGCTCGGACGGTGGTCTGATTGTGGGGGTGGGAGAAATATTGAGGTCGATAGCTCAGCGCATTTTCCTCACTATAAACAATCTAACGCACTTGAAACTATCACGGTACGCTAAAAGTCGTGGCTTGGAAGGTTGCCAACTGACGGGAACACTCGGACTCCGTGGTCAGCTCAATGTGTGTTTTGTGTGGAGTGGCTGACTGGTGAACTGAGAGTCAGGCTGCAATGGCTCCTTCTTAATGTGGCTTTAATGGCACTCACACTCCGTGGGATCCGAGCCAAGTGGGATGGTACGCGCAGGGGCGGTTCCGGCCACGCCAGCCACCCGTGCCCTCTCCCGCCTCCGGTCTTCTTGACTCTGTTTTGACACCGGGCTCAGGTGGGGGAGGAGGAGAGAGTGCGGTTCCTGCAGCGTAAGGCTACTATCACTTAAAACTAATCCACGCGCAAGTCACCGTCCCTGCCCCACCCCTCCTCGGAGCATACGATGAACATCGTCGGACTACGACGTTCGAACTGTCGTGTGTTCATCAAAAGAGTCGGATTTAACGATATATTCTTCTCACTCTCTCTAGTTTGGTTGTCATCACAGGCTCGGATCGGTTTCGTCCCGGAATATCTAAATAATATCTTTGGTTTTCATTTTTTCCCCCGTGCATAATGGAGGAATCAAAAGCGTTGTCTATTTACTAAGATGTCTCACGATGTACACCAGACTGGCTACTTTATCATTAGTCTACTTACTTTTCTAAAAATATAAAGATGAATTAGACACTGTGCACGTAAGATTAACCAGGGAAGATGAGCAAATCGTGGTGGTGATCGTGTTTCCCTACTCAGACCTTCTAATAAATATCTGGTTTTGCTACAGGATAATTCAACCTGCAAACAGCGAAGCTACCACTAATCGGGAGGTGTTTGGAACAAGAACCCGGCGCCTTCACAATTGCCGACTCTTTTGACAATAGGGACAGGGTCGTGTGTGTGAGAGAGAGAGCAAAGCCTGAAGGCGCCAGGACACGCGACAGAGCGGGCACACAGGCAACAAAGTCCCGCATGTTGGTGGCGTAGGGAGTCAATTGAGGGCGGGGTGCTTTTGCTGGCAGTTTGTGTACAGGGGGGACGGAGACGGCCAAGGGCTGGGACCTCGGTACTAGTCTATTCAATCTTCTCCCTCCCAATGCGGTGACACGCGACCCGGTGGGTTGCCTCCGATAAGTTAAGCGGGGGAAGGGGTAGAAATATGTGCTGTTCGTGTGAACTGAACCCTCAGCTCTCCTCCTTCAGCCCCCTGGAACACCGATACCAGCATGCCCATGGAAGGATGAAATCCGAGAAACAACCATTATGCGATGGGCTGCTGGTAACCCGTCATTAACTTCCGCTCTGAGCAACTTGACTCTCATGTGCGCACGCAAGACCATGCAGTCCGGGCATTCAGGTATGTCGACGAAAGTTATTTTCTCTCTCTCTCTCTCTCTCTCTCTCTCTCTCTCTCTCTCTCTCTCTCTCTCTCTCTCTCTCTCTCTCTCTCTCTCTCTCTCTCTCTCTCTCTCTCTCTCTCTCTCTCTCTCTCTCTCTCTCTCTCTCTCTCTCTCTCTCTCTCTCTCTCTCTCTCTCTCTCTCTCTCTCTCTCTCCGCTGGAGGTTGCTGCACTGAAGTGGTTTCTTGGAGGGCGAGAGATCAAGGGTTGGCGTTGATTTCCACTTCAGGGGGGCGATCGATGGCGG
>WEDG01002132.1:0-330354 GCA_017591395.1 Schistocephalus solidus
ACACTACAACCTCACGCATTATTCAAACAACTTTAAATCTCCAAGAAAAACGCTAACTCGACCACCCAAAACTGTACTCAAAAGAGAAAAAAGTTATTGAGATAGAAAAGGGGAAGGATAACACCTTTCAGCTTGTACATCCATTCTGTCTTGCAAATCCGGAGAGATGAACGCGCAAACACTCCACAAGTGCGCACCATTGAATCCGAATTGCCATATAAATACGCAAATAATAATTTATAGACAGCTTTAGGCGAAAGAAACGGAAAATTGGGCTCGGGTACGCTAAATTTGGTCCCTGAATCTCCAGTAAATCAACTAATTTGCCACTTTTTGACTGAAAGACCGACACAGAGGCACAAACCAGTTAACATCAAACGCCTGGAGTACATTCAAACGTGAAAATTGCTGAAAATGATCATTTTTTTCAGTTTAATTAGGTTTGGGTTCTCCCACCCGAAAACTAAGAGCTTGATAACGACAGACCCAGAGAAATCCAGTGTTTGTTTTAGGTGTAAAATCGGCACATTTATGAGCCCTTAATTTTTTCTTCCCTGGTTTGTGCCTGATTATCTTGTTTTTGTTTCATAACTTACGCTTTTAAGGATTAAATATGAAACTTTTTCGATAATTTTTGACTTTAACTACGCAAAACGGTCGGACGCGTATGAACTGCACATGCTAGCTCAGAAACCATTGACGTGGGCAGTTTTTCGTAAGTGTAATGTCGAAATTCGGACATTTTGCAGGAAACCACACATGCATGCTATCGTAAAAAATTTGTCTATTTTTTAATTTTTATGGTTTAATGGAATAACGTATACCGATTTGCAATCGCTAGCGAGGCGCATGCATTAGAGCTGCAGCTGATAGCATGGCTGTTGTAGCGTCCGAAGACGTTCAGAAAGGCACAAACCAATTAACATCAAATGCCTGGAGTATATTCTAACGGGAAATAGCTGAACAGGATCATTTCATAGGCCAGCTTACACACGCAGATGGTCAGCATAGGGAACGAGACATATGTACTAACGAACAGAAACCATGTACTCAGGCAGTACGATAGGTATTGTAAAGTCGACGTCCGACTTCACCCCTTGAACTAATTGAACACCTCCAGGTCACAATGAGTGTGATGACCTTGTCACCCACTCTTACCTTTTCATATTATGTTGGCTTCATTAACGTACTCTGCGGTGTCCAAGTGCATGGCGTTTTATGACTACGGATATACCCAATCCAATCCATCCTCTTCTTCAACGACGAGGATTTGATTTCGAAGGTCCAAATTAGGTTCTTGTTTGACTCGCTTATGTCACATCCGGACAGTGATTGTTGGATCTATGAAAGAAGCGCCGAACTGAATGACTGGAACCTCGGGAAGATGCAGTTATTTGACAGTTAACTGCCCACGATTGGTGGATGGTCAAACGATCTTCAGTTTGTTCAGGTTTAGGTTCTCCCACCCGAAAACTAAAAGTTTGAAAACGAGCAGCTGCACATTTTTTTTAAAGCTCTTTAAGTGCAAGTCGCAAATATGTCTATATTGTCCTCTTAAACACTTTCGAGTTTGCGCTTCTGTGTAACATGATAGAAATGCCCCGTAAGATTTTGCAGTCAACGAGACATGTAAAATGCTTTCTGTGATTGCGGACTTGTTGTTGTCACTCCACATTACAAAGCGGAGGTCAACATATTACCTTACGATCTTAGCGGACCATATTGTACGAGATTTCAAACCGTCGACTGTTTTCGTTAGCAGGCGTAGAAGTCTGATTTTTATCAACTAGCCGTCACTAAGGCCAGTTAGAATTGCGATCAAACGCCCAAACCTTTGGTAGCCAGTAACTTGGGTAATGCCTAAATCCCCTTTTTTCGGAGGAATCTCTGAAGTTTGACCAATGTCTCCGGAAAAATGGAAGCTCTGTTCTACGTAGTTTCTCCGCTGCTGCACAATGGTGTAGCAATCACCACTTTACCTTCAATGTTCCACAGCGGCAAGTTGGTTCCACAGTGCCTTAGAGCGATTCGCTTTTTTAGACCGGGTTCGAAAAGAAGACTAATGCAGAATTCGGTTACGATATTGCATCCCTTATTTATAACCTGCAAACCATGGCCGTCTCTTAGTGTCTACTCTCTTCATAGCCTTTATTTTCATTAACCCTACACGCAAAACATGCTGCGAGGACGCTTCTTCTGAATGCGTACTATTGTTCGCAACTTTTTTCCAGACTTATTTTTGAGTTTAAATGTTTCCTTGGCATCCGTTAACATTGAATGATCTTTGCTGCGAAAAGTAACTAACTTTAAGGACACTCGGCACTTTTAAGAACTTCCTAAACCCTTTGATATGCGCAAAGAATTTGGGTTCATTCGAGTTCTTGAAGCATAGCCGCGCCCAGACCATATACGGTCTGAAAAATATATTTAAGAATTTTTTTATAGATGTATACTATCTGAATGTCTATTAGGTAACAATTGAGCCGAGTATTATTTTCTGGTATCCCATGGATTTGTTAGAGCCCAATAAAGTCTAGCTAATCAAAGCCTCTAGATAAAGTCCCAAAACACAATCAGACGAGCATGTCTCGCAACCCGATCTGCGAGCGCCCCTCCCCACGAATACGACTAGTTTTGATGGGTAGACTCACTTACCTCGCCCTACCCCCTCGCCAAAACATGCTTAGATTAAGGTTAGAGTTGCGGTTGCGATAAAACTGGGCTCAGGGTACGGTTTAGGATTAAGAATCGGGCCAGGGATACGGTTGGAACTACGATCAGGTTTAGGATTAGCATTAACTAACTTTCATAGTGGGTTTTGAAAAACAGATGCAACCGTTTTGCTGACCCTATTTAACATTTGAGATACCTTTGAATCTACTGGATTGATCGAAAACTTAGCAGCTGCTCTCGCTTTTATTGTAGCGTTGTTGTGAGTCGACTCAGCGCCCTTTGGCTCCACCCTGAGGTCTTTTTGAATACTATCAACAGCTGCTATACTTATCGCACTGGCTTATCACCCTCTTAGTTCCATTCACAAGCATCCCGTTCAGTTGTTGATTCCTGTCTTTCTTCGGCATAAGACTCTCCTCGCCTGTCTCGTCTGAGCCGAACTGTTACCGCTGCCACTGCTGCCATGGCCGAGGATGCCTGCATCCTGCGGGAGACCCGTCCCAAGTACTATGGTACCCTGAGGGGCGCATCCTCTACATTGTCATCGTCCGCAATGGTAACACCGGGTGCCCAAAAGTGCATCCGTTACACTGTGCAACCCGGAGATACCCTCTCCTCCATTGCCGTGCGCCATGATGTGAGTGTGAGCCTGCTGAAACGGGTCAATCGCATGTGGAGCAACGACGTCCTGGTGACTGACACCCTTCTCATCCCCATACCACCCTCGTCATCAGAGCCGTTGTCGACCAGCACATCATCATCCTCGGCGCTGTCGGTCAATACCGCGGCTGTCGCCACCGCCAGCGGCCTCCCTTCCGACGCTTCTCGGACGAGAAGTTCACGTCAGGTGAACTACCTCGGTGGATCTTGGTAAGTGTATTTACTGTTTCGGTGGTCCTGCATATGAGAGAGAGAGAAATCCGTTTTATTGAAAAACTATCATTTAAAATTTTCAAAAAATGGCCCAATTAACTGAAAGAATGGGATTAATTAACAGATCATGCAAAAATCAAAGGGTTAAAAATAGACATCTAAGGAGGGAGACAGTTCTAACCTCAGTTTCTGTATTTCGGTCTATTCACACGTAAGGTAGCGTACTAGAAAGGACGAAACAGAGCGCTGATAGGCCGATGTATGGCAAGCGATATGACAAAATCCTCGGCGCATGGAATGGGAAGACTTCACGGCAATGAGGTCGAAGTGGAGGAGATGGGTAATATCATCAAGAATTCGCTCTGCAAATTGCTTGACTTTTGTGAAGTTTCGTTTTAGTATCATTTCCACTGAAACAATATAAGAAACACCGACAGCAGAAGAAAGCATTCAGAGGTTACGTTTTAAAATCAGCTAATCCTTTTTAAGCAAAGCTGGAAAAATAACGGGAGAACAATAGAGGATGAGGGGAAGAATACACGCATCTATAAATCACTAGACAAGAGATTGTGGTATGTGATAGGAATATAAACGACGAATATAATGAAGAAGTTTACGAATTTTAATAATAAAGAGACTATCACTATGAAAGGAGAATGAAAGGTACCAGAAGGAGAATACCTCATCGAGAAGGACGTCCAAGGATTCAGGACTAAGAGAGAGTTGCCGTCTAAACACACTGGACAGAATTCTGATTGTCTCTTGCGTAAACTGAGCTCTGCCGTCGTCTGAATCGACTTATAAAAAGCCAACTGCTGGCGCGGTCTTATACATGTCGAGTAGTTAACCATCTTTCCGATAAAAAAGCCAAAGAAAGGCCAACCAATTGGTGCTTTCCGACCGTACTGAACAACGATCCGCATGCCTAACCTTCTGCAATAAATTCCATCCCTGCAAGCCAGTTGTTGTTAGTTTACAATGTACTCTAAGAATCACGTGTTTGGTAAAATAAACAAGCAGTTTGAATGCATGATCTGTCTGCTTTGTCATTCTAAAACCAGAGTCTCGGTAACTTGTCCCTGTTCTTGTTAGCGTTGTGTGAACTAACTGTCAAGTTAATTTTTTCATATATATATATATATATATATATATATATATATATATATATATATATATATATATATATATATATATATATATGACCCTAAAAAGTCATGTCCGAATCATCTGACTCCATGTCCTGCACTTAATAATTTCAGAAATTATTTCCTTGATTATTCTCTGGAGTCCATATACCAGAAACCGCATAGAGAACGCTGGGGACCCACTGAGGAGCCGAACCCCTCGTTGCTGCGTCACGCAGCAGCAGAAACATCGGCGAAAACACTTGTCTGGGCTTTTTAGCTAGTACCTATGTCGGAAGTACGGTATAATACCTGTGCCATATAAGATTCATACTACTTGTAGTACTACCTGTTTGTAGAATGGGCATTACGTGGTTAGTCCACAGTGGTTGATTGTCTTCGACCCAAATGTTCATTGAAATTTCGGGTCTGACCCTAAAAAGTCATGTCCGAATCATCTGACTCCATGTCCTGCACTTAATAATTTCAGAAATTATTTCCTTGATTATTCTCTGGAGTCCATATACCAGAAACCGCATAGAGAACGCTGGGGGACCCACTGAGGAGCCGAACCCCTCGTTGCTGCGTCACGCAGCAGCAGAAACATCGGCGAAACACGTGTCTGGGCTTTTAGCTAGTACCTATGTCGGAAGTACGGTATAATACAAGTGCCATAAATATATATATATATATATATATATATATGTATATGATAGTGTGGGCTCACCGATCTCGCTTAAGGAACATGTATGTTCCGTTGTGCCCCTGGAGCTCAGATCAGAGCTCGCAGGCGGTCGCATGGCGACGTGTAGCATATGATGAATGGAACCGACATCGGAGATGAATGAATTTTCTGATTATAGCCGTCATCAGTTAGTCATAGCTAATTCAGGGCACACCTGATTCGAACTGCGATCTTTAGTATTGAGTCGAACGTCTATTTGACTACGGGCTCGTTGTTTTGTCGGTTGTGATCGGGAATAGATGATAGGTTTCACCGATCTGCTTAGAACATGTATACCCGTTAGCTTGAGCTCAGATCAGAGTTTTCTAGGTGGTCGCATGGCGACGTAGCATATGATGAATGGAATCGACGAAGACAGGAGATCATTTCTGGCAGTCATCAGTCATACCCAATCCATTCGTGGCACCTGGGACTCGAACGCACCTTTGGTATTTGAGTCGAACGCTCTACCATTTGAGCCACGGGCTCGTTGTGTTCGACTCAAATACCAAAGGTCGCGGGTTCGAATCCCAGAAGTGCCACACTTGGGATTGGGTATGACTGGCTGATGACGGCTAATAAGCCAGAAATGGCCATTCCGGTCTCCCTTGTCTTTGTCGGTTCCATTTCATCATATGCTACACGTCGCCATGCGACCGCCTGCGAGCTCTAGTCTGAGCTCCAGGGCGCAACGGAACATACATGTTCCTTAAGCAGATCGGTGAGCCCCACACTATCATCATATTCCCGATCACAACCGACAAAACAACGAGCCCGTGGCTCAAATGGTAGAGCGTTCGACTCAAATACCAAAGGTCGCGGGTTCGAATCCCAGGTGTGCCACACTTGGGATTGGGTATGACTGGCTGATGACGGCTAATAAGCCAGAAATGGCCATTCCGGTCTCCCTTGTCTTTGTCGGTTCCATTTCATATATATATATATATATATATATATATATTCCGAATGTTCGAGAATATGCGAGGCCCAGGTAATTGTATTGAAGACTTACGGACGAAGAAGTGATGGTATCCTTCGATGTGACGTCACTTTTCACCTCCATCCCACAACATCTCGCAGTCGAAACCATACAAACCCTGCTAGAAGAGCACTATAACGAGGCGGATACAAAACTCAAAATGAGGCACCTTGTCGACCTCCTGAAACACTGTCTGAACACATTCTTTACCTTTAATGGAACCGTGTACGAACAGGTCAAAGGTACGCCGATGGGGTCGCCGTTGTCCGGCCCTGATTGCTGAAGCAGTATTGCAGAGACTGGAGGCACTGGCGTTCGACCACTATCGACCACGATTGTGGGTGCGGTATGTTGATGACACATTTGTCATCATCAGTCGCGAAAAATTGGGGATTTCACAAAGAATCTGAACTCGATCTTCCCCGAAATCCAGTTCACGATGGAGGAAGAAAAGACTGTCAGTTGCCGTTTCGACGTGCTGGTATGAAAGGCGATGGAGAACTCAAAAACGATCGGTTTACAGAAGGCGACGAATACCTCGCATTCTGAGTTATTTTTAGCAACCACCCTCTCGCACAAACGCAGCTGTGTGAGAACACTGTACGTCGACGGAAACCCATTGCACCGAACCAGCCGACAAGAAGGCCGAGGTACGTTTCTGCGGAAACTCTTCACGGTCAACGGATATCCTGGGAGTTTTGTTGAGAAATGCAGGCGAGGTCAAGAGAATAAATCGAAGGCAAAACCGAAGTACTGGCGTGCAATACCTTACATAACTGGTGTATCCGAAGAATTTGCTAGATTAGTGAGCGAATTTGGGGATTGGCGTGCTCACAGACCGAAGCGACAATCCGCCGGCAACTCATGCAACCTAAAGACCCAATCCCCTCAACCAAAAATCTGGCGTCATTTACCGGATAGACTGCCGTTGTGGATGAGCAAATTATGTTGGCGAAAGCGGTAAACGGGTTTGCACGAGAATGACACGAGCTCGCTGTGAGAAGGAAGGGTAAACTCTCCTTGGTAGCCGCTCACGCATCCTCACCAGAGCACGACTTTGACTTTGGCAGCGTGAGAATATTGGGCCAGTCAGACGACCGAATTTCACGCTTGCTGCAGGATAGTGGCACTCGACCGCGGAATCGAGCAATAGACATATCGATCTCGCCAGCTGCATATCAGGCCCCTGCGCGAAAAAATCAATGGCGCTGATGAAGGTCATACTCGGCAGAGGTGAGTTAAATAAGCACTGAGCTGTACAGTCTTTTATTCCTTGACGATGGGCTCGCGTGAGAGTTCGAAACGTCGGATGAATAAAAATTCTGGTCCCCAGAGAACGCCTTCCCGTCTTCTTCAATATATATATATATATATTCCGAATGTTTGCCATATATATATATATATATATATATATATATATATATATATATATATATATATATATACATATACATATACATATATATATATATATATATATATATATATATATATATATATATATATATATATATATTCCGGAATGTTCGAGAATATGCGAGGCCCAGGTAATTGTATAGAAGAAGACGGGAAGGCGTTCTCTGGGACCAGAATTTTATTCATCCGACGTTTCGAACGCTCACGCTAGCCCATCGTCAAGGAATAAAAAACTGTACAGCTCACTGCTTATTTAACTCACCTCTGCCGAGTATGACCTTCATCAGCGCCATTGATTTGTTCGCGCAGGGCCTGATATGCAGCTGGCAGATCGATATGTCTATTGCTCGATTCCGCGGTCGAGTGCCACTATTCCTGCAGCAAGCGTGAAATTCGGTCGTCTGACTGGCCCAATATTCTCACGCTGCCAAAGTCAAAGTCGTGCTCTGGTGAGGATGCGTGAGCGGCTACCAAGGAGAGTTTACCCTTCCTTCTCACAGCGAGCTCGTGCTTGTGCAAACCCGTTTGCCGCTTTCGCCAACATAATTTGCTCGACCACAACGGCAGTCTATCCGGTAAATGACGCCGGATTTTTGGTTGAGGGTGATTGGGTCTTTAGGTTGCATGAGTTGCCGGCGGATTGTCGCTTCCGGTCTGTGAGCCACGCCAATCCCAAATTCGCTCACTAGTCTAGCAAATTCTTCGGATACACCAGTTATGTAAGGTATTGCACGCCAGTACTTCGGTTTTGGCTGCCCCTTCGGATTTATTCTCTTGGCCTCTCGCCCTGCATTTCAACAAAAACTCCCAGGATATCCGTTGACCGTGAAGAGTTTCCGCAGAAACTGTACCTCGGCCTTCTTGTCGGCTGGTTCGGTGCAATGGGTTTCCGCTCGACGGTACAGTGTTCTCACACAGCTGCGTTTGTGCTAGAGGGGGTGGTTGCTAAAATAACTCAGAATGCGAGAGGTATTCGTCGCCTTCCTGTACACCGTCGTTTTGAGTTCTCCATCGCCCTTTCTGTATACCAGCACGCCGAGAAACGGCAACTGACAGTCTTTTTCTTCTTCCATCGTGAACTGGATGTCGGGGAAGATCGAGTTGAGATTCTTTGTGAAATCCCCAATTTTTTCGCGACTGATGACTGGTCGAACGCCAGTGCCTCCAGTCTCTGCAATACTGCTTCAGAAATCAGGCCGGACAACGGCGACCCCATCAGCGTACCTTTGACCTGTTCGTACACGGTTCCATTAAAGGTAAAGAATGTGTTCAGACAGTGTTTCAGGAGGTCGACAAGGTGCCTCATTTTGAGTTTTGTATCCGCCTCGTTATAGTGCTCTTCTAGTAGGGTTTGTATAGTTTCGACTGCGAGATGTTGTGGGATGGAGGTGAAAATTGACGCCACATCGAAAGATACCATCACTTCTTCGTCCGTAAGTCGAATACCCTTTAACTTTCGTATAAATTGTTCAGCTGAGTGGACGGTTGTTGTGGAACCCTGGGTTAGAAACTTGAGACGTTGAAACAACCACTTGGCTAGACCAAACGTTGGGGTGCCTCTTAGCGAGAAGATTGGCCATAGGGGGGTTCCTGGTTTGTGGACCTTTGGGAGGCCATAGAATCTCGCGAGCGCTGTGTCCTTTGGTTTCATCTTTTGAAAGTCAGTCTGCATTATTGCTTTTGACTTCCGAAGACTTGCCAGATCTTTGTTGATATTGTTTACTAGCGTCTTCATCACGTCATCCTCGCAAGGTATATAGGCAGTTCTATCGCCCAAGAGTGCCTCAACTTTGTTGACGTAGTCCTCTTTGTTCAAAATTACAGTCGACCGTCCTTTGTCTGCTGGAAGTATGAAAATGTTTTTGTCGGCCTTTAGCGTCCGAATTGCTTCAGTTTCTGCTTTCGAGAGCGTCTTGGGATTCGAACCCGCGACCTTTGGTAATTGAGTCGAACGCTCTACCATTGAGCCAGGGGCCGTTGTTTTGTCGGTTGCGATCGGGAATATGATGATAGTGTGCGGCTCACCGATCTGATTAACGAACATGTATATTCCGTTGTGCCCTGGAGCTAACTTTAGAACCCTCACAGTCGGTCGCATAGCGAAGTGTAGCATATGTTGATAAAGTGGAACCGACAAAGACAAGGAGACAGGAATGGCAATTTCTGGCTTATTAGCCGTCATCAACCAGTCATACCCAATCCCAAGTGTGGGCCACCTGGGATTCGAAACCCGCGACCTTTGGTAATTGAGTCGAACGCTCTACCATTGAGCCAGGGACCCGTTGTTATGTCGGTTGCGATCGGGAATATGATGATAGTGTGTGGCTCATCGATCTGCTTTAGGAACATTTATGTTCCGTTGTGCCCTGGAACTCAGACTAGATCCCTCACAGGCGGTCGCATAGCGACGTGTAGCATATGTTAATAAAGTGGAACCGACAAAGACAAGGGAGACCGGAATGGCCATTTTTGGCTTATTAGCCGTCTTCAGCCAGCCATACCCAATCCCCAGTGTGGACCACCTGGAATTCGAACCCGCGACCTTTGGTAATTGAGTTGAACGCTCTACCATTGAGCCACGGGCCCGTTGTATTGTCGGTTGCGGCTTCTATCTCCTGTCGATACCACGCGTGATCAGCCCTTGTGACGAGTTTTACCGTTCACTCCTTTGTAGATGATGCTCCGTACTCTTTTGACAACTGTTCCCTCGTCTTATTTTACGTTTTAGTGTCATGCTCACTTTAATCACAAAGCCATAGAAACTTCACAAAAACGCCCAATTGCCAGACGCGGTATCCGTCGTGACGTGAAATGAATCTAGGGCTGCTATCCTCCGCGTCAAAAACAAACTTTGCATCTTAAGCCTTCCAGTGCACGATCGTTCACATCTGCGTCACCCTTCTGCCTGTGCGAGGATGTGTTTCGCTGGCTCGCATGATAGCTAAGTCCTGCAGAGGGAATGGGCCAACTACACGCTGCGTAGGCTGGTCATAAGTCTCTGAACTCCCGATATTCTGCTCCTCCGTTGCCTCTCGTACTTAATTAGGGTTTTATTGATTATCGTACAGCCTAATCCCACAATAAGTTACCAGCTTTTGAAAGAGCTTCCTTCTGACCGCCCGCAAAAATATACGCTGTAAAAATGGCTTCTTAAGTAGTACAGATTTTTATCATTGATTTTCAAGGTTATTATTAATTCAAATATACTTTACAGAAAACAGGCACAAACATATTCCTTCTTATACGCATTTGATAGCAAATTACGTCCTATTGAAATTTGTGCTTGAAGAAATGGTGTCTTTCGGTTTTTAAACAGTTTCTAAATTGCTGGATAATTCTCCATACATCCTTATACATTCTGCGTAAGGAAAGATCGAAACTATCTCTACGGTATGAATAAGAGGTCATACAGTTCTCATAAGATGTTGTAATGGCTTTGGATCATGTTGTAGGCAAGATTACTAAATTGAACCATGCCATGTATTATGGATGAACATTTCAAACCGTTTAAAAATCTCATAATGACAACCCCCTTTAACCTTACACAAGAATGAGAATGACATTGGCATGCATGGGTGCAACTGATGAACCCTCGTCACCTAAAGTTTAAATGCCGGCGTAGATACGTCAGACGTTAAAATTTTCCTAAGAGGAATCTCCTCTCCTTTCGCAAAACAAAGCTTATTATTTTTGTGCTTTATGTTGTATAAGAACATTAATTAACACACGAACGATTTCAAATTAATTCCTTCTGGAACGGTAAAAACGGATCTTAAGTCAATGAAAATCAGGTGAAGGTAAGTGTTAGTAATCACACTGTTTTCACAAAAACAAGGAACGAATTCAGATTTAAAAATTTTTTTTTTTACAAATTTTGGACTTTATTTGCCATAAAACGCAGTAATAAATTTGTTTGTTCATGCGCGAACCGTGTTCACGTGCTTCTGTGTTCAAGCCTAACAGGTCTTGCTGTTTTACGTTCTCTGCCGTTTCTCCTACGGCTGCGTTTGCATTTGATACACGTTCACGCCGGCCTGTGTTCTTGCCGAATATGGTTTTGCCTCCAATCGTGCTCTTTTGGACTTCCTGCGCATGATTCCGTTGTTTGAACCACACTCGTAAGGCCTTGTAAGGCACCGGGGAATCGTACAGCGGTTGATGGAAGTTGGTACCGTGTGCCACGCTTCGAATGTTTCTCTGGCTACTTGGTCGATACCCCGGCCTAGTCCTTCGAGGTCCTGGAAAGCGAAGGTATGTAGTGTTCCGCTACCAGTGAGAACTGATCCACCCTTCTCACTTTCCTGGCGTGCTCACTCATACGGGTTCGCTGTCGTTTACAGGTCTCTCCAACGTAGTTAGCCTCACAAAAATTGCACTGGACACGAAAGATGACAGTCGTCGTTTCGCTTCGTGAGAGAGGGGCCTTTGGTTTCGGGATCAGATGTCGACTCAGGTCTGTGGGTGACGGCGATCCCCCGTGTTTGTACCAGACGAGCGACTGCTTCGGATATGGTAGTGAATGCCACATTTTTGGTCTTTCTGTTGTTTGTCTTCGGCCATCTGCTGCGTTCTATGAATCTGAAAGGGTAAACATCTGCCGAACATAATGAGGTTTGGTTTCTTTGCCATCTTCCTCGCTGCGATGCGTTTCCGCTCTCGTAAAACGTTCGCACACAGCTATGTTTGGGGCACAATGGGCGGTTACTTCTGTAACGTATGTTGGTGGCATTTCGGTGGTCTTTAGGCTCCCGTCAGTCTTACGTCGGATCAGGACGTCTAAGAACGCCATTTGATTGCTGACCTCTACCTCCATTGATATATCCCCCTCTTTCTGTACACATTTATACACTACAGCATGTACATCTTCTTGAATCGTTTCGTCAGTGGCTGCTGCCTTCATAAAGTTTTTTTTGCAAATTTGAAATCGTGGCTTTATTTTTTCCTCATAGGCGTTGGCAGTTTTTCTGTCCTGGAAGTCCTATAATCTAAAATACAAGCTGAAGCTGGTTTATTCCACTGCGTAATAACTTATGGCTCATTATACCCTCACCCCTTTCCCTTTTGTTCAGCTCTCAGATCGATCCCCTTCAACAACAGGCTGTGAACTCCGCGATGAGGCCCGCACAAATGTCCATTGAGGAACTCATGCATCCGAGGGTAGCAACCATTGTCTCACGTCCCTCGGATTCCTCGCTGCACAGTAATCCTCTCCTCTCGGAAGTCTACACCCCCGAAAACTCCAAATTCGCTCTACCGGATGAAATATTTCGCCTTTAGGCGTCAACACCACCGTAGTTTCATTTGCTGCGGGTGGAAGCACTCATTCGCTGCCATCAAACGTGGAATTCATCTGCTAGTGCATGAGGTTTTCGCAGCCTCCGTGACTTCTCTCCCTCCACAATTTGTTGTGGTGATTGGTCCTGTCCGTCACGCTCAAATATTTTTGATTTTGGAGGCTAGAGGCACTCTTCTCTTCTGCTCTCTTCCTTATTTTTTTATACGTATACACGTTTTTTGCTTCGATAATCAAAACTGTTGTGGTTGTAGTGAAGCAAACACCGATCTCTTTCCTACCCACCTCATGTTTATTTTATTCGAGTAGTTTATGTTTGCGGGGCACCTTTTCGTATCCAGCGTTCGATTTAAAATTGTGAAAAAATGAGTTGCTCACTGGAACTGATTTATTGAACTGCTGACGTTTCACAGGGTCTCATCGGCTAACCATGGTCAAAGCGTTAGGAACAAAAACGTAAATCGAAACGAAACTGGCGTGGTGAGATAGTCGGCTCGATGTTTCGCTGCCTCTGCTTGACAGCAGCGTGCGGAGTGAATCGTCATCTCAATGAAGAGTGGTTTAGCCTCTGCTGGGTTTACCCCTCTGGTGACTTCTAGCTCCCCTTTCTAGTGAGTTACTGCGTGTCTGCGCTGCGATCTTGAGTTCTGTGTGGCCTTAGCCCGGTCCTTCCACATGAAGTGACTCATGGCCTTATAAGATGTGGGGAGGTCAATGTGCCGGTTGACGGAGTAAGCATCTGAATAACACGCCTCAAATGTTAGTCGTTCTTTCCTTGATATGTTCTAGCTTAAGATTCTTGCTCATTGAAGATCAAAATGCGCTGCGAACTGAGAGCTTTCAGGTAACCTTTGGGTTGCCGATTCAAGTTCGTGTATGCGGGCTTGTAATTTTCGTCCGGTTTCATCGAAGCGGATGCAGGCCTCAGCATTGCAACTTAATGTGTAGACAACCACCGAGGTTTCAATGAGTGGTAGCATGTCCTTAGGTTGCATCAAACGGTGATGATTTGTTGGCTGCGATCGATGTGCTATGCGTACTGTGGCGGTTTTTAACGGTCGGAAACGGCCTCGGAGACTCCTTTCGTGTAGGGAGTTGCCGTTCGAACCTCGTGTTGCTGCTCCTTTGACAGCCGTATTATCATCGGACATCCGGGTCGACCGAACTCAGTCATTCTTTGAGGTGCACACTATTATTTTTTGACAAGGACAAATGTCGTCGATATAGCGAGCCCAGAACTTTGACACTCGGTGAACAGCAACTTTTAATATCCGTCGAAGGACCACTTCAGGCTTGATAAGGGTCAGCCCATGGGTTGCTATCCGAAACGTCAGCAGGCTAATAAATCTGCTCTGATAAGTCCTTCCCATTTTTTAAAAAAAAACTGTTACCCCGCAGCCCTAGACTTTGCCAATCTAATTGCAAATTTTGCTTGTACGATCTTATTCACCATTCACCTATATGTTTTTTTCTTTTGGTCGGACGAGGACTCGCCGGGATGGATAGCCTATGAAGGCAGCGTTTGGTCACTGGAGTGACTTATATCTACAAAATGTGACACAGTTTTGCGCTTCGGATTAAGTGTTCGATATCGTATCTGTTTGAGGTGATTTTTAAGTGTTACTATTGTTGCCTTGTTTCATGTGCGGTTGTTATTAAGTGGCTTCGGTGTTCATAGAGGCAATGCGGGTCTCTAACAGTGATGTAACCTCCGCTGTTCGTCTCTTCCTTTATTTCCTAGTAACGTGGGCTAGAAAATTAAGAAAAAATTCAGGGCAGAATAACGCCACAAGCCATGGAGATGGGGTGACCACTTCTGACCTATTAACTGTTATCAGCCAGCCACACTTGAACCCAGGTCTGAATAACCTGGAACTCGAACCCGTGTTCTTTGTTCATTGAGCGTTACGTATGGCGCGCTAACACTGATCTGCTTTCCTGTTGGTTTGCCATCGGGAAGATTGATTGGAACCGGTTCAGCCAATCGACTGGGGAAGTGAAGAGAGAGAGAGAGAGTGTGTGTGTGTGCAGTTAACCGTCACTGCATACTCCTGCATACAATCTGCGCTTTCGAATCTGCCATGATGTGCTAAAAAAACGTGGCTTGGAAGACTGGCTCTCAGGATATAGAGCCAGACTGCAATGGCTCCTGCTTAAGGCGGTCATTATGACAATGGGATGCGAGCCGTCCCCTTTTTGTTGGGTGAAATCTTGGGTCCTTGTACGTGAACCAGGAGCAGTGGTGGTCGCATGCTTAGGTGCTGTTTCACGCCGTGCCAAATACAGGTCACCGAATTCAGGTAGGTGAGGAGGGAGTTTGGCAGCTGCTGCGCAAGTCTTCTATCAGTGTAACCTATTTCACGCGCAAGTCACCGTCCCCGCGCCCAACACTCCTTGGGGCCCACAGTGGACCCTGTCGGAATCAACGGTCGAACTGTCAGGCTGTGTTAGATGGTATAAGGCAGAGCTGTGGTGATTCATATCCACCAAACCATAATTATGAGCACCCCGCGGAAGAGTTATACCGCTGGCCTGGTCCAACCCCTGCAAATTCATTGTAGTGGCCCTGGAGAACTGGTGTGCACAGGCCAGCCTTCCCTGTCGACCTTGTCCCCAGATTTTTATTTATCACATGGTCCTATCCGAACATATGCACATATATGATATTACTCAACAAAAAGTCACATAACGATCAGGTAACATCCGCACCGAGCCTCACACTTGTTCACGATAGTTCGCTCGTCGTTAGGGGATATGACGATGCATAGGCATGCGTTTAGACAGGCCAACACAGCGCGGAAACTGGCGGGTCAAGGTAGATGGAGGTGAGGCTTGTTGGACGGGTTTGCTCGTAGAGGCTCAGTTGCGGTACGATAGTCAACAACTCCAAAGCATGGGGCAAGAGAGACAGTTGGATGAAAAAGCCCTTAAATGAGGTCGAGATTGCACGCGCAGTAGTTGCAGCACGCGTTATCAGCAAGTCGGTGTCAATCGAAGCGCAGGCACCCGAGAGTTCGGCCGACTACAACCAATCGCTGAAGAGCAAAATATCGATCGGCGTCACGACAGCGCAAACCGGAGGCTGCGTCATGTGCGTACGCAGCGCTCGTCAAGCGCGTTAAGCGTAGCGGTAACGACGCTGACGGTCGTAAGAGCGAGCGCCTACAGTACCCATCTGCACCACGGTAGACATCCAGCTGTCAGCTTAGACTAAGAGCTGAGTGAACACCTGCAGGAACGAATTCCGAGTTGATTGCCTATTTACTAAATTCAAGGTACTGAAAAATACTGCTTTTTCCCGGTTGACTCAGCAAATTCTGTTTGATTTTCAGTTTTTCTCGTAGAAGATAAAATTATTGTTTTAAATTTGTTTCCGCCTCACCCCGTATGACCAGTTGCATACGACAGAGCAATAATCAATCATTTGCTATGCTGGGATTCTCAATTATGCCATAAACGCAAACCCTCATGTGTCTGCTTCATTAGCACATCGTTACTGAATAACTGACCACGGTAACTGGGGTCACAATGGGTACAAGAAGGTCCCAGTCAGTTATGTGGTGTTCAAAATCAGACAGCTTTAAGTCTCATTTTTCTTCTCTCTCAATCGACATTCTACGTTCTCCCGGATCTGCGGTGTAAAAAAAGTTTCTAGTGCCCATTACTGCTCAGGAATTCATATACTAGCTCTTTTATTGGTATTTGACAGTACTGGTCTAGTCATAGCATGGGTCCGAAATATCATGGAGTAACGCAACCCACTTTCTGCATGCTTCTGATGGTGGTTTTGTTGCAGTTCGCTCCCGAAAACGCCATCGCCGCCCCCTTGCCATGCCAAATTTCTGTCCACCTTACGCTCCTTTCTAGTTTGTTTCTTGGACCGCGCGAGATTTGACATTAGCTCCGCGAGAGCTTGAAATCAAGCAAACTGCATTATATACTGATTGGCTGCAAGCGACAGGGTGACGACTACAAATCTCAACACCGGCCACTGACACACGTCAGTTCGACCATAGTAATCGGACGATATCCACCGTACGCTCCACGGAAGGGTGGTGCAGGGACGGTGACTTGCCCGTGCTTTAGTTTAGAGTGATAGTAGACTTGCGCTGCGGCAACCGCACTATCTCCTCCTTCTCCACCTGAGCCCGGTATCATGACAGAGTCAAAAAGACCGGAGATGGGAGAGGGCGCAGGTGGCTGGCACGGCCGGAGCCGCCCCTGGGCGTGCCACCACACCTGGCTCGGATCACACGGAGTGAGAGGGCCAAAAATGTCACATTAAGAAGGAGCCATTTCAACCTGACTCTCAGTCCGCCATTCAGCCACTTTACACAACAACACACGCTGGGCTGATTACGCGATCCAAGTTATCTCGTCAGTTGGCAAACTTCCAAGCCCCGGCTTTTAGCGCACGTGATAGTTTCAAGCGCGTCGGATTGTTTTTAGTGACGAAAATACGCTGAGTCAACCTCACTCTCTGGCCTCTGCCGCAATCAGGTCACCATCTGAGCCTTTAAGTTGTCCGATGCAGGAGGGGCGCATCCGATAATGACCTCGTCTATGCGTACTACGTACACGACTTGCCCCCAAAGCACAAGCACCAGTAGCTCACACAACAAGGGGTTGAACGACGCATATCTCACATGTTTGAGCGTGCCAAAGGTCACGCTGAGAAGAAGCCATCGCAGCCTGACTCTCAGACCACCAGTCAGTCCCACTCCACATAGCACATATTGGACTGACTGCAAGGTCTGAGTGTAATTGTCATTTGCCAACCTTCCAAGCCACGCCGCTTAGTGCACCGTGATATTTGTAAGCTCAGATCACGCATGCAGCAGAGGAGTCACATGAAGAGGGAGCCAAGGATCATACTTTACTCTCAGTCAGATGTAATGTGGTGGTGTAGCCGGCGGTGTTCTACCGAAGGTTTTCATGGCGACGCATGTGGCCTAATAGACCCATGTGGTATGTAAATGTGTGTGGGCAGTGCGGACAGTTGAGTCGGGTGTGGCGGGTGTATGTTGGTGCTCCTGGCACTGGTTCGCAAGTGACCGATCAGGTCGATGCGTGATGTGCATGTGCGGTCACAACGAGGACAAGATAGGTCGGGAGGTGCTAAGTCTGGGGCGCTCTGTTGCTGGTACTGGTGGTCGCACTCATGAGAGGACTGTGGGGAGTGTTGATGGACGCGCAAGATGTGGTGGCATCCCGGTGGATTCCGCTTTCGTGGATATGCATGTGCCCGAGCAGGCCCCTGCGATGAGTGAATGCGCGTGGGCATTGGAGGCGGCGGTCTCTGTTGTGTGTTGGTGCTCCAGAAACTAGTTAACCAGTCTCTGCGATGGATTCGCAGGTGACCGACCAGGCCGATGCACGAGGTGAAGTTGCGGGCGAAAATAGGACAGAGCCTCAGTCACTGGTGGTTGTAGTGGCGACGAGAGTGGTGGTGAAGGTAATAGGCGATGAGTATTGGGATGTGGTCACGATGAGGGTGGGAGTAATTAAATTAATGCCAGGGGTGAGGGTGGGGGAGTCCAAAGGATGGTTGACAGAATTTGACGTAGAAGTTGTAATTGTCGAATTGTTGGTGCATTGCATCCGAAGATGTCCGACCAGGCCGATTCGCGCGCGGAAGGTTCGTTGACAGCGCGGGCATGTTAGAAGGGCTTGGGTATTAGCGGGGTTGGTCCAGGGTGCTGGTGACTTTCGTGCCGCCCTTTTGGCCTTGGTGGCGGCGATCTGGTTGGCTCCGTAGATTGCTGCCCCTGTCTTCACTGTCCTCCTCCAGGCCCGTTGGTTTTGGGGTTCCTGCAGTTGCTTCAGGATAGTCTTTAGAGTGTCCTTGTAGCGTCGAAGAGTCATTTGGGTAGTCGTTCGTCGTCTATCCTCAGATGGTGGCCACTCCAGTGCAGTTGGAATTGTTTCAGCTGGGCTAAGATGCTGAGAAGGCCTGTTCTTTCCAGAAATTCTGTGTCTGGGATCCTGGCTTACCATCTCAGCTTTAGTATTTTGCGGAGGCAGCTGGGAAGGAAGTGGTAGAACTTCCTCGCCTGCGCTCCGTACAGTAGATTCGGCAGGATGACAAATTTGCACATCTCGAATTTGGTGCTCAGGTGGAGACCCTGTCGATTTCAGACGATGGTCTGCATGCGTCCGAAGGCTCGACTGGTTTTATCGAGCTGGTGGACGACCTCATCGTCGATTGTGGTGCTGCGGGTCAGGTTGCTGCTCAGGTATGTGAAGGTATCCACAGATTTCAGTTGAGCGCTATTTTAATTGATTTGAGCTGCATGGTGGGTGGTATTGGGTGGTCGCTGATGCATAATCACTATCTTCTCCGTGTTGATGCGCAGTACGAAGTTGTCCCAAGTGGCAGCAAAGAGGTCCATGCTCCTTTGCATGTCCTCTTCTGTCGTTGCATTGAGTGCGCAGTCGGCAACGAAGTTAGTGGATGGTGGCTTTGGATACACGCGAGTGGAAATGCATCCGCCGTTGATTGAGGAGTTGGCCATCTATCTGGTATTCGATGCTGATCCCAAGGCGTTCATGAACATGGCATAGAAAATCAAACTTAAGAGGGTAGGCACGAGGACGCAGCCCTGCTTCACTCCGTTGCTCACTGTGAACGCCTCTGAGACTGATCCGTTGTCCGTGACGTGTGCCATCATGTCATCATGGAGCTGACGCACCATGTGAGTGAATCGCTCGGGACAGCCGAATTTCTTCATGACTCTCCACAGTCCGTCACGATTCACCATTTCAAAGGCTTTCCTCATATCCACAAATGTAGTGTAGAGGTGGGTCCGCGTCTCCTGGCACTTAATTTGCAGCTGGCGAGTGCCATAATCATGTCGATTATTCCGCAGTGTCGTCGGAAGCCACATTGGCTTTCCAGGAGTAGTCCCTGCTCTATATGACTCTTCAGAGGAGTGAGAAGAAGACGGGCGAAGATCGTCCCGGCGATATTGAGCAGCGAAATTTCTTGGTGGTTATCGCAAAGTTGGTGGTTTCCCTTCTTCCTGTAGAGATGGACGATTGTTGTGTCCTTTAAATGTTCAGGGACTTGTCCTTGGCACCACATCCCCTGGACGAGCGCTGTGCGTTGGTTCATCAGTTGGGGCCGCCATGCTTGTAAATCTCAGTAGAGATCGCGTCTTATCCAGGTGATTTCCCGCTGGAGAGTTGCTGCACGGCCCGGATAGTTTCTTGGAGAGAGGGCAGAGGATCGAGGTTGGCGTTGGTTTCTTCTTCAGGCACTCGGTCGATGACGGCGTTGAAGATGGTGGTGGGCTGGTTAAGAACGCTTCGGAAGTGTTCCGCCCAGCAATTCAGGATTTGCGACTTCTCAATGAGCAGCGTCCTGCCGTCGGCACTGAGAAGAGGGGTGGCGCCTTTGACGTGAGGTCCGTAGACAGCCTTGGTGGCTGCGAAGAAGTTCTGCCATTCGTGGCGGTCCACATCTCCTTGGATCTTCTCGGCCCTGCCAGCCATCCAGGCATCCAGCATCTCCCGCAGCAGTCGCTGTACAAGTCTTCGACTTCAGTAGAAGGCTGTTTTATTTGCAGCGGTAGGGCGGTCGACGTAGGCTTTGTGCAATCGGTTCTTCTCGGCGAGCAGAGTGTTGATGGTTGCGTCGTTGTCATCGAACCAGTCCTGGTGTTGACGGCGTGCGCGGCCGTAGACAGCCCTGGCGGGGGATAGGACCATGTCTCTCAGTTTGTGCCAGCGGTTCTCCACGGAGGCGTCCTCATCGGGAACTGGGAGGTGGCTAGTCTGTTGGCCAGTTCATTGCTGAAATGGAGCTGGCGAGCAGGCATCTTCAACAAAACCGTATTCGACTTACCTGTTGGTTGCTTACCTTGGGATCTTCTGCGTGGTTGCAGACGAAACCTCATCTTGGAGAGGATGAGGCTGTGATCCGTCCATCCGTCGGCACCGGGGATCGCCTTTGTCACCAGCACGTCCTGTCGATCTCGCCTCCGGATGAGGACATAATCCAGCTGGTGCCGGTGTCTCGACCAGCGGTGCATCCAGGTCAACTTCTGCCGCATCAAGAGGCAGAAGAAGGCATTGGTCAGTATCAGGCGGTGCTCTGCATAGGTTCTTAGGAGGAGAAGGCCATTGTCCTTGCAGCCAGTGAGACCATGGGGACCCAGCACTCTCTACCACGTGATATGGTCTGTCCCGTTAAAATCATCAAGAACAATTAACTTATCCGCCTTCGGCAGTCATCAGGAGAGCATGCAGATCCCCGTAGAATTTGTTCTTCGCCTCGTCGGAGCTCGTCATGAGAGGGGGCGTAGGCACTGATGGTGGCGAACTTGTCTCACGGTGAGGTAGGATGAGGCTCATCAGGCGATCATTGATGCCCTGTGGCAGACAGTGCAGACGTTCCACAATTTCATTACAGATGACAAAGGTGACAACAGCGTCGCGTCGCTCTGCCTTTGACCAGCCGCTCCAGAAGAACGTGTAGCCGGCCCCTGCATCCTCCAGCTCACCCTGCTCAGAGATTCGGGTCTCGCTTAGAGCAGCAATGTCCACCTTTTATCGCACCAGTTCTCGAACGACTAGCGCCGTCCTCCATTCCGGTCGGTTGCTCGTGGGATCGTCTAAATAGGATCGAACCTTGCAGGCTGCTAGAGTGAGCGGGCTCCCTCAAACAGCCCGTGGGGTACCCCGGAGGGTAAGGCGGGGGGAGGGGGTTTGGAAGAGGAGTTGTTGTTATTTTTTAAAGTTTTTTGACCGCATGCAATCGCAGTCTGCGAGCCACTGTCCGCTGCGGCTGTTTGTTTAGGGCACATTTTCTAGCTTCCCTCCTGCGAGAGGGTAAGCAGTGCTGTCCCTAAATAGTGCTGTTTATTCATTTCAGGCGGATGCCAAAACACCACTATGGGTCACGATTTTGGTTGGTGGGAGAACTACTGATTCCCCTGGGCCGCTTACGTGCTTGCTGTCGCACCTGCCGTAGGAATTTTTTTGATCATTGGGGGAAGAGGGAGGGAGGGAGGAGAGGATAGAGGGAAGGACAGGAGGGAAGTGAGAAGACTTACCGTGTGTGGAGACACATGCAACACCGGAGTCCCTCACCTGGTTAAGCCCGCCGGTCGTGACGGTTGCCCGGGGTTTAGCCGCTTGGAAGAGCCCAGCTTTGAGGAGCGACAGGTGAGAGTTTGGTACCAGCTAGAGGCGGCCACAGGAGCATTTAGCACCTGCGTGGGCCAAATGGAGTGACCTTATCCTACCTGTGTGATGTCACTCCTAACTGGTACCCCCTACCGCCCCCTGCCACACACAATTGACTGGTGAGAGCGCTTGGTTGCATCTAGCTTCTTTAATCTAATCTGCCTTTCCTGACTTGCGATTTGTGACCCTTCGTGTCGTCGACCATTGCGCACTCTCACGTCTCTCCCCTCTTCCGAAGATTCTGCAGCTTGCATTCTTTACCACCGAAATGTGTCAGCTGGTCACCCTTCCCAGGCCTGTCTGGTGTTCAGCTGATTCCAACTACAAGGGGGAGGCCAGTTGGAGCAGGGTCTCGAAGTCACTAGGTCTCGGCAAAGTTTCCCCTCGAGGCAATAAAATATCTCATTTGACGGCCTGGAACGCACATTTTCACTGATCATCGGTAGGTATTCCAGGTTAACCTGTGAATGTGCACTTTCGGGACATGGTTGAGCAGCCAAAGCAGCGCAACTAGTCAAGGGCCCCCAACGGTAAACAACTGTAGTTTTGAAGTTGGTACCACACAGAGACTAGGCATTTGGGCATTTGAGCAGGATGGTTTGAAATGTAACCTCACACGCTTGTGTTCCCATTGTCTGGTAAATCTCATGGCGTGATCACAGACCCTCCTGAAGATCACCGCATGTAATTTGAACAAACCAATTGCTTTCAACATGGGACCGCTGCTGCAGTAGCATGGTAGAACCAAAGTAGACGCAATAATCGACTTCCTCGAACTCTTCGCCCTCTCGAAGAGGAAGAAAATACGCCTTTGGTTCTGTGAAGTTTTAAACCGAAATATTTTGAAGCCGAATCTGTGATATCGGTGGCCTCTCTCAAAGGATTTTCTGGACAAGATAGTATCACTGGCTTGGCGTCAATTTTTCTATCTTATCTGTCGGTAAGACAGACCGACCAGGACAGTGTTTGCTGTGGCCTGGAGGGCATAAGCAGCTCAGAGGTCAATCACGTTAAGGGCCAGTTGTTGCTAGTAGTCAGAACTTCTGGACCATGTCTGGACCCGCAGTCAATTAGTACAGGCTAAAACGTCCATCGGCGTCTCCCTGTCACCACAGCGAGAGACTGGGTCACGCGCGATGGGAGCATTCAACTGCCATGGGGTATTATACTTGCACTAAATCTACCTAAATCTTTTTTCTTTTACCAGTGTCCAGAGCACTGGAGGTGGGACCGGTGCACGCGGAATGCACTGCGTGAGTCTGCACCTCGGCGTGCCACCACATTTACCCTCTGCGCGTCCCCCCTTCACGCCTGGTCCACGCGCAGTGGACCAGGAAGCAAAGGCGATATGGTCATGCGGACGCCCTGGCGGCGAGGGTAGGCTGCTTCAAGAACGCAACCAATATGCACCAGCAATGGGAATGAAGTGACCGTTCGCTCCTTCATGCTTTCAGACAGTTGCTTGTGTGTTTTGATATCATGGCCTGACTGAGCCCAGAACTTTCCTGGGCAAGCTATCAGCCATGAAGCGCCTTCCCGGAGTTGACTAAATTGAAAACTGCAGCTAAATAAATGACACAAATTATTTACTCCGGGTGAAACGAGTTTTTTGCAGTTTTAGGATCTAATTTCCGCTAATATTTGCGTGTTACGCCTGAAAAGTCATTCGGCCAACATATGTTTCCGGCAGTTCATCAGCAGGCCACCAAAATTACATGGAGAATGAATACGTGAGCCATGGGCAGAGTTTATGCGTCTCAGGGTGTCAATCACACTTTTCGTTCCCAGCCCACCTGCATGACGGAGTTGGCGCATCGAAGGGGTTTGGACTGGGGAGGGTAGGGCGCTGTCTGTAAGTTCAACATACGGAGTTCGCATGACTGGTGGAGGGGGGGGTGTGGGGCGTTATGGTGGCGTGTTTTGCCACTGCTGTACATCTTCTTCAACAGTTTCAGGAGAGCAGATGCGTCGCACTCTAACCGCCAACCCCCGTTACAGGGTGTAAATTGGTGGTGCTCCACTCTCACAGTCGTCGGGGTATCGCTTTCCCATACCACCTTCGATCCATCTAGGACGCTAGACTCCATCGTTTGAAATATCCTGGGCTTTTAGCCTGCGGCTGGACTCTTCTCAGCGGCCAACTAGGCATTAGTGGGTCAAATGGCGATAACTGGGTCAGTGGAGTTTCGTCGCATCTTTCACTGCAAAAACAAAATGTGTATTAAAGTTTCGTTTATACAACTGCCGGCTTCATTTGTAGGTGGAAAACCACGTCTCCGGGGCGTGGTGTCTGCATAATAGGGACTTCGGCATGAGGAGGCGGATGGCAGATCATGCTTTCTAACACTACTCAAGGTTTTTACAAATGAGGCGATGAGGTGCAAATAGGCCATGATTTCGCAACACAGGTCTGTCACCTTGCTTGTGTGATCAGTGGTGTGACGGTGCTGAGAGGAGACCTTCTTTTTATTAAAACCCAATTTAGAAACACTGAGTCCAGAAAACTCCAGCGGAGGTTATTGTGGACCTACGAGGTCTTTTGGACGGGTAACAGATCTGAAGCCTACATTCCCATTGCATTGCGGAATGTGTGTTGCATTGGTGGAATTTAGCCGAATCGCTGAGCTTCACCACTGAAAGCTCTTCCTTGTTCTGTTTTAAATGCATTTCATATTGTTATGGTGGCATACTAACGCCACGTTTGGTTTGTTTGCCAATGGTCTCCAATTTGACAGAGCGTGCAACGGCAAAGCATCCTTTCTATGGTGAGTTCTAGTAGTCGTTTGATGGTATTTGACATCTTAGCCCTTTTATAGGTTAAGGATATTATACCAATCTATTCCAATTCAACGGGCGAAGGAGGCATGGATTCATTTGTACTGGCGAAAGCCACATCTTGTATGAGCTTACTGTATTGGTAGTTTACCAAATGTTCAAATAAACCTAGAGCGTTGGAAAGCTCTCCTTTTGATATAGCTAATGGTGATGGGTCGTCCGTCGGACCCACAGATGGTCGTTGTTTTGTCGATTGTATTATAACCAGCTGCTGCGCCCACCTCCGCATCAGACAACTGACCGGTTCGGACAGTGTTCCGATTTTGAGGGTGGGGGCGAGAGTGAGGTCAAGGGCTCAGCGCATGTTCCTCACTATCAACAATCTGACGCGCTTGAAAACTATCATGGTGCGCTAAAAGCCGTGGCTAGGAAGGTTGCCAACTGACGGAATAAATCAAACCGCGTGGTTAGCCCAATTGTGTGTTTTGTGTGTAGTGGCTGAGTGGTGGACTGAGAGTCAGGCTGCAATGGCTCCTTCTTAATGTGGCCTTTATGGCACTCCCACTCCATCGGATCCCAGCCAGGTGTGGTGGTACGCCCAGGGGCGGCTACGGCCGCGTCAGCCACGCTCACCCTCTCCCATCTCTGGTATTCTTGACTCTGTCCTGACACCGGGCTCAGGTGGGGGAGGAGAAGAGAGTGCGGTAGATGCAGCACAAATCTACTATCACTTTAAACTAAATCACGCACAAGTCACCGCCCCTGCACCCCCATTCCTCGGAGCATACGGTGGACATCGTTGGACTACGACGGTCAAACTGTCGGTAGTTACTTTCTGTTCCACTTGCTTTTCCGTGCTCCAGATGCCGCGAACAGCCACATAAACGATGTCCGTCCCGGGTGAGTGTACTAAGAGTGCCTCAAGAAGGTTAGCCAAAAATAGTTGTCTATTCAATTTTTAGTGTGGGTATTCCGAAGTCATTCTATAATAAAAGGAGGGTGAATACGGACACAAGGACGTCAGGGCTACAGTAGCATAAATCCCAAGAACGCCCCATATCCAGAAGACGAAGGCAAACCAGATCTACTTAAAAACAATTAGTAGACAATTCTGAATAATGAATCCAGTGTGGGTTATACATAACATCGTTACCTCTGTATGTGTTTTAGTTTCATAAACATAAAACCATCGTGGGGGCCCGTTACCTACATGTTTTACTGCGAAGTCCACGTTGAAGTAAGATTGCCGACACTTTGGCGGCTCTGAAATCAGAAGGCAGAGAAGACAGTTATAGGGACAAGACTTTTAGTGATACAGAGAGCTTGCGAACAATACCATAGGCAATTGAGGTAAGCACTTCCACCAAGCAAGGGCGCGACTGTCTGCTTCTGAGATTATACACCCATAGCGCGTGTGCTTTCGTCCGCTGAGGCCAGTCAGCTAAAAACGCAGCGCCTATTGGCTTCAGGCTTCTGCTAGGCTACTGTCAAGTTTCGCCCGGTCCCAGCAGCTTACTGATATGGAGCGCGAGCCGAACAGAAGGGCTGCATGACGAAGAGATAGTGATGTCAATTACGGGCTGCCACAGATGTGCCAGCAAGGTCAAAGCAATGATAGATGTCAATGCATATGATTGACAGCCAGGACATCCGCAATCTCCAGATTCTTGGCCTTCCTCTGAATACGGGTGCCGGTGTGATACCCTCATGGGCTCTTCCTACTCCCAGCTCTATATGAGCTCATCTATCTCAAAATCTGGGTTTCGCAGAAGCTCTTCACTGAGAGATACGGCTGGCCCGGCATGAACAAGGAAGGTGAAGCTTGAGCACGGGCGTGTCAAGCTACCACTGAGACGAGGTCCAGCATCACAAGAAGTCCCCAACAGGCACCCCCTTCGGTTCAGGCATGTTCAGCTGACTGCCTTAAGCTCTATATGATACACTATGCTGACAGCAAAGGTCCGAGCTAAAAGCGTTTAGATAAATTTGAAATGCTCACCACACCAGGTTTCTTTTTTGTGTCTTTTTTTCCCTTGCACTATAGACAGCTTCGGGGGGACCTGATACTAACATTCCGCATACTACGTATCCAGGACTGTTGTCTCGTTCCAGGGGATTTCTTCGAGTTAGCAAAAACAACAAACTTGAGAGGTCATCCTCTCAAATTACGTGTGACTGGAGCAAGGCTAGACACTCGGAAGTACTTCTTCTCCAAAAGAGTAGTCGAAGCTTGGAATAGTCTTCCTCTGGATGTTGTAATGTTGGACTCCTTGGAGGTTTTTAAGCGAAAGTTAGATCGATATAATGGTGCGGGCTACAACACTAACGGAAAGCTGCAAGTGTGACGTCAGAAAGTAAGGCATTTATGATACTACTAGTTATATTTGAGTAACATTTCCTTGTTTGTTATTTTCGTTCGAGGGCTTGCATTCTCCCATTATTCCCATGCTGGGGTCCTCGAGGTCTTCGATGCTTAACTTATTTACACACCTTGGTGACACCGTGAGTATTCGCATCAGCTGGACCTGGCGACCGTTGTCCATGAGGTGTATGAACTTTATCCCCTGGTTTGAACCGCAATGGACCGAGGATGATCTGGACATCTATTTCAGCCTTTGAAATCCCTCAACGGACGCTGCAATCAGCAATGGAGCATCATGTGACCTCTGAAATGCCCCCCGTTGGACCCCCTCCCAAGGGCAGCAGTTTTTTTCTCCTAAATATCACCGGGAGTTTTTTTTCACTGTCTGCTCTTTTTCAACTTTGTTCCACTATGTTGGCCTCGCCAACATATCGAGATACTATTTTTTTTGATACCCAAACTCGCATGTACAAAAAGGGAATTCAAAGGTGACTCACCTACATCTCCCTCAAATATACTGATACTGATACTGATACTGACGTTTCGGAGAGCTCACCGGCTCTCCATAGTCAAAGCGTCTACTGCTAATATGGATAAGTGTTTTGAATGACAGGCCGAACTTGTTGGCATTGGACGGATCGATTTTTCTCTAGTTCGCTGTCTCGGCCTCTCCATCAATGCTTGTACAGCTTGAATGCCACTAGTGTTGGGAAACGTCACATCGGTCGAGGGTGCTTGTAAGCCTAAGTTCTCATCCGGTGGGTTTGTCACGGAGCCAGTGTAACCGTCGTACCTTGGTATTTATGAAGTTAATGACGCAGGACTTTATAGGTCGTTAGAAGGTATAGGTGCATGTTGATAGAGTTGGCATCTGAATACTATGTCTCAAGCGTAAGTCGTTCGGCTTTTGAGATTCCTCGTCCTAGGATATTTGCTGCTTGAAAGTGAAAAGTGTGGAAAGGCTCATCGATACGGGTTGCAAGCTGTGAGCTTGGGTCTAGCCTCAAAGCCGCTAGTTTCAGCTTATCTATGTGAGTCCGTAAATTTCGTCCAGGTTCTACAACGTAGTTGCAGTCCCCTTCAATACAACATATTTGGTAGACAACTGCGGAGGTAGATAAATATTGCAAGCAAAGACAAGGGAGACCGGAATGGCCATTCCTGGCTCCTTTGCCGTCGCCAACCAGCCATACACAAACCCAGGTGGTGTACCGCCCGAAGATCGAACCCGCGACCCGTTGATCGGGCCTCCAACGCTCTAATACTTGAGTCACAGGCTCATTTTCTTGCCGGTTTAGATAGGGAACATTGACTTGCATTCGTTGATGAACGCTCACCGAGCGTAAACGGAACTTACTCGTTCCGTCCAGCCTTGAGACTCACTCTCGAGCCCCACCAGCAGCCGCACAGCCCTTAGTAGTAGAATAGGCAGATGGATATTACCGACAAAGCCATGCCGGCACACTTTTTGTGCCTCAGGAACAGTGATGCTGTTTTGTGATGGGTTAACCCTTTGGTTTCTTCCAATTCCTTTTTTGATTAAAAAGTGGCAATGAAATCAGCGGGTGCGGTGTCTGCTCAGTTTAATAAATTTGTTTGAGAATTCTTCTTTCTTCTTGCCATGTATCTTTTCCGCATTCGTGTGAATGGTCTCCTCAATGTCCCTCGATTTTTCACCAGTAATTGGGGAGAAATATGATTTCGACTGATCAATTTCTATGTTGTAACGTTGCAGCCTTTGGTGGCAATCGTGAATAAGTATTCTAGTTATTCGTCTGCCATGCCGCGCCAAAGTCGCTCTTGCTTAAGCGGACTTCACAGGCGGTTTGTAGGTAGCACAATTTGGTGACACATTTTAGTCAAGGCAGCGATGCAGAAAGTACAGTTGCATTCCGAAGGGCGTCCATGGTCTCCGAAACGTCAGCGAAAATAAAAACCAGTTCTAGTTAGCACTTTAAATTTACCTGAATTCCATCCCCAAACTCTTATCTTTGCGAAGGAAAGCTTTTAAGCCAGTAGCTGTGCTGTCCGTATGGTGTATCCTGTAGTCCCTACGTGTATATTACTGGCTGCCCGTTGGCAGTTTACTGATTGTTGATAGAAATCGGTCCAAATACTCCTGTAAAATTCCAGTCTGTAGTTTTAAAGTCTTTCGAATAGACTGATTTACTCTAAGATACCGATTGCTTTCTGAGGAAATTGAAAATCAACAACTTATTACTTAAATACCTACAAAAACCTTTCCTGCTAGGCTGAAGCCATTACCTTACCGACACTATCATCAGTCCTTGGGCTACCGTATTCGGTGCCCAATCTTCGGTTACGACCCCCTGAAGTTCCCAATCCAAGTCTGCACTCGAATGACAGGCATGAGCGCCTCGACAGTCTACTCAAGCTTGCACTGCGTGTCGCAGCGGACACCATGAAATGCGTAGACCACCTTCTGCAGGCACATTTCCTCATTCGGGTGACACTGACGTATGAATCAGACTGCAGCGCGACCGAAAGCGATGTTCGATGCTACCTTCAGAAGACCAGACAAGATGATCATGCCAAACTTTCCCAGGCCAACGTTGCTCCTCGCATCTGCATGCTTCGCCTTCGACGATCCATATGTTCACTCTGACCCACTTTGCGCGAAAATGGGCTTTGCTGGTTACCTTTTTAAAGCTTCTGAATTGCTCCCTGACTGACTGTTGCACCAATACCCACTGAATCCTTGCAAGAACAATGAGGACCGGTGACCGGATCATGGTAGCTTTTTGAGAGAAATCGCCAGATAAGTTCCACTGACAAATATGTGCTGTCCGCCCACGCACTCCCCTTTTTCCTTCCTACTCTTTTCGCCTAGTGTCCCTGTGTGAAACTCCTCATGTACTACCACCATTCAGCCCACGTGTAGCCGTCGTCAAGTAAATTCTTCGCCTTTTTGAGATCAAATTTATCCTTCGGTACAATTTTCACATCCACTTTGGTTTAGTCTGAGGGACAATGGCCCCCAGAATGGACCGGACCAAAAGGAGGACTGGATTAAGTCATGGTACACGTTAATCGGGCAGCCCGGAATTCCCGCATCCCAAAACTTCTGATACACATGGGAGGGTCGTATTAACCTGCCCGTGCGTAGGCACGCCAGCCACTACGTCTTCCAACTACGACGTTCGACAGAGTAACTTTTTAAAATTACAATTCAGTGAGGACAGGTTAGTTTTGACAAGCTTTTAATGCGGCCAAAAGGCGCACTGGGAGCTCAGCTAGCAATTGTTCACAAGACCGAGTTGATCTGTGGCAGTCCGTTCCCCCCAATCACTGCCACTCTGTTCCCGAGGCTTTGTCCTCCTCACGCTCATTATCGATTCGCTGCCGGAACTGCAAGAGACTTGGAGCTAGCCTCACGAGAACTCAAAGCCAATAAATATGTGCCATCACCCGAGTGGGTGTGGGCGGGCATTGACAGAGCAAAGGTGCACAGCTGCTGGGACAAAAAATCTCAACGGCGAACACATACAATTGCCTGAAGAGACAGCTTGCGGCAATTGCGCACAGAGCCTTTTGCACGGTCCCAACCTGTTTTCCCTTACGTCTGTGTTGAGAACCTTCGTGGTGTCGACCATCCTACTCCCAACACATCCAACTGAGCTGCCTTCAGCTGCAGCCAGTTGGTGAATAGGAAAATATCGATTGACCTCCGGGTTTTGCAGGCACGTGCGCAGTGCTTGACAGCGTAAGCGAACTGATTCAGCGACAGCACTGATGAGCATGACAGCTGTGAGCTAAACGTCCAAATCCAGCATCAGATGACTGAGCGGATCGGACAGTGGGCTGTTGTATGGGAGAGGAAAGAGAGAATGCGGAAAATCGTGGGTTCGAAGGGCAACTAGGGCCTCTTAGGATGGAAGGTCAGGCTTCATTGCTCCCACATAATGTGTTCTCTTTGGCATTATCAATTAGATGGGATCAATGTCACTCCTCTTCGTGAAAACCTGCTCCTGGATCAAAAGTTCTACCATCTGACTTCTTACCAACAGGTCACCGGTTCGATCCTCAGCTATTGCAACACATCGGGTTGGGTAGGGTTGGTTACTAACGGCTAATAAGGCAGAAATGGTAATTCCAGCAACAGTAACTACGCTCGGCAGCTAACGCTATCAGTGGCATATCATCTGCCTAGCCAGATGCCTGACTATCATTTACCGATACAAGCCCAAGTGCGATGTCATGATCTCCGTGCCATAACTTAATTGTGCAAAGCCAGTCCAAAGAGAGATGTATTAATCGTTGGCGATTTTAATGCCCCTGTTATAGACTGCCATGCATGTAACACACAAATCCTACCACATAGCTTTAATCATAGATTGATAAATTGGGCAACGGACAAGCTTCTCTGTCAGAAAGTTGTTTTCGGAAGGTCACGTAGGGAAAGGCAACAGTCAAACTGTTACACATGAGGAGGAAAACGTTAGTGAACCCTATGTTTCTTTTGGCATTGCCAGTATAATTCAGTATATATATTTGTAGAGATCAGTCCAACTAAGCTTACTAACAACCGAAAAACACACCAGAACGATGCGCTTGGAGGCAATCACATCTGATTGGATGTAAGTAACAATCGAATAGCCCACGATTGACTACCCCTGTCGAATGAGCACTTTAAAATCCTATCCTATCCTATCTGAATAAGAAACACTAATTTATTTACTATATTTATTTTCGTATTTTGCTATTATTATGCCTTTGAAGACAGTTTTTACTTAGAACAAACTCCTCGGTTCGCACTCTGTTAACCAAGCCTAAAACCAAATCAAAGCTAAAGTGGCAGCAAAAAGAGCTCGCGAGAGAACTGGCAAAACCACTCTCTACGCTTTTCCAAACATCATTCGAAACCGGAGGTCTACCAGCCAATTGGAAATCCACATGGATTACGCCACTCTATAAGGTTGGAAGCCGGGTTTCCGCAAACAATTATCGACTGGTCAGCCTAACTCCAGTTTGCTGCAAAATCATGGAAAAAATAATAAAGCAACAACTAATGCAGTTCCTAGAACATAATCAACTGCTTTCCAAGGTCCAGCACGGTTTCCGTAGAGGAAGTCCTGCGTCACAAACTTGCTCTACCGTTTTGAACGTTGGACTGAGGCGTTCGATAGAGGAAATACGGTGCACGAAATCTATATTGACATCGAAAAGGCTTTCGATAGCGTGCCGCACCACCGCCTTCTTTATAAACTCACATGAATAGGAGTAAGAGGTAGACTTCTGAAATGGATAGAAAACTTCCTAATTGGCCACTCACAAACTGTCCATATCAGCGACCAACAGTTGGCCAAGGTTGAGGTTGAGAGTGGTGTTCCCCAAGGCTCTGTTCTCGGCCCTATTTTGTTCATTGTCTACATCAACGATTGTGCCAATGAAGTGGACTGCGATATTGCCATGTTTGCTGATGATCTAAAACTTTTGCGCGTCATTCAAACAGCGGCTGACGAAGAGAACTTGCAGGCAAACTTAAATTGACTCCAGAAGTGGTCAAAAGACTGGCCCTTGCCGTTCAATGAGAGCAAGTGCAACATTATATGAGTCGGGAAAAGCAATCCTTCAAATCGTATGGTTTACCGACTTAATGGCATTACAGTGAAAGAAATAGATGCCCAAAAGGACCTAAGAGTCTGGATCACGCCCTCGATTAAACCCTAACTACGTTGCACAAAGGTAGCGAAGTCAGCGATGTTGATGCTGTAGCTAGTCAAGCAAGCTTTTTCAGCCTTCAATACCGACTGCTTCAGCAAAGTCTTCGGAACCTTCCTGCAGCCGCATTTGGAGTCCGCTATCCAAGCTTGGAGACCCTGGGTGGCGAAGGACATCAACATCATCGAAACTGTCCAAAAACGAGCAACCAAACTTGTCATTGGACATGGCTCACAGCCTTATAAAACTCAGCTGTCAAATCTCAAGCTTTTTCCCTTGCGCTAGCAGCAGCTTTGGGGAGACCTGATACTAACATTCCGCATACAACGCGTTCAGGACTGTTGTCTTGTCCCAGGTGATTTCTTCGAGTTAGCAACAACAACGAACTTGAGAGTTCGTCCTCTCAAATTACGTGTGACTGGAGCTAGGCTAGACACTCGGAACTACTTCTTCTCCAAATGATTGATTGAAGCTTGGAATAATCTTCCTCTGAATGTTGTTATGTTGGAATCACTGGAGGATTTTAAGCGAAAGTTAGATTCATATAATGGTGCGAGCTAGAACACGAACTGAAAGCTGCAAGGCGGTCAGAAAATAAGGTATTTATAATACTACTAGCTATATTTAAGTAACATTTCTTTATGTTTATTATTTTCATTTTAGTGCTCGCACTCTCCCATAATTCCCATTTGGAGGACCCCGATGTCTTCCCGGCTTAACTAGCGGCACACCTTGGTTACATCATGAGTGCTTGCATCAGCCGAACCTGGCAGCCATAGTCCATTTAGTCTAAGAACGTTCTCCCTTGGTTTGAACCGCAACGAACCGAGGATGATCTGGGGGGATATTTCTGCCCTGAAATCACTCGGCGGACTCGGCGACAGTTTTTTTCTCCCAAATATCCCTGGGAGTTTTTTTCACTGTATGCTCTTTTTCAACTATGTTCCACCTAGTTGGCTCATATCAATTGACCTCGTCAACATCCCGAGATACTATTTATTTGGTACCACAAGTTGTATGAACAAATAGGGAATTCAAAGGTGACTCACCTATATCTCCCTCAAATAAACTGATACTGATACCGATACAAGTTCCTTCATTTCGCCAGCATTAAAATGGAATTCTCAATACAATTGATTTTCATCAGACCTAATTCAGAAAGATACAAGTCATTTACAAACCCCACATGAACGGACGGTATTCAAAATTCGACTATCATATTATAATTACGCGGCCATATCCAGCACGCCCATACTGTGAACGCATGTTCCAAGTCGGATAGACACTATCAGACCCATTTATAAATGCCAAAATGTTTGAGATAGCAACTGATTCACCAACACGCTAAGTAATACCACACAAACAGCAACCAGCAGTTCATCCAAACGCTTTCACCGGTCTCACAGAGAAATAAATATACCAAGTCTCTTAGAAAGAAGGGTTTTTCTGACCATATTTAAGTATGGCAACATACGCAGGCTCATCTAATCGTCCTGTGAAGTGCCACTCCGGGTGGCCTCATATAATTCCAAGATCTTAGGGATACATAACAGTTATAAGTGGACCTTATAAGTGTTAACCTGGTTTAGTCCACATTTAAAGAAAAAGCACCGAATTTGTGGATGTTTCAAGCCTGTTTTATCCTAAGTTAAGCAGTAATAAGCCCGAGCGGCGCCTCATAACATGAATAGAAAGATGTGCACACACGCAGCGCAAGTGGTCTGTAGATGAAATCTAACAGACGAGTTATGAGCTCTTCATACAACTAAAGATCACCAGTGACTCGCAACCTGAAATGCCTTTTGGCTGCAGCTCGGGATATTATCTGTACATAAAACTTTTAAAAGGAACGTAGATTTTGGCATCGCTGCACGCAACAATGCATTCAGCACAAAGATAATATGGAACTACGCTTCAACTGACGGTGCGTTGAAGCTTTGTGTCAATGATTTACAACCATTTGCCATACTTGTAACATTTCAAGAACAGTTATTTGCGGAATTTTTATCCTTTAAAACTCATTGCAGAAATGACTGACATACATATTAGCCTGAAGGTTCACAGATACTAGTACTTTCTGGGAAGCATACATGCGCCTGAGCTAACAAGTGGACTAAACACTAACTTATATGCAAATGTTTCCAGACGCCGCTAGTACTTAGAATCAATATTCCTCTTTTCGGCCTTTGACGTTTCTTCCGTATGTATTAGATATTGCTGTCCCCATTTTGTAGCAAATAGTGAGTTCAAATTGCACGCATACACTTTCCAGAGACAACCTATCTGCATAAAGACCAGTGAAAATTAAAATTAGTGAAAGCAAATTCCAGTTAGAGTCACATACTCCAGTGAAACATCCGATATTTTGGGCAACAGCTGGGATTTAATTACGCATATGCCACAATTATTTGATGAAATTGCGTTTTAAGTTCTCGGGGTAAATATTGAGATAAATAGATTTGATCCAAACTCCTGACAGTTTTTGCCGCATCCTGCATAAAATTGTGGATTGACAGCTCTAATATCTTTAGGTTGCACTTATACCAGTTACAATCAAATGCTGTGTGCAAAAGTTGATTTACTTGACTATCAATAATTGTGGGTATAATATTTACTGTTCAGCTGGCAGCAGCTCCTTTGCCAATATCACAGGAATTTTAACTGACAGATCCAATAGAACTAGCCATGGCGTTAAAAAGAGCGGTCTTTTACTATCGAGACCTAGAAGCCATGTAAGCATAGTGAATTTTTGTCTGAAATCCTGAACATTCCTTTCAGGAGAAGGAATAATAGTAAAGACTTTAGGCGTAATAGTCTTTAATAAGGAACAAAGGCAGCGCTTTAAAGAGAGAATGGGTGTTTGAGCCCCTTTGGAACGCTTTCAATTAATAAAAATTATAAAACACATTTTCACTATAAAGTAATATTTATCCTTGTCCCAGGTGGTGGGCTGCTAAGTGCTCTTTTAATCTATTTGGAAACTTATTCTCCTTATTTGAGTTTCCATATCGATATAATATTTACAAAAGTCCACTAAAATTCTACATGCAACATTAAAGCTGTAACATATCCTCTATTCGTGTTTAAGTGAATTAATTTACAAATAAAACAGCGCAAACAATCAGTTAGTTGATTTAGCGGTAAATTAAAAGTAATGGAACAGATTCTGCTTTCGAGGATAAAGCGAAAAAGTTTGAGCAAGAATCCAGCAGCTGCAGAGGTTTGAATGTGCTCTGATTAGACAAATCTAGAAACTTTCTAAATTTATCAGAGGAGCATTTACTTTTAAGGAATGCATGACTTATGTTTGCGAAGGCTCAAAATCGTTTGTTTCTATTTACAAGTAACTGTCTTACCATTCAGAAAATGTGGCTGTGGAGCCTCAGAAGACGAGCACTTTCTTGTAGCTGAGGCATGCCAATCAACTAGCCCAGAGAAGACTTTTGAAACGTGGTCGGATGATTTAATTATTAACCAAGGTCCTACCAATGCCTTCGGTACGATAAAATTCACAAAAAACTCTATTGACACGCGAAAGTTGGCAAAGGTATTTCAAGAATTTTATTTAATGCAAAAATGTTGTTAAATTCATGTTTTATGTCATTCCTCGCGCATCAAGACTGTTGCCTTGCGATTGCAAGGCGGAAGGCTTCACGTTCCTTGGCAGTATTCTGTTACGTTTTTTTCCACTTAAGCCTGTTTTATATTCGCAAAAAACTACCATGTTGTTAGCCCTTGAATGTTTAAGCGTCAACCGTGCTTATAGTGTAGAACAATTTTATGGCCATATTTGGCCGCTAAGCACACGATTGTGAACTGATGGCTGTGAAGGATGGTAAATTAACCCAGACTGAGAGAATGCTTGCATTTTATTTTTGACAAAAATGGTAAATAATACTGTATGCTGTTGCATTACAAACAGAATGACTATTTATCTTACGTAGCTCAGCGGTCGGTGTTCAGAACAACGGTCTCCCCCACCTAATTTTTAGATAATATTCAGCCCAGAAATACAACATGCAATATCACTCATAACATATAAATTCCAAATTTTATACAGATTTTGATTGTTTTACACAAAAATCTTCCTTTGTTTTGTATTTTAAAAGATTTGTTGCTATATATTGAACATATTAAAGAAAAATGCCCACTGTACGTGTTTTTTGATTTGTTTCTTTTATATATCTGTTTATGAACAATGCCAACAGAGTCAAGGGAGACTGGAATGGATATTTTTAGCTCAGAAGCCGTCATCAATTAGGCATATCCAACCTCAAGTAGTGATTCGAACCGGCAACCTGTTGAACAGAATAAAAAGCTTTTTAATTGAGTCATGAGCTCGTTTTCTTGCTGGTTTAGATAGGGAATATTGACATTCGTTGAAGAACGCTCAGCAATTGCTAACGGAAAGCACTCGTCGCGTTCTGCCTTGGGACTCATTCTCGCGTCCCACCAGCAGCCATATAGTGGCTAGTAGTAGTAAATGCAGATAAACCTACGATAAAGACAAGGAAGACTTTAATGGTCTTTTCTGACTCATTAGCCGTCATCAACCAGTCATACCCAACTCAAGGCTCGAATTGTAGAGCGCTGGAATTTTGTTCACCATGTCCAGATTTGAGCTTCGGGTGAAGCACTACCTTGGGGTTGGGAATGACTAACTGCTGACGGCTTATGAGCTAGAAATGACCATTCAAGTCTTGCTCGTCTTTGATGGCATTATTTCTCTGTCTTTACTACTAGTTGCTGTATGGCTGCTGGCAAGAATTGAGAGTGAACTGTAGGACAGAGTGGGGTGATTGAGTCCTGTTAGCGATTGGTGAGCGTTCGTCAACATATATATATATAAATATATATATATATATATATATTACACAATAATTATGGATAAACACCAACCGATCAGTTACGGGACTTACTGATCCCGTTATAACTTGAGACTCCCTTTCGAGCCCCCTCCCTAGCAGCTGCTCAAACAGATAGACATTACCGAAAATGACATGGGAGACTGACATGTCCATTTCGGGTTTAGTTGCTGTCATCAAGCAGCCAAACTCGAGCCCGCGATCTGTAAGTCAGATGTCCAATGCTCTGAAAATTGCGTCATAGATGGATTCTTCTGTCGATTTTGATTGACAATATTAACAATGGTTGGTAAATGCTCACAATAGCATCCTAGTTCATTGCAGCGATATATTTCTGTTTAATTTGCATTTAAAGTTTACAAAAACATTTAAATTACGGCCGAAAATTATTTGAAACCCTACTGAGCTACTCATAGAAAAATTCCCACCGATAAACTACGCGTGGGGTAGATAAGGTCACCTTTTGAACTTACAGCCACTTATCCCGCGTCCGAATATCCATGTTGGCAGTCTATTCCTCCAAAAATGTAACAAAAGTAGTGTGATATGAACATTCTTATGTTATATATATGCAATTTAGGTTATTTGTTATATATTGTCAAAAAATGCGTCACTTGTGTCAACAATAAAAGGCGAACGACCCCCCTGGACTCTAATTTGGCTCAGTCCCTAAAAAAGGAATAGTCAAACCGAGTTCTCACACAGGAAGTTTATGCTTGAAGCATGTGAATATTATCAATATTCAAATTGTTTTATTCCCAGAAACGGAAAAAGACAACTATGCGATACTCTCGGTTGCGTTGTTTACACATTAAATACTCTGAATTACCAATTAGTTTAGTGATTTCGTGTTTTAAAATCCATTTATTTTTAACTTCCTAGTAAGAACACCATCTTTTAATCCAATAAATGTTCCTCCCGTATTTAGTTTTTTAGTGCTGTAGTATATTACGTCCTTTTTGTGAGAAAATTCTACTACTTACAAACTTTAGTATGTCCGAATTGCCGACACTGACGATATCATCAATGTCAAAGTTCTCTTTTCAAAATACTGGAAACTACTCGAGCCCCGTCAACCACTCTTATGTCTTTCAATTATCGGAGGTGCCAAAGGGTTCAAACTTGATGGAAAGAAACGTGAAACGTTCTGCAAGGTAAGTCCAAAGAACTTAAAATGCAATTCAGTACTTTTATGTACATATAAACTAAATGCTATACAAACCCTTAAATTGTTTTCGAAGATTGTTTTCGCCTCACTCTTTAACGTTTTCTTTGAAATTGTCTTTCACTTTCCTTAAAATATTGAAGGGTCTCATCACAGCGGCCCAGATTACCAATGCATGGATCATTACATCTGGTCTGAACTTGGGAATCGTATCTGTTGTTGGAGACGCCGTTCAAGAGGCACATTCACACAGCTTTGAGACGAAAACGGCAGCTTTACACCTAAAATGCATTGGAATAACTCCCTGGGGATATACGCTTAATCGCCACCAACTGATTAACAGCGTAAGTGAACTTTTAACTGACTTAAAAACAGCCTTTTATTTCGAGGTCACTCATGCAGCCTTTCGAAAGATTGGAAATCTTTTCAATAAACTTGAAAAAAACAAGTTATAAAGGCCAACAGGAATCATATGAGAAGTTATCAAGAAAAAATTTGACAATAATGCCTTCTTTATGTCATCGGAGCAATCGTCTTTGAATTTAACAGAGTGCTGGGCGTGCAACGGGTCCATAGTTCATCTAAATGAAAAATTACGATTTAAGTTTAATAAAGGTTTGGGCCCAAACTAAGTATAAAGCTCACGTTGCAGTTACTCTTTTGCCCATGGCATGAGCTGCATGAGAACAATGTAACATTATGCTGAGTTTAAAAGTTTTTGTTTAAATCATGAGAATTTTGAAGTTCGTACAATGTTCTATAATTGTCTTTTAGAAATGTTCTGAAAAAGAAATAGAAGTAATTAAGAAAATTGCTGACGCCAAACCACCGCTGTTGTGTATAATAACGTAACTGCTGCACCCTTTCTGCGAATAGACCATCTATAAAGACACACATTTCACCTTAGGCTACAAACAGGGAATTTAAGGAGTATTCAATCGTCGAGGAACTAAAATCTGGCCAACCCGTCTCGTTGAATGAAAACCACACGCACTACCTCTTCGTCGATGAAGGCTTCCGTAACAGTTTTATCCGCAGCCGTGCAATGAATGTTCGTGCAATCCTGGAGGAACTTATTTCACGACCAGAATTTGGCAAGTTGAAGTTTAAGGTTAAATTTCGTTCTCGCATCGAGCTCATTTTACAAAAATAGTTCCCTTATAGGCAACTTCACAAGCATGTTTTGAAACTTTGCAATTTACTTAGTTTGGTGGCAACAATTTAGATACTTAGCGACATGCTGGTGCAAATATTAGACTATATGCAGTCCTCATAAAAGAAGCCCGATGCACGTAACCAGCATCCTTTGAGGTGTTACCTGCCATAACTACAGGCAATTAGCTTAAGGCCACAAATCAAGCTGCCAAGAATTTAATGCAAAAAGTGCCCGTAAAGGCCGTTTGAGGAGCGCAGCTGGAAATTAAAAAAACAACCACTTCTTAATAAGTTGGATTACGTTTCATTCTAGTGCCATTTAAATGTTTTTTCAGCTTATCTAAGCCAAGGAAAATCTACAGGCCTTTTATTCCCGAGTATTTTGAGTCAGGACGCAGATTTCTTCCAAATAGATTACAGGTTACTAAGTAAGCTGTGTGATTTTAAAGTAAAAGCGAAAATTGAATTTTTAAAGGAGACCTTTGTTAGAAAAAAAGTTGGAAAACATGCACTTTTTCAGAGAAATCAGTACCAACTGAGTGATGAAACTACACAAAAAATATCTTGGTCTACGTAGTTAGATTTGTGTGTAGGCAAGGTTTTATTCATCCTCCGGGCACTTAATGGCTAATTTTTCAGGAAGCTTATTTTGTTTTACGTTTGCCAAGTTGAAGTTTCATTTAGCGAGTCTAGGAGTAATCTAGTAGATTTTTAAAAATGGATTCATTGAAATTTTTTCAATTGAAACATTTTTGTGCATGAATGTCTCAGCATAAATTTGTCTGATTAAAGATTTTGTGCCCCAGCTTCTGTAAAATGTCAATGTGATTTACCCTTACATTTTTTTAATTGCATCACTGGATGTATTTAGATTCTGACAAGATGCTGAAATATTGTCAAATCCGTGCACTGCCACTGTTAGTAGCACAACTATATAAATAAAAGCAAGAAATATTTTTGAGAAAAGTCAGATACTTATGTCTCTAAAAACCAGTATAACTAAATGTCTGTTCGAACTTGTACTTTTAGCCTTCGCACATGAAAATATCACTTCTTGCATAGGTTTCAAAAATGTACTTTGCATACATTTGAGCCTTGTTAAGATTAACTGTAACGACATTTTTCCTTCTGGTGTTTTGAAAATCTAGTGGGATTGATTCCTAACTAGTCATGTCAACCGTGCTTGTCAGCTTCGAAGACCACATCAAGTTACTATCTGATAAGTTCTCGTTTTCTACGACCACAGTTCAAACGGCCCCTGTGAACCTCGTACATCTTCTCTACACGCAGCTTCTTAGGCCCTTGTCGTTTTTAATGGAAAACCTCAGTAAATAAAACAGATAATGTTCCATTTTTTTAAATTGATATTTTAGAAGGGGGTCTAGGTATTCCAGTCATTCAAATTATTGTTGAGGGTGGATACGATGTTCTGGTGCAGGCAAGAGACAGCGTGCAGCATAACATTCCAATTGTCGTCTGCTCGGGTACCGGAAGAGCAGCAAACCTCCTCGACGCAGCTATCCGATTCCGTGGACAGGACGAAGTGTTAGTTTCTTTTCCGTTTTCTTTTTGAAAACTTCACCCTATTATTTACGTGACAGTACTACTTATTTTCGAGCAAAGGTTGAGTCATAATTAAGTGGAGGCAAAAGGTAACGTTGGCTGTTGTGGGCTTATGAGCTCAATCCCATAACCGCTTAATTGGTAGGGGGCAGCCGTTTGAAGGGATGCATGCGGTCTTTTCAATTGCCCCTCTCTGCGGAACGACCGTCTCTTCTGTTGCTACTAAGCAGTGTCAGAGCGAACGTAGGTTTCGACGAGGTCCACCATTTGCCCCTCAACAAAGCGGTGCAAGGATGGAAATTGCGGGCAAACCAGACTATTGTGAGAGTTGCCCCTAGACGTGTCACCACACTTGCGCGACGATATCCACCCTGTGCACCACCGCATGGTTAGCGCAGATGGCGGACTTGTGCAGGAATTAGCTCATAGCTCGTACCGACGGAAAGATAGTGTCTGGACGGCTGGAGGCAGGCTCGAGTGTTGTGGCTGACAAAACTAAACAATCAACCTACAATTTGCATAGCATCATGAACAGCTTTGATCAGCTTTGATCCCAGCTGAGTAGGAGTGCCATAGAATCCCCCTCCTGAAAAAGCTAGTGAACCTAACCGCTTGTCCTCACCCAACAGTTCGGCCGTCTTATCCGACGAGATCCACCGTGTGCAGCCCAGCACGACGGTGCATGGGCGCTGACTTGCGCAACATCTATCGCACTCTCTCCTCCCTCACTCACCCTTCCGTGGTATAAAGACAGAACCACGAAGTAAGGCGGCAGTATTGAGCAGAGATGGCTGGCCCGGCGCAAGCCTGCACATAGGCGTACCACCACCACTTCTGTTGTGTCCTGACCTAGCTCCCGTGTTTGTTCAGCGTACCAACTACATGGTCAGGGTTGTCCCGATTCGTTGATAATTCAAATGGATCACCCAGCTACATCTGATTTCATTGTAATATTGGTCATGTGGGGTTTGGGAAATTTCATTAACGAAAAATGGAGAGAATACAGTTTCCTTAAGAATAGCTCAAAACACAGGCACAACTTCGGAATTCACCGGTTTTAGTTAAATGTCTCGAAGTTTTAACTTCCTAAAGTAAGATTATCACTAGTGCATTTTTTAATCTTACTTCTTAGAACAATGATAAATCGTTAACAGGCATTGGGAGTAAATAACAAAAAACCACTATACAGTCAGTGGCAGAAATTATGAAATTACAACCAAAATTAGGAAATAAGTTTTCGATTAGGAAAGAGCACATAAGAGGGATTGTAAGATTGACCGTCATGCAACGCAATTCAATGATATTTTGGATACACCAGGATGCCGGCTGTTGAATTCACATCTTCTTGATCACTTGAAAATACCGCTTTCAATAATAAGTAACCACCTTCAAATTCAAATATATGTTCTAGAAACTGCAGACAAAATATTCTTTTTTGTACTTGTTTGATAGCCAACCACACATTTTAAATTTTTACGCAGAAAAAGGTTGCCTTTCAGTTTTAAAATAGTTTCTAACTCAGCGATTTTTTAAACTCATACAATGTAAACTCACATTGCATCATGTCTGTTCCTTTATGAATGCCCCCTATTAAGTGCACACTATAGTTCGTATCAAGTGAATAATTTAATGAGGAATTTTGAATGACATATAGCAATGTGTGCTTTTCTTTGGACAGAAGGCACACACTGAAAAATTTACACACAAATGGAATGACGGATTAGGTGGAAATTAAGTCAGGAATTGAAAAAATTATTTAAAATCTTTATGTTACCTTCGTGGTATTATACACTAATTAGCAAGCGCAATTTCTTATGCAATGATTAGAAAAAATAATTGTACTTCCGTTTTCTTTAAAAGACATCTGAATCTATAAGGGTATCGAAAATCGATGAAAACAAGTTCGACTATTTATCTAGTGAGTTGTTTTCGTGTGCAATGTGTGCAGGCGGCTGAAAAGACATCCTGGCGGGTTTGACCTTTCATGGATCGTTTTGTACGATAATCAGTAGTACAAACCCTCTTAAGTACTCTGCCCGTGTGGAAAACACATTCCAGAATTTTATGAGATCGTTCACTGACTTGCAATTCGTAGGTCTGGACGAAAATATGGACAATAAAAAAGACAGAATGTTATGGCAAAGGAAAGAATCTGGCCTTTGATTTACTGCTGCTACGTTCTTCGAACTCACCTCAGTAATCGCTTAAGTTTGAAAGCTTCTCGTCAGTTCGATCACTGCGCCGGGATGTTTGATACATATACTTCTCGCGGTGTTGTCGGAGCGCAGGCTGTAGCTTATAGCATGCATGAGGTATCGTGCGTTTTGACGTGCTGTCTGGTTTAATTTCCGAGAAAATCAGTGCGCCAACGTGGAGTAAATCCCTCGGGACAGACCCTTTCAGGCTTGGTCAGAAAGTTGCTATGAATATTCGAGCTGAAGCCCATCAGCTTCGGCAGTATGACTGTGCAATTTTTAAAAACTGTCCACAGACTGTCAGCAGTACACAACTACGTAATTGTTTGGCATACATTCGGCTCAGTTACCTGGGTTTCGCCGATCTTGTGCTGCTGCCTGGCGCAGCTGCGAGGAGTTCGTCTCATACAGGAGTCCCTCAGCGTACCTTGTATGCTTTCTGGTATATGAACGCCAGTTTTAACCTGTTTTTTGTTTAAGTTCCGGGGAAATTAACGCGTAATCTTGGAGTAAATCCTTTGGAGCAGGCCTTTTCAGGCAGCGGCACAAGATCGGCGCACAACGCGTGGCTGGGCGCCACCGGCACTGCATGGTAAACAATTACGCAGTTTATACTACTTAAATTGCCCTTTGGTGGTTTGTGAATTTTGCGCGGTTATACCGAAATAGTTGATGAATTTCGGTTCAAATACGCATATCATGTTTTGGATCGAGCTTGAAAAGGCCTGCTCCGAAGGATTTACTCCAATATTACGCATTTATTTCCTCGAAAATTAAAAAAAGACCAGATGAAACTGGAGTGCATGTACCAAAAAACACACGAGGTACGCTGGGGGACCCATTCATGAGCAAATTGCGCCAGGCGGCGGCACAACATAGGGGCAACACGTGTCTGAGCTAAATAATAACGTAGTTATTTCAATGCCATTGTGACCCAAAAAATAACTGTTGAAAAATGAGGCAACTGAGTTGAATGAATCTAAATCTAATAATACTTAGATCCCTGCGGATGTGATTTACAGATGGACTGCGATGAAACGGAAAGCTGGGTTAACGAAGGCGGAGGGGGCGGGATTAGGAATTGAAATACCCGTTCAGTTATTTTGCATACCGTTTTCTGCTGTCTCGATTACCCAGAGGTACGTGACACCCTTTAAACCTCTGGTGAACTTCCTGTTGCAGATTTGAGGATTTCACACCATCGCAAAAGAAGCGACTTGAAAAAATCCTGCAAGGCCTCACGGATAAGGAGAAAGCAAAGAGCCTGGAGAAGGGATTTGAGCTGCTGCTGCAGATTGTACAGAAGCCGAATCTCCTGAACATAGTTGATTTGGGACAGTCTGCTGATTTAGACAGCGCCATTCTCTACGCCCTTATCAAGACCTCGGCGGAGCCATTTGATCAAATCCACATTGCACTGAAATTTGATAGAGTGGATATCGTTCGCGAGAATGGACTGGACAAGCGTTTTAACGCAAGAAGAGGTAGTTTCAAAATATATTTCATTCGAAAATTGATTCTATAGATGCACACTCAGGTTGCATTGGAATATAGACGGGTGGAGAAGCAGAGTATCTGAACGAATTACGAAAATTTTGAAACTATTTTACAATTAGCATTTATCCATATAAATTCTCATCTTTATTGGGGCCACAATTGTGGTGACCATGGTGAAATGATTTAGCCATGCAGTGGACCCGTAAGAAAGGTTAATGTGGACTGAAGGCAGTCCAATTTGCCCCCTTTAAAGTTTAACTTGGCAATTGATTTCATACATAAGAGCCCAGGAAAGCTGTAGAAGGAGTTAAGGGCTTCGATGTTCCCCAGCAATTCTTAAGAATACTATTTATGCAAACAGTATCTTGAGGTAAGTTGCGTGATAAATTGGCGGAGCTCTAAATATGTACCGCATGCCCAAACCTGTAGTGCAAACAAAAATTAAAACTAAAAGGAAATATTACGTACAGGAAGAACTTAACTCGATTAATGAAACCTGTTGCCCAAATGAGTTCAAGTCCGGCAGAATGCGATCGAGAAATGAAAACTGGTCATCAAAATTGGCTAAAAGGGATTGAGACTGCTGAACGCAATTAATGGGGCACCGATAGCATGCAACATTGAAACAGAGGACGCCTCGTTGTAAGCCAAAGTTGGCTGTTGTGTTTGCTTGTTAGCACATTCAAACAAGCGTACGGAAAAGTTCAGGTGGACAAGAAAAGGCGAAAAATGGAAATAGCACAAAGGTACACATTACACCCCCCCACCAGAGCGCTTATTGTGCAAAAAATACGATCGAGGAAAAAGAGCAACGTTCACAAGAACGAGATAAAGTGGGTGGTTCTGAAGTAGCCGGGCGTGTGGAGTGGCCGAATGAGATGGTTAAGTAGAAGGCGCCAACGCGGCTGGATCATGTGGGGGTAATGTGGGGGTGAACTGGATGGCACAACAGGCCGCGGGATGCTCTCAAAATAAGCCGGCTTAAATCTGTCAATAGAGATGGAACCAGTCTTGTCCGCCTTCTGAATGACGTCATGTTTGTGCATCCGTTAAAGCAGGCAGGGGGAAACAAAGAGGCTTGTGAACTGCGTCTTGACAGAAAAAAACGAATAGGCGGATTGAAGGTCTTCCCGCACAAACGCACGTTTGGTTGTCTGAGGAGTGGGAGGTGGATGCAGTTGAACCATGCGTTGTTTCAATTGCTGCCTGAAGGTACCCGGCCGGTTGGCGTGAGGTAGAGGCTGTCAATCCAAGAAGCTGGGTCCGAGTGGGACCTCAACGCTGTCCAGAGTTGGAGGTGTAGACGCTCCACGAGGCCGTTGGAGACAGGGTGATATGCTGTGGTTGTGATGTCCACGCACCCGAGAAACTTCACGAACTCACGGAAGAGACTGGATTGAAATTGACTTCCCTGGTCAATGCTTATAGGAGCTGGCACCCCAAAAGGGGAAATCCAGTGACTTTAGGAAGGCCTTGACAATATTTTTTGCTGAGTAGTCAATGATATGGATTGCAATCACCTATCTGTAAGGGCCTTGTGGGCCTTAGTAAGAGGTTCGTGGCTGGTGTGAAGCTGAAAATCTCTTCCATCTAAAAGGTGGCGAAAATGACGGATAACCAGATCGATGACAAGAAGCTCGCGAGAGAAAGTACCGTACCAAGTCGGCGCCGCTTGTAGCTTCTGGGAAAAGAAAGCCAATAGCTGCAATCGGTTATTCATCTGTTGATGCACGACCTACAAACCTCAAAAAGGACGTACAGACGATGAATCCTAAGGCAGAATCGAAGGTTGGTTGCCTACCAATTACTGTTTGTACGCCATCTAATTCCTAGAAAACATTTGACCTGTTAATGGGATGATCGATAACGTGATCAAGATTGTTTTGTCTCCTAAATCATCATCATCATCATCATCATCATCATCATCATCATCATCATCATCATCATCATCATCATCATCATCATCATCATCATCATCATCATCATCATCATCATCATCATCATCATCATCATCATCATCATCATCATCATCATCATCATCATCATCATCATCATCATCATCATCATCATCATCATCATCATCATCATCATCATCATCATCATCATCATCATCATCATCATCATCCTCATCATCATCGTAATCGCCATCATCAGCAGCATCATCATCATCATCATCATCATCATCATCATCATCATCATCATCATCATCATCATCATCATCATCATCATCATCATCATCATCATCATCATCATCATCATCATCATCATCATCATCATCATCATCATCATAACAATCATCATAATCATCATCATCATCATCATCATCATCATCATCATCATCATCATCATCATCATCATCATCATCATCATCATCATCATCATCATCATCATCATCATCATCCATCATCATCATCATCATCATCATCATCATCATCATCATCCTCATCATCATCATAATAGCCATCATCAGCATCATCATCATCATCATCATCATCATCATCATCATCATCATCATCATCATCATCATCATCATCATCATCATCATCATCATCATCATCATCATCATCATCATCATCATCATCATCATTATCATCATCATCATCATCATCATCATCATCATCATCATCATCATCATCATCATCATCATCATCATCATCATCATCATCATCATCATCATCATCATCATCATCATCATGCTTGTGTCTTCTTCTACATTTTAAAGTGAATTACAATAATTTTCTCAGTAGGCACATAACTTTCTCCCGTTAAACAACGCAGTATTTGGCAAGAACGTAATATGTGACCAAACTCAGGTCAGAGAGTAAAATGGAACTGGTTGCAATTATATTTTTAGCGATGGAGCTAACTTAAGGCAAGAAGAGCGCCAAGCTAATCCCAACCCTTTCCATTGTTTTCGTTTGGGTTAGCATTCGTTGTCGGCTTAGTAAGTTCACACAATAGTTTGTTACCCCAACATATGTGCGGCTTGCAAGATCCGGTGGTTTTACCTCACGCCGACCAATATGTGCGATTTCATTCCCAGCGGACTTGACCCACTTTTATTTGGACCCTTGACGGAAGTAAGAATGACGCCCGCTCTGCGTGATATTTCCTTATCAAAGTAAAATGGATGCGTTTTGAAACAACCCCAGCGTCCTAACAGTCACTGCTTTTAAAGCTGCCATTTGGCCCGATACTTCTGTCCTCCTACCGCCAACGAAGTACTGGGTGACCCTACTGTCCAGACAACGAATTCGCACCCTAACGAGCACATTGGATATAGTAAGGGTTACGTTTTCATGTAGTATGGTCGCATAGTACACGCTGAGCTTTCCTTTTTTCCCAAGTTAGGTCGCATATTACAGTTCATCAGTTAAATCGAATTCGTACTCGAGCACGCGTTGTGGGTTCACTCCGATGAAGGAAGGTGACTTATGCATACAAAAGCGCCCATATACTGACACGCACAATAATCTATCTTCGCCTGTCGATGGAAGGTGTAACGACTTATCGATCGGTGGTGCAGCCTTTAGCAGCGCCTCCATGACGCTCAAATGGCCTTGAGACCTGCCAGTCTGGTGTACGCAGTTCCATACTGCCGTCCGGGTCGCTTCTGAGATGCGGGATATAGTCGAGCAACCGTACATGGCACACTGCATGCATTGGGTAATGAGTAGAAGTGACAAAAAATATAATTCCACAGAAGCCTTATCACAAACCGTTTTTTTTTAAAATTTTGTATCGAGCACTGACAAAGATGAGAATTCAAAGTCACTTCTTTTCTTAAATCGTGTTTGTAATTCCGCTTGCGTGAACATCAACGCGGACGAGCATACAATGGCAATTTACTAAAAAATAACCGACTGCCAGATATAAACTAGAAGTAAGCAAGACGAAGACTATCCGGTCACCGGAAACATTTCCTTATGCATATGAGCTTTATAACTCGTACGTGCGTCCATCGTTGGAGAAAACATTGACAAGAGAACAAGCGACAGTTATAGGGGATAGGAACCACTTCGGATAATCTGTCAGTTCAGCACACCGCCAGCTAATGTGCGTGTATGCGCGATCCGAGCATGCGGCCAATCTGACCTGCGTAGATACAAGGGGAATTTAAGCACGAAATGTGACACATTAAGCCCAACTGCTTACCGGGGTTTAATGGGCCCTTGATTTTTATGACCCTGCTAGCTCTGGGCCAGTGTACGATTCTGGCACATAGTCCCGCAGCCATGAACTCAGTCGCCTCTGACACATCATATCGAAGGTGCTCTTTTTGGTTGGGTCCTCGGGGGCGAACATGTAGTCATCGCCATCAGATAGCCGTTCTGCGTAAATTTGGCTCGTAGTCTGACAGCGTGTGCTTTTTCTTCCAGGTTGCTGCAGTCAGTCTGGGTTCGTTTGAAGCGTGCTCTCACACCGATTCGTTTGTGAATCTGGGGTACTTGATCGGTCTGTTCCATCCTGAAAGAGGCTCTAAAAGGTGTCTTTACTGATGACAGTCCATACTAGCGCATTATTTCTACCTGTCAGGTCAGTTGGAGTTTCTGATGAACCTGGCCCTAGTGGAGAACAGACCAGACTTCGTGGAACTCGTGCTGGAGATGGGACTGGACGTTAACCGGTTCGTCAATCACATACGTCTGCGATACCTCTACAACAACACCAGTGAAACGGAAATATTGAAGACCTGTCTCAAGGCTTGTAACCTGCCCCTTCAGGACATAAGCCTGCGCAAACGCAACCTCGTGGCCGCCGGTCTGGTAGAGAAGGCAATTGACCCTATGGCAGAGATGATCATGGGTCCGAACAGCAGTTCCAAACTTTTCGTCCTCTCGACTGTCGTGAAGAAACTGCGCCGGAAGCCCCGCGAAGATTGGATCTCTCTGCGGACGGTTGGCCGTCTGCTGCAGGAAATGGTTGGCTGCTCTTTTCCAGATGTCTACTGGGACGAGGCGGTGAGTTGACGTTTGTTTGTCTTCTAGAGAATACGTAAGAGGCTCTCTGCTCAGAGATTATTCTGACTGAACCAATGGTGGCCGTGCACCAGCATCCGAATAATAACAGCCGGCCATCCAAGGAAAAAACTTGAAACGCATATTTTCACGCAAACTCTTAGATGCTTTTCTTAATTCTTTGAATGACCACTATTCCTGCTCCACTTGCCCCCATAAAAACGACCTTTATACCCAACGATTTCAGGATACTGGATTTGAAATTCACTTGAGCCTACTCGTCTTCAAAACAACGTAGCACTTGACTAACAGTGTTTCAGTTGGCGGTAAAAGTTTCACGTCGCTTCGCCTGTAGACGCACTCAGAATGGCAACTACCTGATTGCACTAAACCCTACGGATTTACAGGATGTCATGACAAAATTTACGGCTGAGAAAAGTTTAAACAACATTAAACTGTTGAACTCGGCGCACCAAAATGTCACTTAAGAAAACGAGACGAGCATGATTTTCTCATGGAATTTGATGCCCTAAGCAATGCAAATACCTTTTACAGAAAACATCATATATTCGTTAATGTAACCATTTCATAGAAAATAACTTCTTCTTTAAAGTTCCTGCTTCAATAAAGATTTTTTAAAAGGTTTCAAGCTATTATACTTTTAAGCCCATGAAATGTCCATCGGAAGAGCCTAGTATCTGAACATTTACTAATAATGCTTGAAAACATGGAACATGGACCCCTAATCATACTCAGAATACTCAACGAACCTTACGAAAAGTGAAGCTGACTTACCTTGATTGGGTACCAGGCAGTGTTTGTGGTAGGGCCAGCTGCACAGAAGCCTTACCCATGCTGTCGTGGGTTCAAATCCCACCAAGGCCGCCAACATTTTCAAAAGAGGATGAAATGAGTTTTTCCTATCTGTCGAAATCTCCTGCTATAGCAGATAAATTCATTTGGCTCATTTGCAAACGATCCAGTGGCCTTGGTGGGATTCGAACCCACTTTAGCCTGGAGAAGGCCTCAGTGCAGCTGACGCTCTTGCTGTCTGAGCTACGAGGCCCCTTTAAGAGCCGTGAGTTTAATCACACTTGAGTCAAGACACGACCCAGCCTACTGCAACGTATCGAATCCACAAATTCCTAAGCAATCAATCTAGTATCCCTCAATGACAATCAGATGGAGTGTATTAAATTCACGGCTGCCCGGGCGTCAAACTATCAAAATTTGATAACACTCGTGGTTCCCGGTGGGACCTCATAGCTCAGGAAGTTTGAGCGTTGGCTGTACTAAGGCCATCCCGTTGCTGTTTTGGGCTCGAATCCGACCGAGGCCATCGGCTGCTTCACAGTTGGGTCAAAGGAATTATCTGAATCTACCAAAACCCCCTACTCTTGCAGATAGGTCTGCTTGCTGTACAAAATGATTGAGTTTCTATCCTGCCTTGCAAAGACCGCCTAGCCCGGTTGTAAGTGACTGTTCTGTGGAAATTTCAGGAGTACGCTGACTACCGCAAAGCCAAAACGTGAACGTCGGGTCGGCCTTTGATACCCAATTCCCAAAGTCTGTCTTTATAAAGTTTTCTAGTTGTAGGATTTTATAACCAAGGTCTCATATCTGTAATTTTACGCATTCCTAGATTTAAATTTTTAAATACTTAGCTAAATTTGTACAAGAGCGAAACGGTAACAGTTATCCTTGCTGAGAAACTCATTAAAGCCGGTGGTTTTGGAGACAGTGTATATTAACTCCAAAGTAAGATCACACAGTCAAAATCTTTATTGGTTTTTTTGGTTCATAGATTCACTTCCAACGAAAGGTCATTCTTCATCCATATCGGGTATGTTACCATTTTAATTTCATCGGATTTTTTATGAAATTCATTCTGAAGAGAGAAATAAAGTGGTATTAAGTGAAAAGCATTCAAAAATGCAACGAAATTTTCCGAAGTCGTTTAGGTATCCCAACTTTTCCCTCAAGAGGATATGAGAGCAACTGAACTGGAGCACGATTCAGGCTGCCTTCTATGCTAATGCATAGTCAATTTCTTCGTATCGATGGTTTCTGTCAAGTATGTGACTGAGGCCTCGGGAATGACTAAAAAGAGAGAAAGGTCGACAGTTGAGCGCATTTTCCTCATCGTAAACAATCTGACGGGCTGGAACCTATCACGATGCGCTAAAAGCCGTGGTTTGGAAGGTTGCCAACTGACGGGATAACTCGGACCACGCAGTCAGCCCAGTGTGTGCGGAGTGGCCGAAGGACGGACTGAGAGTCAGGCTGCGATGGCTCCTTCTTACGGTGGCCTCTATAGTACTTCCACTCCGTGGGAGCTGATCCAATCCGGGTCCATTGCCCCTGACCAGGTCGTTTGTGACACGCGTAGAACGATTTTGAATATTTTCAAACACCGCATCCACTTCCGCCCCAGGGCTTCTTTACTCTGTCTAGAAAAACATAGCACAGATGATTGATGGAGGAGAGAGTGTGGTAGATGCTTTGCAAGTATACTGTTCATATAAATTAGTGCATGCATATGTCACCATGCCTACGACTGCCCTTCTGCGAGGCAGACGGTGAACAGTGCCGGAAACGACGATCAACTTTTAGAGTCTACTTTGTACACATATGAGAATGGAGGAGTGGGTGAATGGTTTTAGTAAATATAGTTTTCTAATATAAAGATAACGAAATATACTGCAAAACCACTCCAGTTGGCAGCTTTGTGTAGGAAATGTCACCCTGGAATGATTGCGCAATCGAATGGATGTTTAAGCGCGAGCAATGCTACTCAGTGGAAAGTAGCGTTTTTCAAGATACTGCATTCATACTGCGAGTAAAGCTAATAAAGACAAAGCTATAGTGTTCAGAAATAATTTGAGCACCTCCAGAAACGTCCAAAAGGTTTCACTCTTGAATTGACATAATTGAAGTAAAGTGATAAAAAGGGCAAATCTCAAGGTAGAAATTAAACCAGACCTCAACAATGCAAATTTTCATGATAAACCATAAAAGGGTAAGCCAAATTTGAAATGCTCTAGAAGTTCCTGAGAAAGCAGCCTAGTTTCCGGAGCACTTAGCATATTTCTTTCAATTTTAAGGCAGTATTTTTGCCAGGCATTCTAAAAGCAAACCGTGCAGTTGTGTAAACACAGCCGTCCCCCAGAAAATTAATTTTATCTACAGTAGAAAAATTTGAAATAATGCATGTGGTTTTAAAGGTTTATTTATTTAACCAAAAATTGAATAATAATTGCCAAAAAATCTCCTTTATAATCAAAGAGACTTTGCTGGCCAACAGCAGAAAAATATGGATTACCGATATTTCTATTTATTTGCCGATGGTAATCAACCATACTTGTATGCAAATAAGAGACATGGCTGGAAGGTACTTGTATACCGACTCAACTAGAAGAGTGTGGAACTCGAATGGTTTTGGATAAACGAATTTGTGGCACATTTATGCGCATCTACCTGGTGACTTCAAAAGTTGGCCTCTGCATGGGTTTCGAAGAGTTCCCAAAACGAGCAGAAGACTATGGATTTTAGTAACTTTTTCTGAGAGCAAAGTTAAAAAAATCGTTACAGACCTTAAGCAGTGCCTAATAAATATTATTCTATACTTCCATAGGAGCTGTTTATTTGGGCTGTCCTCTTTGACCGGCCCCAAATGGTTGCTCTCTTTTTGCGCCTCGCTCGTGAACCTGTCTCCTTGGGTCTGATTGGCTGTAATCTCTACGAAAAAATCGCCAAATACTTGCCACTCTACGACACAGACGGTCGACTGCGCATGATAACACAGAAATTGCAACTGGAGGCCGCCATCCTGCAGGTTGTGGACCGGTGTTATGAAGCGAGTCACGTGAGTAATGAAGACGTATTTTAGCGTGTCTGTGCTTTGTGCCTCAGCGGATATTGTCTGTTAGCTATGACCTCTCTTAAAAATAAGCGACGTCGAATCCCGCGACGGACACCAGAATCACCTAACCAGCAATACGGGAAGTACTCACTGAAACAATGAATTCCCTCGGAAACATGTCAGTGTTATGTTTATTACGTTTCATAGGTCATGTAAACGGGTAAAGTAGCTTCAGTCAATGTTTCCCACTGGACATTTAAAAATCCTTCCTCTTCTTTTTAAAACCGATAAGCTCATATCGTAAGGATTTAAAACCCCAATCGCTAGAAGGTTTTAATTGCGAGACTGGTTGTGTGGCCGTCCAAAATCCTTTAAGTAGGGCTAACAGGTTTAAAAACCGCAAAAATTACAAAACTTTATAAGGACAGGGAGATTGGGATTTTCGAAATGTTTTTGAATCGTGAAGACCGAATACATATTCTGATATCTAGTGAGGTTCACTAATATTTTTAAGCTTTTAGGTTCATCGCAATTGAACTTGAAGGATAGGAGATGGAAAAGTATGCTTTGTAGAATTCCGTTGGTTACCAAGAAAGTAGAATGCGAAACATAAATTTGACGCGAGTTCCAGGGTCAAATTTGAGTGACAATCGAAGAATGTTTATAACACGAACTTAGTTTGATATGACAAGCACTACGATCCCGATTGAAAGACAAAGGCGTTGCGGTAATGCTACCTGTTTGGTGTTCGCGTGACGGCATTTAAATGTACTTCAAATCCATCTAAAGGCGGCCACTGCTGTTTGTGAGTGTCGAAAGGAGGGAGAGTCTTCGTGAACTCCCGTTTATTTACCGACTGACGTTTCATGCATTAAATAAGAAGACCGTTACCAGAAACTGTCATATTAGGTGTAGATCCCTATATTAAAGTGCGATGGTTTCACAACGCGAGTTTTTCCTTATCAAAAGTTGGGGAAGACGGAGTACCCTGGACAACGTTTACTGCAACAACGGAGCGTAAAGGATCAAGCAAGTAGTGGCAGCAAGTGCCCACGCCAGCCAAGTGCCAACCGCTTTAAGGTGTTAGCGCTGGCACGAAGAACGTGTGTGCACCCGGACTCAACATGCAGCCAATCAGCGTAGGGTGCAGCATTGATTGATTGCCGCCACGGCAGGGGCAAGTCACGTGCGTTTAAAGCAATCGATTGACTGGGAGTCAACCGCGCGGCAAATAAATCTTGCGTTGACATTCGGTGCTGGCCGCTGATTGGGCGCTTGACATCCGCTCGCCTCTGTTTGAAAACGGTTTTCAATGGCACTCCTGCTAGCATCAAAAGCAGAGGGGAAAGTATGTTTTAGGGCCAAAGTACTCATTGTTGTTCGTGCAGAATGTCAGCCCTCCTGTGAGGTTTGCGTCAGTTTCTAATTTGAAGGCTAATTGTTGACAAGGACGCTCAACAAACCGAAGACTAGCTTCAAAGTTTTGGGAGGCCATGACAACTCTCAGACTGAGAACTGAAGGAGTTGTGCATGTAAGGTCTGTTTCCGAGTGGAATCTGGCTGTTTTAACGCAAATACTAAGAAATACGTGCTCAGATTTGAGGAATAATTGCGATAGCATTTTTGAGAGCACAATGAGGTTCCCAGGGAACAGGTCTGAGGAACTCAGCCGGTCGAAGTCCTGATACAGCAGCTCGTTCGAGCTTTAGTGACATACGGCCGAATTCGTTGTGTGGTGCACCTAACGGAGATCTTTTCCTCATTTGGGTGTCTTATCGCTCTGTTGTCTATTCCCCAGAATGTATTCGCGGAGAATAAAACCGTACTGAAGGGTTTATTCGACAGTTTTTGATGACATGGGAGTACTAACTAGCGGTACGCATGTCGGAGCCGAAAAAAACATTGATTATTCACGCAGACATCAACGCTGACGAAGTCGTGGGCAGAGGCGATGAAAACATGGAGACATTGGCACAAGGGCATAGCTGAGTGAGATCAGGTTACTCAACAGCCAGAGTGAGCTTTGTTTTGCCGCCTCAACATCCAATAAACCGACGGTAACAGTAAATTAGTCACCGATGCACCAGTCCTCATCATGAATGTCAAAATCGCAAAAGAAGATAAGGACGTTAGCATTACCTAGGACGCTCCGATATCTCATTTCGTCTTCGGCAGACGCCATGAAAAACGGGTTTACTAAAGGCAAGCACACACACCAAATTATTGGCTCACAGTCGCATCTGAAGACTTAAAATCCTAGTGAAGCAAAACTTAAGTCTTTTAGACAGGTGCAGCTCTAGAAAATTCGGCGCGCCAACGGAATCATCAGGTAGCCACAATTTGGACATTTTTCGATTCTCGACGAAAGCCAAATCTCAGCATATCTTGAAGAAGTCCTTGAGTCCCAAGGAGCGTGTGATCCCCCGAGGATCTCGAGCAGTGACTCCGCAGGCCGGCTATGGATGTATTAAGCGACTTATCGACATGGCTTTCGAATGTTTCAAAAGAGCGGTTTTTTATCTACATAACTTTATCCATTGTTCCCGTCTAACTGAAAAAAACTGAGCTGAGTCTTCAAGTAGTTTTAACTGTAGCAGATACGGCCTTTCCGGTTGTGGTTGTACTCCGGCTGTCATCGTCGCTTTCGCATGTGTGCTCATAAGGGTTGAAGTTACCATTGTTGAACGTCTTTATAGGATTCGGTGTGTTGTGTTAAATTTAGAAACAATGCCCATGCACGCATATACGCTAACGAATTTGAAGTGATTTCAATTAAACTTTGCCGCGATGAGGTGTGAAGATAAACACGAAATTTTGAAAACCTTCCGTCGTCTATGAAATATCTATGAAGGTCAAAATCTTACTAAGGACTTCACTGAACCTTGGATTTTTCTCTAGGGACATAAACTGGGAGCCAAAATACACGTTCGAAAAACAGTCGACCTATTTGGAATCATGTAGCCTGCCCAGAGCTTTGACTAAATATAAGAGCATTCAGTCATATTCGCAGCTAAGTTTTTAGAAATACCGGCTAATAATTCATGAGAAAATAGCTGTTACACGCACACCCATGGTATCCTTACCAATATCAGATTGTAATCGACGGGGCCTGCCCGCATAGCTCAATTGGTAAAAAAAAATTAGTTACTAGATTCACCTCCCATCCTTGAGTCTTCCACGCCTGGAGCGAGCGAATATGGCAAGTAGGCCAGACGTGACGGCCGCGACTTCTCTTTCGTTTGTTGATCATACGTCTTGACCTCCATATGAAGGTCTGATTTCTATGAGATCTTAATTTCTATCGACTTCTCTCTACTGTTTTTGGTTGATTCCACCCTTAAATTCTTTTTTCTGAGCTATTAAAAGCTTAAATCTAAAAGTCCCTCCTAAATATGGTATGGCAATAACGTCACTAAACCAGTTCATGGCAGCTCGCAGTACACATCAACTTTTTACCACAAATAACCCGTCTGAAGCACTACGATCTCGTAAATGCGCTGCGACGATCAACCAACCAAAATACCTTGACACACTTCAGAGACAACAACTCATTTTATGGGGGGTCCCCTCTCGGGACTGTCGAAAATTACCTATGCCTTCTTCAGAAACGACTCTACAAGATTTTATTCGCAGAGATTTTGGCAGGGCAATCATGACAGTTACATTAACATAAGCCAAACAGTTTGACTAGTCTACAATAACCTCAGCCAATGTGACACCCTAGGTGATCGTTGCTAGGACAGTCCAGTTTCGGGTGCTATGTCTGTGGTTTTGATAAGCTGTGAGAAAAACAAAGCGGTTCTCAACATCAAAAATCTTGCAGATTGGCTGACCTTTCACAACGACATCCAGCACCATCTCTTTTGATTAACCAAACGGGCGCAAGGATTCCAGAGGTTTCCGCTACCTTGAGGCCTGACGCCTAATTTACATTTACAGGCAGGCATGGAGAATGCGAGCTCGTGAAGTGCCACTGACATCTCACTCGGTCTTCACTGTTTGCGGGTGCAGTCGTAACAATACGGTGAACCGAATAGCCTGATTTTTGCGCCTGCCCGCATTATGCTAATAGCCTTACCATGCTGGAGGTGCAACTGGCCAGCCGTGCTCGAACTGCGTTCTCTTTGTTTACTTTAAACCGACTGCTGACTAGACAACCTGTGCACTTCGACCGCTTACAAAACTCTGTTGGACTTTTGGTCACACGGTTGGCACATCCTTAATTTCAAGCGTCAGGCGACCTCCTTGTATTTGAAAAAACCCTGTTCTTGCCTGTGGTTGAAAAGTTTACGACAGTCCCCGATGTGTGAGTTAACGATGGAAGTCAATTTCTATTGGACCGGCTCTATTCAGCCAACGGATATGCCACATCGCAGGCAGGGCAATGCACATTACTCATTGGCTAAGTATTTGCAAGCAACCAAATGATCGGAGTTCTCGCAGGTGGCTGTTCCGGCGACATTTAATGAGAAGCCTCTATTCGGTCGACCAGGAACACCTCTGCTTAGGCTCAACGTTAGCTAGCCCAAAGACTTCATAGGATTTTGAAAGATTTCACTGGCAAGGAGTGAATCTGTAAGCCCACCGAGAAAACGGAACTTAGGTCCTGCTGTAACATAGGACGGTTGCTAGTATTAGTTTTATCAGTAGGGATGATGGACGCGTCAATAAACGGACTATGCGGAAGGCATTGCAAAATTTCGCGGTTACGCCATAGGTTTGTTTTAATAATTCAAAAAGGTGCCGGAACAAACCGCGCAATTTGAAAGACGTGAATTAAGGGAGAGTTAAGCGTGCGGGAAAAGGGTAAAGTTAGTGGTCTAAGGTGGCCAGATTGGGGAAGACGATAAGTAACAAGCAAACATAACCTTAACCCTAATCAGAATCCTAAACTCAACCGAATTATATCATTGATTTTGTTCCTTTAGTCGAAAACCACCTGACTCATCTGTCATTTCAACTGTCTCGGGTGTAGATACGAACCTTTGCAATAAGTCATCGTTGATTTGCTTAAATCCATATATTACTTTGGATTCGATTATGTATGCGTTTTAGGACTGAAGAGAGTTGGTCTCAATCTTCGGGCCCACGACGCCTGCATGACGGAGTTGCCGTATTTAACAATGTTTTCCTTTGACTAGACGGGTACTTGTTCACGCATGCGCTTTCTCAGACGTCTTCGTTTACGGTTAATCTAACCCACACCTGAGGAGCAGGTGTATGAATAATTACACGGCGAAGTGGCCTGCAGCGGTTGTCAGCGGTAACTGTCTTGGGACGTCGCCTTACCGATTCGCTTGCTGCGTCTCCTAGAAAAGTCAGTCTTAGAAATAAGTCTTTCTTTTCAGTAGTTGCAATGACAGACTCTGTGGCACTTCTCGCGATATTCTGGAGGATGAATCTCTCTGGATAACCCATTTTGCGGAGTGACGTCTGCAACTGCTGGAGCTATGCTTCGACGGTTTCAGGAGAACACTGTAGGATCCACTGGCTGCAATAAACTTCGTTTTAGATTTCGGGAAGAAAATTTGGGAAAAATGTAATGTATTGGCCCGTGCAGATTTTCTTTTGGAATCCGTTGCTTTGGATACCCCATCCTCTTGCTTGTATGGAAAGAAATCGAGGAACGCGATTTCGTTATCCGTTTTAGGTTTTTCAGTTGGTGTTTTACACGTTGCTTTACCTTGTCCGTAATCGGGAAGAATAGGTCTGTTCAAAATTTCCTAACGCACCGTTTTCGAACGTAATTCTACTTGTGCTCTTTTATTAATGCAGATGTTTTGTACAGATAGGCTTCATGTACATATACAACTGAAGTTTACTTATTTTCACCAATTTTGCATTTTTTTGGAATTTTCCGCTTTTCTAAAAGAGTTGTTAGGTAATATAAAATCTTTTATTTACTGCTGTAAGACTTTCGTGGACGTAGATTGGTATGATATTGCGTGAAATTCATTAGATTTCATAAGTATTTTTTAATAGGTCAGTCAACCTATCTACTGGACCGCCAATCCGAAATAACCAATCACTCTACCGGAAACGAACTAGCTGCGTTTCCTGTTCAATGCACTGGTGTCATCTTTGGTGATGAAAACTTTCTTGACCTTTAACTGTTCTTCGTATTAACTATAATTCTCACCCAGTATCTCTGGCGTCTAGACATCTTCTAAAATCTTCTAAATCTTCTAAAATTCGAACTTTCTGCGTAAATTATCCTTAAGCTTCGCAAAGGAAGGCGTTCCAGGATGAAATTCTGATAAATTATCCACAGACAGTTTGCAGTATATTCCGCTGAACAGCTAAAATCCGGTCTGATGTAAACTCTGTTTTAGAGACCTGTAAGATGCCCATAAATCAGCATTTCATTCCTTCTGATCAAACGAAGCCTCTTCACTAAGATTTCACTAGCAGAAGTCTCACATGTTTTGAGTACCCTGTCGAAATTTACATGCAACTTCTTTCGACAGGGCAAGACAACCTATCTACTGGACCGCCGGTCCGAGAATACTGACGGTTGTACTTGCACTGAACTAGCAGCCCAAGCGCACTGTCTAAAATTCATGAGCTCCGCATCCTGTCAGTACGCCGTCGATTTCGAATGGTGTGCGGGAGTCAAGGCCAACCCTGCTGTGACCATTTGTGCGTACTTCTGTCCCCTCCTCCTTCTCTCCGACAAACTCTTCATCTTCTCCACGGAATCTGCCGTTCTGGACGACGACGACGACGACGTTGAGGAGGAGGCGGCCAACAGACCTGACATGCACCATCTGGTGGTCAGCAATACCTACAGCACCGAGGATTCCGGTGGAGATGAAGACGATGAGGACGATGCCGGTGAGGCTGACGCTGATGGCAGTGACTACAATGCGGACGGGCGTTTAAAGTTGTTCGTCAGGATCCAACGTTTCTACACCGCACCACGGACTAAATTCTACGTTCAGTTTGTGAGACTGGTTTTTCCTCTACGATCACGCGTCTATGCTTGTCTCGTCTTCTTCGTTCTCTAGTGGCTCCATTTTTCATTTTTAGTGCAGTTCTTGTGATCATGTACTTTTGATTTACAAGTCGATGGTAACGTGTGAACGTGCCAAAATGTACCACAAACTTAATCAAATGTAACCCCAACATGGTAAGGGTGTCTTGCATGGCCGGCTAAAGAGGGTAGGGTATATAAAACGTTCACAATTCCTGTGGCTTTGCGCCAAATTCTTGGGAAATTAGGTTAACGAAAGATGAAGGTAAGATTTAAGTTTAGGGTATATTAACAATTTAAGGTTAAGCTAAGAGTCAAAAATATGAATAGGGTTAAGATTTGGGTTCCTCTTAGGTTAAGGGTTTAAGTTAAGGATAGGGCTAGGATAAAAATTAAGGATAAAGTCTTATTGAGAGGAAGTAGATGCGATCCCTGGGGCAAGAGCTTTATTAGCCTGACGTTTCGGATTCGAAATTGAATCCATCATCAAAGACAGTATCAGTTACGGGACCCGTATCTAAAATTTCTGAAATGTATCGACATGCCACCTTTTTTAAGTGGGCGGGGCCGTTCTTATTTCCGTGTCCTATTTGGGTGGCATCCTTACCGTTTGCGTTTCTGAACAGGAGTCAATAAAGTAAATGTTATCAAAAAGTAGCAGATAACATTTAGATTAGGAAAGATTACCTAGGTTGAGGTGGAATATTGATTATCACGCAACCTTATCCCTCAGATATTTCTATCCCGAAAATATGCAAGCTTTTGAATAGGCCGCTTTTTCGGCCATTTAGAAAGACCAAACTTGTAACCAATGGCTATTCAAGTAGCAAGCATTTTCCTTGATTTTTGACACTTATAAATTTCAATGTATTTCTTCGAAAAAACGCACAAAATATTCATTCTTAAAGCACTTTGATACAGAAGTGTGTCTCGTTCAAATTTAATACTCAGAGCATGTGCGAGTTTTTTAAAAATGTGGAAATATGAGCTTTTAATGACCATAAAATGTGCATTCCTATGGTGTCATATCAACCCCTTTATGAATGCTATTTGTCAAGTCCACATTCTTTTCAACGATTAAATGTGTCCTATATATTAATCGCGTAGAGCATTCTATGACTTTCCCCACGTGGAAATTACACAACATGTAGTCTGAGAACTCTAAGCGTAAGTGCAACTGCCGATCGGGTTCAAAGTTAGCTCGCTGTCAAAGTGGCAAAAAATGCCACAAAAGCCGACAACTGCAATCCAAACTGTGGCTGCTGCCACGGACGTATATACTTTGGAACCATGGCTCATCATTGGCGAGGGTTTTTCAACAATTTCCGCATGTGAGTACTCATCCTGCATGTTCTAGCAGTCTAAATCCCCATAGGAACCCTGTAAAACTTGCAATTAAGCGAAAGAGAACTATTGAATTAGCTGAGATCGTGTTTTCTTGCTGTGCGGCTAAAATCGTTTTATTGCTGTTGCAGAGACTTAGCTTTTCCCGATCTTTCAGCACCCTTTACACGAAATTTCGCCCAAATATCAGAACTTTTGGATCAGAAATTTGCAGCACTTATGGCCCTTATTATTCTACTGCTGAAATGTCTCAGCCTAAGCAGACTGCGGACGGAGTACTACTAGTAAACGTTTAAATGTTGAACTTCATTTTCTCGAGGCATTTTCAGCCAATACACGGACAAAGAACCGTATTTTTCGCCGATTTAATAGCTTGCGAAGTCCAACTTATGAAGGTGTATTTTTCAGAACTTGTTATAAAAAAATAAATAGATTTAAAAAAAAATATATAATCATTAAATTATAGATTCAAATAGGGTATCCGTTTTTAGGAGCTAAATTGAGTAAACAAACCGTTTTTACTCATTGTTGTTTTGCTTTAACTTTTCAGCTTGCCTACATCATATTCCTCATATTCTACGCCTACGTCTTGCTATTTGCATTTTATCCGACCTACCTGAGTGCCTGCGAAATAGTCCTTATGGTCTACCTGGCATCCTTCTTTGTGGAAACCATTCGTGGCGTAAGTTCTGATGGACGCATATCCAAAAACTACCAATTTAAGAGGCATTTTATTGACCTAGGTGCGATACCGGCTAAATTTCTTCTCTTTCGCCCGAAACGTAGGTAATCAAGAGCGCGCAGCAACCCGGAACCTACAATTCTCGGCCAAGGAAGTGGATCACCTCCTACAGTTGGCATGGTTACGACATCATTTTAAATATCACAAACATAACGAGCCTTCTGCTACGAATAGGCCTTGATACAACATTCATCTACGCCAAAAGTGTTTCCGCGATTAGCTGTAAGTTTTCTGCTCTACGTAATTTATTTTCGGAAGAGGAAGTATTAGAATTAACCATGAGGTATCAGATTAAGCGTACTTGAGCCCAAAAGAAGGACTTTTCTCATGTCCACGTAGTCATACATAGCAAAACACAGTTTTCGGGAAACTTTATGTATCCTCAAGTTGATAAAAGTAGACGAGAGCACAGGAGATACAGGCAGGATCTGTGGAGTGAGCACAAGTCTTGCTGACGCCTTCCAAACCTTTCAACTTTGAATCGTCACAGTGAATCTAGGGTTCAGTTTATTTCATCTCAATTCGACAGTTCAACTATGGCGAACAAACCTCTGTCCACACGACGGGATGATTCCCAGATAAGTCGAATGGTGCTCAATTTGCAAGATGATAGTTTCTTTCGATGTGACGTCACTTTTCACCTCGAACGCGCAATCTCTCTTAGTTGAGACCGTAAGAACAGTATACTTAAGCAAACACCGAATAAAGACCAGGCGTTTTCTTGGTGTTTAGTTAATGCAGCTCACACGTTTCTTTGTGCTTGACGAAATTCCTAGGAACGCCATTGGGATCATCCTTGTCCAGGCCTATTTTTGAAGCCGTATTACAATGATCAAAGACACTGGCTGTAACCACTACCGATCAACTGCAGACAACGTGACACTCAAAAAATGATAAGCGAATCGCTCTATCACCATCGAAGGCCACTTTCAGCAGGGGTGTTTGCATCTTAATTGAGCTGTAGGTTTGCGTTTAGCTTCAACGATGGGCTTGAGCTAGAGCTCGAAAAGCTAACCTCTCTCTCTCTTTCTCTCTCTCTCTCTCTCTCTCTCTCTCTCTATATATATATATATATATATATATATATATATATATATATATATATATATATATATATATAACAATGGTAGTTGGGATCTGACCGATCGTTTACAGGACTCACTCTTCCCGTTATGCATTAATTATGTGGCAAATATTTGAAAGCCTTTTCAAATTTTCCAGCCCACGCCGCTTCTTCACATTAACTCCAGGGAATTTTGTTTTGCATGTCCATATTGACTTACAGAACATATTTTTTCAAAATTTATCAGTTGGACTTCTTCTACTTCAGCATCTCTTTTTGCACGTAGCTTTCTTGCTATCCTACAAACTTCCATCTTATATTTTCCTTGTTCATAGCCTTTAATTTCTTAAGCTAAGTTTTGCATTTTCAGGAAACTTAAATTTCAAAAAGTGTCTACTGTCTTCGCATTGCCTTCCATCGGCAGTAGTGCCATGACTAACAGCCTCGGATGATGAGGAAAGGCGTAGGCTGTTCAATTTCTGGACCAACTGTTTTATGCAGCTAAGCGTTCCATATTTTACTCGCATCAGAGATAAAAGCAGCAACAAAACACAAGTAATAGTTCTAGGGGGGTATGGGCCAACCAAACACCAGCAAGGCCCATTACGAGGTGACTGTGTAGGGCTCCGTACGTCGGTGCCAGATCGATAAATCGATTGACAGAGTTCTCATTGGAGGCCTGGTATTTAATCAATTCGCGGCTGGTCTAGCTTCTGGCCTGGGCGATCTTCGTGGATGTGAAGATAAATTCGTGACCCCTTTCATAAGGGTGAGTATCAACTTGTGACGCTCCATTTCACAGCCGGCTTATGTTCGTATATGCGCGCTCCAAGCATGCGCCGAACCTATCCTGTGCATTTACGAGAAGACCGTTGGCATGGCTAGCGATACACTATATCCGAATGTTCGCTAGGCCTTAATAGGGTTTTGGTTTCCACAGTTCAGGATACTGCCATTCGCGTTCTGATTCAAATAAATATTTTCCATCAAAATACCATGTTGAGGTGTAGTAACTCAAATTTTGCCTTTATACTTAGGCATTCAGTACAGCTGGCATACACACATCATTTTCGAGGAATTCTGTTCAGTCAATTTCTTCGGGACTTTTAGACATACTCTTCTTCATTCGCCTCTTTCAACTGTACTCCGCGCATCACAAGCTCGGACCAAAGGTTCAAATGATTACTCAAATGTTCAAGGAACTCCTAATCTTCATGCTAATTCTCGCCGTATTCCTCGTATCGTCGGGCGTTGTGATGGAAAGTCTCCTATACCCCTACCGGACTGAATTTAATGCCTCCGTTCTGCTGGATGTTGTCTATATACCATACTATCGCATCTATGGCGAACTGAACCTCGACGAGTCGAACGGTGCGTGAACCCCTAACCCCCATATTCATCGCTTAAGCAAGCGAATTGCTCTCTGCAATTTCAGCTGTTCAGTACAAACAAGCGTGGCTTGCCTCAAAAGGCTTGGGTGATTGGACCACAACAAAAGTCTTAGAAATCTCTGCATCATTGGACGGTAATTCCAAGACTTCAATGTTGACATTGCCCCCAAAGAGAGGATTGTTGAATCTTAGTTGCAGGGTCACTTGTGAATCTCCTTGGTTAATGAGAAGCAAGTATATCAAACTCTGCGAAAGTTTGTGCCAATCGACGGGTCCAAACGACGCTTCTCGATGATTTCAGAATCGTTTTGCTTTCAAACGAGAAAACAGGTTCTAACCCAACTCCCTCTGTCGTTGGACTTCATCCTAGCATCGTAGATTACATGCAGTAGAACAGGGCGTTTATGACGAGATACGGCATTTAGTCTCAAATGAGTCATTAAGTAACATTGGTTGATGCAACACAAGGCCATCAAAGGTTAGATTAGAGCTATGTGCACAGGCCGAGCTCCAGTCAATGTGAGGTGCATTAAAGTCACCCATGATCAAGATATCCGACCATGAAGCAATCTTTTCAAGCTCTTCTAGCAGGAAAGCATCAGCTACGGGGTCTCTTCTCGGTGTACGGTAGACTGTCAGGACATATAGAGTTGATGAACCTGACACACTTAAGGATAGCCATTTCACCTCGGAAGAAGACGCCAGTTTATCCAGTTTGTATAAAACTGTAAGTTCCCTTTTCACGCATGTGAGTACGCCTCCTCCTTGACGCCCTTTCCTGTCTTTTCTAAACAGTTGGTAGATAGACATAGTTACCTCCCGGTCGTCCACGTGTTATGACAACCAGCTTTCTGTTAGGGAAATTATATCAGAAGATATTGCACGGACATGAATCTTAAGCTCATCGAGCTTCCATAACGTACTCTGTGCATTGGTGTGCATGAAATTTAGTTTTCGGTTTGCCCGGGAAGTTCTTACGGACGGGCGCCAGCCTTCCTTTACTGGAATGAGGATGTTTAATATTAATTTGTTGATGCCCCTATAGAATCAAAATATTTTTATGGATGAATTTGAAGGCAGGCATCACAAGAAAGGAAATTTTAAGGCTAATAAGTTCGTTGGCAAAATGAAGAAAAAATTATGGGTCGAGTTTTTGACAATGATTCTTCAGGTCATCCTCAGAATTCAGTAGATGAGCAAACAAGTTAGGCGAAAAAATGTAGGAAAATATCCGTTTTGGCACTCATTTGATGGCTAATGACGTTATCTGTAAATTGATTGCTCAAAGAAAGGCTATATTTTGTGTTGAATAAATTTATAATTACGAAGTGTTTGAAACCACAAAATATCCATACATAAACCAACGCACAAGTGCATTTACTAAGGCTGCTCATCAAATATATAATATGTGTACATCCATTGCTAAATTTTCTGACCAGCGTATGTTATCGTCCTAAAAAGAAAGAAGGGAATACACGTAGAATACCTTTTTTGTAAATCCAGAGGACAACGACTGCTTGTAAGAGCCTACTAAAAAAATCGACTATGTGGATGTTTGTGTACTCATAGAGAATAAAGCCAATTTCTGTTATTCCCTTAGCCATAAACGCCGGCTGTACAGAATCAGACGGGATAACATGTCCGATGTACAATTTCCTGGTGCCCCTCTTGATGGCTATTTACATGATTACTGTCGTCGTTCTCCTCATCAATCTCCTCATCGCCATTTTCAGGTACGTTGGATCCGTTTTTTAGGCTGCTGCCTATCACTACTCATTGGTGCAGGGTTTGAAAACGTATTATTTTTGGCGCCAACAACGCGTGGACTTGTAGTAACACTACAATCTGATGCGACTGTGTGTGTGCGTGTTTCGTTTGCCAGCTCCTTAATGTTTTCTTTATTTAAGTAAGGCAATCGTCACCAAGTGATATTGCCTTTAATAAGAACCATGTGTTTTTTGTCTGATGGTCCACAGTCTGTTTGACCCAGAATAGCACTTGGGTTTAAGAGGGCAGTTTCGCATGCGGTTCCCTGCTGTTGGTCTGAAGTCAGATTCATCAGTGTATTTAGGGCTATACACGGAGAACAAACATTTGTCCCCTAGTAAACCAGGTAAAGGACCTATAAAAGTGAGCTATCTAAAGAATAAGCGACAGGTCTAATATAAAAATCCTAATTTTGGCAGCAAATAGACCAAACTAGATTCAGAATGTTCATCCCAGTTCTTAGTCTTCCCTCATTGGTTAGAAGTGATCTCAGTATTCCAACAAACCCATCACAAGGATATGCAGGCGACACTATGATAATCGTAAAGTAACTATCGTGTCAAAAGCTGAGGCACGTTGGATAGTTAAATGTGACTTAACAAGTAGGATAAACACAAGCACCCTGAAGCATAATGCTAAGAGAAGAAGTTTATGGCAGCCAAATACCCTACGATGACCTAACCACAATTATTCCAACTTACTGCATATATAAGTAGCTGGCCTATCTCAGGCAATGTAAAATATGATGCTAAAATTTGTTTTCGTTCGGAAAAGATTACGTATGGGGAATTTTAATATAAGTAGGGGATTTTAGCAGATTTTCATAATTTATTTGACCCCCTTGTACAAATCTTGGCAGCCTCGGTGGGATTCGAACCCAGGCCAGCAAGGAGAAGGCTTTAGTTAGTCTGGTGGGTGCAAACCCTACCGAGGCCGGCAAGGTTTTCGCAAGTGGGTCAAATGAATTTTAATATTGATTATCGTACAAGCATTTCAGTCCTGACAGGATACAGGCGTTGAATGAGCTTCTTTTCGGCCCAATCGACACTCAGTAAAAATGACTGCTTAAGTAACAGGAAAGTTCCTCATTGGTTGTTGATGTTCTTGTGGATTCAGATATATTTTATAATAAATATGAATAAATATGCTCCCTCATGTACCTCTTCCAGTTTTCTGGTTCATAAAAGGCTCTCTTTTGATCTAGAAAATATTTATAATTATGATATTTTTAAAACCATGAAATGTCCGTTCACTGTGCGTCATATCAGCCGGTTTATTAATTTTACCTGTGACATATATAACATGGTCCACATTGACTATAGAATTAAACAAGTTTTATTAACACTGTAGTTTACTTAAGAAGATCTATGCACATAAGGTCTACAGCATGTAGTTGAGAAATTTTAAGCACGAATGCAACTGCAGGTCGGGTTTAAAATTATTTGAGAATTTAAAAAATCCTTTAAAACCCAAAATACGTTTTTTAAGCAATCCAAAGCAGATTTAAGCTGCTATTATAGGCATAATAGAAGTGTTATTTTTATTCATGTTTTCATAAAATATATTTGAATTTACAAGGGCATCTAAAATCACTTCCATACTGTTGAAGAACTCATTTCTACCGAAGCCGGCAGCCTGCTATGATTGAAATATGTTTGGGGTATCCTTGAACCACACCTTAGCAATTCTTTTTAACTCCAAAAGAACTTTTCATAATTTTGGTGAACGTTTAATGAGATCGGAACAGTAACTGTATGAGTCTTTCCTACAGTCTGCGAACATTCCGTTGCGTTAAGCCAATTGTTCTGATGACGCTTTATGATACTTTAGCTTAATTTCGGCTTTTATAAAGTCAGTGGTTTCACGTTTCAAAAAGGAAGTGGACAGTAAGAAGGTTCCACGTCGAAAGCTGTGAAGGATTATTTAGTGCAACACCATATGTTGCTGAAGGCACGCGACTCCATCTCTTAAACGTCGAGGCAAAGACATAGACCTAGGAAAGCGGGCTTTTGAAATTTAGCCGCCATCTTTCCTGCTCTCCATTCGCATGTGAACCCTCTTATATGTACGTCAATTGGCCTAGTTCACCCATTATATACTTGAAGTTTAACACTATTTGTTGATTCAAACAACGAAAATGAGGTCATAAGCGCACGACAATGGCACCATTTTGAAGGATGGCCAAATTGATCGATATTTTGAGACGCATTCAAGGACGATTCTCCACGATGAATAGAGGACCTTTATGCTGAAGTTTTTTGGAATTTTACTTTCAAAATAAAGCGTAGCTCTCTCTCTCAATCAGCAAACATGACAGAGCGGATAGTTATTATGCCTTAGTTCTATCTGCAGTACTGTTTTAAAAGCATAATGTTTGCTCCCCTTTCCCCCTGAGTCCTGCTCACAATCTAAATGCAGCTATTGTCCATTCGTTAAGACCACCTTTTCTAAATCTACGTGACAAAGACCTCTTTTCGGTGTATATACCTCGGAACTAGTCAACTATCCTTTATACTTACAGACTAAATAAAAATTCCCATAATCGTGATTGCTCGGCCTGGTATCTTTTGACATTTTTAAATTTCGTATGTTGCCACATTTTGATTCGCCTTCTATGTGTCAGATTTTCTTCAAAATATTTATTTATATTTGCGAATCTGGCAAGCTTTTCCATGGAAGTAGAGCATAATACCAAGTAAAAACTGGTTTTTGTCGACTAAACTAAGGTATTTTTCTTTTCCCAAGTAAACGATATGGCTTTTGTGTATTACCACGCTATGGTAGCAGTCATAAGTACCATTTCGATATATATATATATATATATATATATATATATATATATATAAAAATTGGAAAATAGGCATCCCAAGAATGTTACCGACATTGAATGACAGAAGAAAAGAGATGTTTTGGACAAGAAATGGATAGCTATTTCCCATCAATTTTACATGAAACAAAACCAGTCAACAAATGTTGTAAACCTGTCACCCAGAAGCCTCATAATAACCGAAGAACAAATACTTTCTAAAGGAATGAAATACAATCTTTCTGATTCAAAATACCCAGATTTCCTAGCGAATTTGGAGTCCATTATTTTGGCAATACGGAATAGCACTGTAAATGCCTTAAGGAACCGAAATCCTATTTCAACCCTATCACATAAAGATAAGAAGGCATTTAAAACTTTTAAAACCGATAAAAACATCGTCGTCCTACCTGTGGACAAAGGAGGTTCAACAGCCATTTGAACAAGGTGGACTACGATGAGAAGATGCTGTCGTTGTTACAAGATAGATCAACATATAAACCTCTTAACGCGGATCCTACAAAACGCAGAATTCAACTATGGGAAGGGTTTTAAAGTGTCTTACAGGGAAGAAGCAAATATCAGGAGATATTGCCAAGTCCCTAAGGCCAACCGAACCGATCAAAGCTAAAATCTACGAACTACCGTAGGTTCACAAAGCCGAAGTTCCATTGCAACCGATAGTCTCATTGATCGGTGCACCAAATTATAAAATTTCTTAGTGGTTATTCCACAAGTAACATCCATTGACGAGGGATTATGAAACCTCTATCGAAAACTCTGTAGAATTTCTGAACAAATTGCGAGGACTCCAGATTGCAGAAGATTAAATAATGGTATCTTTCGATGTTGTCTCTCATTTCTCATCCATACCAATAGATTTGGCAAGGCGATACACATAAGAATTACAGCAGTCTTATGACATGGACGTTTCTGTATCTGCGTTACTGGAACTCATAAGGATACAACAAACAGCTAAAGGGAGCCCCTATGGGTTCACCCATCTCCGGCTTCTTGGCTGAAGTAACCATGCAAAAATTAGAAGATACAGCCTTACCACTAGTAAACCCCAAATTGTGGATACGGTATGCGTATGACACGTTTGTTATCGTTACAAATTGTCAACTAGAAAGGCTGCATAGCATTATAAACCCAACGTTACCAGGTATCAGCTTCACGCTTGAAAAAGAAGTTGGCAGTAAAATTCCATTTCTTGACGTCCTCGGACAGCGAAAGATTGACGGGACATTTCAAACCTCGGTTTACCGCAAGGAAGCTTATGCGGAAATTATCCTGTATTAGCAGCGCACCAACCCTGTTGCTCACAGGCGGAGTACTGTTAACACCTTACTCAATCGAGCTGAAAAGCACTGTTCCGATTATGAACACTTCCAGAACGAACTCAGTTATATATTCAAACTATTTTGCAGAAATGGTTATCCAAGAGAATCCATACGTCGATGCATGAGACGACAGGATTTAAAAGAAAAAGAAAAAGACAAAGAACTAGATTGTTCCGGTCAAACGCCCAAATAAAAGAACTGGCGAACACTTCCGTACATCAAGAACGTGTCTGAACTCGTTGAAAGTCACCTGCGGAACCATCAAATCCAAGTGGCACATAAACCAACGACTACACTACGAAATCAGCTTGTACACCCCAAGGAAAGGGTTGGCTATTTAGATAAAAAAGAAATCGTATACAAGATTACATGTTCAGTTCAGTTGTATTAAGGGAAAGATAGGCGAAGCCTTTGAGCTCCCTATTGATGTCACTGACACTACAAATTTAAAAAGGCTGACATATAATGGACGTTGGACAAAGGGTTATCTCCCCGTCACACTACAGGGCATCGGACAAACAATTATAAAATAACATTTACTTAAAAATAGCTAGTAGTATGTTATATGACGCGAAAATTGTGGATGGGAATATGTTTCAGGAAATGTGTTAGGTTCGGATGTCGTGGTGGTACTTATGGCTGTATTGGTCAAACTTCCGCTTAAAAGTGTCAACGGATAGGGACAGGATTATGTCCACACACAGAGCATTCCAGTCCTTAATCACTCTGTTGGAGAAGAAGAACCTTCTTGTGTCCAGTCTTGCACCTGTCACACGTAGTTTAATGGGATGTCCTCGCAAAGTAGTGGTCGTGGCCTGCTCAAAGAAGTCGACAGATGCAAGGCAACAATCCTGACCCCACAGCATGCGAAAGGCTTGTATTAGGTCACGGCGTAGCTGTCTATAGTCCAGAGGAAACAGATCAAAATGGGACAATCGTGTCTCGTAAGGCAGGCAGCTTTGACCTTGAACAAGCTTGGTTGCACGTATTCGGACCTTCTCAAGGGTGTTGTGGTCTTTGACAGACCACGGTCTCCAGGCTTGTATGGCAAATTCCAATTGTGGTCGCACAAATATCCTGAAGACATTATTAAAGCACTCTTTGTCGAATTTTGCAAACGCTCGCTTAATTAGATACAAGCTTGACATGGCAGATTTTGCTACTTTTGAGCAATGGAACGATGGCTTCAGTGTGGGCGTGATCCATACTACTAGATCTTTCTGAACCTCTACCTCTGGAAGCGGTGTGTCATCCAGATAGAAAATTCTCTGGTGCCCGGAGCTGGTTCTGCCGAATCGCAGAATATTGCACTTGGTAGCATTGAATGCAAGAGCCAGTTGTGCGACCATTCCTCGAGTCGATGCAAGTACTTCTGTAGATTTTCTTCATTAGCTGCGTTGTGGATGACCTTCCAAAGCTTTATATCGTCAGAAAACATGGCGGTGTCACAGTCAAATCCAGTAACGCAGTCATCAATGTATATAAGGAAGAGGATAAGGCCAAGGACGGAGCCCTGAGGAACCCCACTCTCAACCGCCACCTCCACCGATTGTTGATCGCCAAGACGGACAATCGGAGATCGCCCAATCAAGAAGTTTTCGATCCACTTCAAAAGGTTGCCCCTTACCCCAATACGGATGAGTTTGCATAGGAGACGTTGGTGAGGCACGCTATCAAAGGCCTTCTTGAAGTCTATGTAGACTGCATGCACTAAATTTCCTTCATCGACCGCTCGGGTCCATCGTTCCAGACAGTACAGCAAATTAGTTAAACAGGACCTTCCTCTGCGGAATTCGTGCTGCGCGTCAGAGAGAAGATGATGCCGCTCCAGAAACTGCATCAGTTCACGTTTGATGATTCGCTCCATAATCTTGCAACATATGGAGGTGAAACTTACCGGCCTGTAGTTATTTGCGGAAGCCCGGCTCCCACTTTTATGTATCGGGGAAATCCACATGGTCTTCCAAACGGGTGGCAATCTGCCTGCAGCGAGGGAGGCTTGGAAGAGGATACACAAAGGTTCTGCCAAATCTAGGGCCAACTCCTTCAACAACTTTGCCGGTATTACATCAGGACCTGGCGATTTGGTTTCGTCCAGCTTCAGTAGTTCCTGCAGAACAATAGGTTCTGTTATGACCACTGAGTCAATTGTCGGGATCTCTTCCGCACTATATTTATCAGCGGTTAGATTGGCTTCTCTCGTAAAAACCGACTGAAAGAACTCAGATAGATGCTCAGCCTTTTCCTCGTCCTTGCAAAGTTCGACGCCTTCATCCGTTTTTAACAAAGGGATGGGATCTTTATTTCAAGTGCACTGCCTAATGTAGTTGTAGAAGAGCTTCGGGTTTTCTGCTGCATGGTTTATCAAGTTACTCTCAAAACTTTGGCGGGCTTTATAAACCAGGCCTTTTACCCTGTTCATCTGCGTCTTGTACTTCGTCAGCGATTCGACGGCCTTTTCCCTGAGATAAGTTTGCCACAGCTTTCACTTGCGGTTAACTTCACTCTTCAGTGTGGTCGTTAGCCACTGGGGCCTGTCGGTGACCTTTTTCTCGAATAAGGACAGTAGTTGGTGATAAGTCCCTGTAATACGGCCTTAAATTGCAACCAATCCTCGAGGATACAACCGGTGAATGTTTCATTCCAATCTAAATGGCGCACCTCAATTTTCATTTGGGTAAAGTCTCCATGCCATAGGTTGCGTTTGAATATGATGCTTCGATCGGGAACAGAGAAGAGTGAATATTCCCATTGTACGACTACGTGATCACTTTTGCCAAGTGGGGATAGACAGTTCACAACCTCTACGCTGTCAGGCGCCTTTGTCAATACAAGGTCCAAACAATTAGCTCGTGGCCCCTCGCGTATTCTGGTCGGAGACAGGACGTGTTGAGTTCAGAAGCGTTTGTGTATAACTTCTAGGAGGCGGCGATCGAAGTTTAATTCTGAGCCTGGTGCCGAGCTCAGATATTCGGAGCGTTAAAGTCACCCATAATCATAACTTCGGATCGAGTAGCAAACGATTCAAAATCATCTATCAGTCTACTGTCTGACTGCAGATCGTTTCTCGGTGGTCGGTAGACCGTTAGGATCTCAAGTGCTTGGGACCCCGGCGTTCTGATGGTGAGCCAGATGGCTTCAGTTTCGCACGCGAGCTTTTTCCTTTTTTTCTGACACGAGCAGGCCATATCTGACATAAGTCAGCACACCCCCACCATGACGTCCTGCTCTATCCTTTCTGAATAACTGAAAACCGGGGATGGCAACTTCACGATCTTCCACCTTCGCGGTCAGCCACGTTTCAGTTATGGAGACGATATCTGGTGAAGTTGGGCACACGTATATCTTAAGCTAGTCTAATTTATGGAGTAGGCTTTGGCATTGTTATATAAACATTTAAGTTTATTTGTGTGTTTTAAGCCGGCTATGTCGCTGCCTTCTTCATTTAAGGCAGCTGGACCGACATTCGCACAGGATGTCCATATTCAAGAGGCTTTGCATATTTCCGCAGTAGAACTGGATTTTGTGTAGATTGTTGCATTGGATTAGTTGCAGCTGCAATGCGGTGTATGGTGGTCAGACAGAAACTTCAGCCTCCACGCGCATGCATGAACATCAATTGGCAGTAAGGATGCGAGACCACATGTCTCAAGTTGCCATGAATACGCTGGAAAATGGACACAAATTTGCCTGGTACAAAACCCGCATTGTTGCCTCCTGTCCATCTAAGAAAGGCCGAGAATATTTGGAGGCCATTTTCTCAGATAACTCATGCATCAACCGACATATGGAATTGGATCCTGTGTACGGACACTTGAAAGAAAACTGGAAAACGCGAAAACCAATCCAAGTGGAAATACACCCCTCAATGACAACCATTGGCAGGAATGGCTAAGCAAAATAGATTTTTTGGCACATTTTACATTTTAACCGTTTCAAACATTTCCTTCACGTCTGCCAACGACCTGGGGGACCAGCGTAATAAAGGTACCTGATAAAGTTTCTAATTGTTTCCCAAAGAACGTATTTGCTTCGAAAGTACGGTATAACGTCTTTGCCATATAAGATTCATACTACTTGTAGTACTACTTGTTTGTAGAATGGGCATTACGTGGTTATTCCACAGTGGTTGACTGTCTTTGACCCAAATGTTCATTGAAATTACGGGTCTGACCCTAAAAAGTCATATCCGAATCACCTGACGCCATGTCCTGCACTTAATAATTTCAGAAATTATTTCCCCAATTATTCTCCGGAGTCCATATACCAGAAACCGAATAGAGAACGCTGGGGGACCCACTGAGGAGCCGAACCCCTCGTTGCTGTGCCACGCAGCAGCAGAAACATCGGTGAAACACGTGTCTGAGCTTAAAACTAGAAACTTTGTCGGAAGTACTGTATAACGTCTTTTTCCATATAGGATTCATACAACTTGTAGTCCTACTTGTTTGTAGAATGAACATTACGTAGTTATTCCACAGTGGTTGACTGTCATCGACCCAAATGTTCATTGAAATTTTGGGTCTGACCCTAAAATACATATCCGAATCACCTGACTCCATGTCCTGCACTTAATAATTTCGGAAATTATTTCACCGATTATTCTCTTGAGTCCTAATAACAGACACCGAATAGAGAACGCTGGGGGACCCACTGAGGAGCCGAACCCCTCGTTTCTGTGTCACGCAGCAGCAAAAATCGTTGAAACACGTGTCTGGGCTACTAGCTAGTACCTATGTCGGAAGTACGGTTTAATGTCATTACCATATAAGTTTCATACTACTTGTAGTACTACTTCTTTGTAGAATGGGCATAACGTGGTTATTCCACAGTGGTTGACTGTCTTTGACCCTAATGTTCATTGAAATTACGGGTCTGACACTTAAACGTCATATTCGAATCACCTGACGCCATGTCCTGCATTAAATAATTTCAGAAATTATTTCCCCGATTATTCCACTCTGGTTGACTGTCTTTGACCCAAATGTTCATTCAAATTACAGGTCTGACCCTAAAAATTCATATCCGAATAACCTGACTCCATGTCCTGCACTTAATAGTTTCAGAAATTATTTCCCCGATTATTCTCTGGAGTCCATATACCAGAAACCGAATAGAGTACGCTGGGGGACCCACTGAGTAGCCGAACCCCTCGTTGCTGTGTCACGCAGCAGCAGAAACATCGGCGAAACACGTGTCTGGGCTTAAAACTAGAACCTTTGTTGGAAGTTCAGTATAACGTCTTTCATATAAGATTCATACTACTTGTAGTACTACTTGTTTGTAGAATGGGCATTACGTGGTTATTCCACAGTGGTTGACTGTCTTTGACCCAAATGTGCATTGAAATTTCGGGTCTGACCCTAAAACGTCATATAGGAATCACCTGACTCCATGTCCTGCACTTAATAATTTCAGAAATTATTTCCCCGATATTTCTCTGGAGTCCATATACCAGAAACCGAATAGAGAACGCTGGGGGACCCACTGAGGAGCCGAACACCTCGTTGCTGTGTCACACAGCAGCAGAAACATCGGCGAAACACGTATCTGGGCTTTTAGCTAGTACCTATGTATGAAGTACGGTATAAAATCTGAGCCATATAAGATTCATACTGCTTGTAGTACTACTTGTTTGTAGAATGAGCATTACGTGGTTATTCCACAGTGGTTGACTGTCTTTGACCCAAATGTTCATTGAAATTTCGAGTCTGACCCTAAAAAGTCATATCCGAATCACTTGACTCCATGTCTTGCACTTAATAATTTCAGAAATTATTTCCCCGATTATTCTCTGGAGTCCATATACCAGAAACCGAGTAGAGAACGCTGGGGGACCCACCGAGGAGCCGAACCCCTTGTTGCTGTGTCACGCAGCAGCAGAAACCATCGGCAAAACACGTGTCTGGGCTTAAAAACTAGAACCTCTGTCGGAAGTACAGTATAACGTCTTTGCCATATATCTATATATAACAATGGTAAATGGCACTCACCGATCGGTTACAGGACTCACTCGTCCCGTTGTGCCTTGAGACTAACTCTCAAGCCCCGCCAGCATCCGTAAGGCAGCTTAGAATATAGGCAGAATAACATGACCGACAAAGACAAGGGAGACTGGAATGGCCATTTCTGGCTTATTAGCCGCCATTACAGTCTCCCTTGTCTTTGTCGGTCATGTTATTCCGCCTGGGGTTGGATATGGCTGGCTGATGACGGCTAATAAGCCAGAAATGGCCATTCAGTTTCCTATGTCTTTTTCGGCGTGTTATTCTGCCTATATATATATATATATATATATATATATATATATATATATATATATATATATATATATATATATATTGCTAATTGAAGCAAAAATGCGCGTCCCCGGGCATAAATCAGAAGAAGAGGCGATCACGGGAACAATAGGTTTAATATCCTGACGTTTCAAAATCAAACAAGATTCCATCGTCGGAGGTAGGTTCAGTACGGCGCCTCACGGTATTTATGGGTTCTGAACATGCTGGCTCTACAGCTATTCGTGCAGGATGCACTGCAGGGGGGTGGGAGTTAGTTGCTGTCCTGCTGGTCATTGATTTTTATTCTCCCTCGCCTCGCCTGGGGGCTGTGTCGGGATGGCAAGTGTCATTGACCTCGTCTGCATTGCCCGCGTTTGGTGTACCGGACCCGCATGTCTGTTTCTCGTCCCTCGTTTGAATCTGTCCGTGCACGGCTCATCGGTGGTTGCTGAGTCAAAGGGACTCCAATGGGTTCGCCGCTGTCTGGTTTCATTGCTGAGGCGGTCCTTCAAAAGTTGGAGACACGTGTGTTCAGGAAACACAGACCTATTTTGGCTGCGGTATGTGGACGATACTTTCGTCGTTCTCAAGCGCGAAACGGTCACCGAATTTCACGCACTCCTGAACTCTATCTGTCCGGACATTCAGTTCACGATGGAGGCTGAGGGCCAACAGTCAAATGTGGCGTTCTTAGACGTCCTAGTCCACCGTAAGACCGACGGCAGCCTAAGGACAACGGTATATAGAAAGGCCACCAACACGCGTCAGGTCCCTAGTTACCAAAGTAACCACCCATTGTGCCACAAACGTAGCTGCGTACGGACGCTTTACAAACGGGCGGAAACTCACTGTAGCGAGAAAGGCGACAAAGCAGCTGAGCTCCATTATCTTCAACGAATGTTCATCTGCAACGGTTATCCTCGTAGCTTCACAGAACGCAGCAGACAACCGAGGCAAGTTATACGACCAGTGATAGAACCACCGAAAGTGTGGCGGGCAATACCATATATCGAGAACGTATCTGAAGCTGTTGCTCGTCTCTTACAACCACTGGGGATCGGCGTCGCCCACAAACCCGAGGCGACAATAAGACGTCTGGTAATGAGACCCAAGGCCCCCTGTCACGCGGCGAAACGGCGAACGTCGTCTATCGTGTTCAGTGCGGTTCTGTGAGGCGAACCATGTCGGAGAGACTGGTAAGCGACTACAGACCCGCATGAGTGAGCACGCAAGCGGCCGTAAGAAGGATGGATCAGCTCTCGTTGGTGGCGGAACACTGTGCAGCCTCTGGACACATTTTTCTTTCCAGGACGCGCCGAAATCCTAGGCCGAGGTATCGACCAAAGAGCCAGAGAAACGCTCGAAAGCCTGGCACACCGTACCTTCCATTGGGAACCGTTGCACGATTCTCCGGCGGCCTACCAGGCCCTACGAGTGCGGCTCAATCAACAGAATCGCAGGCAAGAAGTCAGACTGTTCGCGGTGGCAAGCAACGCATAACGAGCCAGAACACATGCCCGAGTGAACCTAGCCACGCAACCAACACATTCGAGGGGATAACCGCGGAGAACGCAAACCAGCAAGACCTCCGGCCAGGCATGAACGTGGACGCAGGTGAACTGGTTTGCGCACGAAAACCGATGATGAGCGTCTCCAACCCGGTAGGAACGGAGACACCGGCAATGACTCAGCAACCACCGATGAGCCGTGCACGGACAGATTCAAACGAGGGACGAGAAACAGACATGCGGGTCAGTACACCAAACGCGGGCAATGCAGACGAGGTCAATGACACTTGCCATCCCGACACAGCCCCAGGCGAGGCGAGGGAGAATAAAAATCAATGACCAGCAGGACAGCAACTAACTCCCACTCCCCTGCAGTGCATCCTGCACGAATAGCTGTGAGAGCCAGCATGTTCCAGAACCCATAAATACTGTGAGGCGCCGTACTGAACCTACCTCCGACGATGGAATCTTGTTTGATTTTGAAACGTCAGGATATTAAACCTATTGTTCCCGTGATCGCCTTTTCTTCTGATTTATGCCCGGGGACGCGCATTTTTGCTTCAATTAGCAATATTTTTCGGGCGCGAAGCGCTACAGTCCAGCACGTCGATGGGAAATCTTTGCCCTCCGCGTGTCTTCAACGTACGCGCAAATCGAATTCCTACACAGATGCCTCGACAACCGTGTGCTACCGAAAAGCCTGTCCCTACAAGCCACCGGTGAACACAACGCTTGCGAAGCAATGGGTGATGCAACATGGCAGGCGAATGACCCGTGCTCTTATCCAGGACTGCCAGTTGAGGCTGCAGAAATACCGCAGAATTTTTGAGCCAGATTATTCCGAAGTGTTTAGAGCTCATAGGAGAACGGTGTATCACTGTTGGACCGAGTAATCAATATTCGAGCCAGAGAACTGCGATCTAGACGAGATATGGGCTGAGAGTTAAATTCCAAAAGTTAAGCCCCACCACCCAAGATCACGACGAGACGCCGGTCCACAATTTATCCTCCAAAGAACTTACACCGGTACAGTTTCAAGTGCTAAAACATGAAGCATCCTTCAACACTGCGGATGCTGATCCGGTTAATCTTGTGGCCACCATTGAGTCGGTCTTAAAGCACTCCCAGGAGGCGGAAGATACAAAAGCACCTCATCAGACAACAAGTTACGTCCTTACTGTTGACACACAAAACCACGTGCAGCTATTCCAAGAATAGAGCAGGATGCCATCAGGACACTGAACGCTGACAGGAGCATCGTGATACTGCCAGCCGACAAGGGACGTTCCACAGTAGTACTCGATAAGTCGGAATACCTCCGGAAGGCCAACGCTCTACTCGATGACCGTCATGCCTACCACAGGTGCAATGGAATCCTATGAAGAAGCTAGTGGCAAAAATCAACGTGACGCTCGCTAGTTTGCAGAGTAACGGGGCCATCTCTAAAGCTGAACGACTGACAATAAAAACCTACAGATTCGGCCATGGTGAGATTCTATGGGCTGCCCAAAGTACACAAACATGGTGCTCCACTTCGACCCATCATATCCCTGCGTGGAACACCCACATTCAATCTGGCCAATGTTGTTCCAACGTCTGAAGTGCCTTACACCAGACTCTGGATACAACGGTACGTTCAGCCGCCCATTTCTTGGAAAGACTCCGTGGTTTTAAACCTTAAGGCAGACGAAGTCATGGTATCATTTGATGTTACCTCACTTTTCACCTCAATTCCTCAGAGCCTTGCAATTGAAAACTGTCAATGACTTGCTTGAGAACCGTTATGACGAGGTAATCAATAAGCCTAAACGGGCGCACCTCATCCAGCTGCTCACTTTCTGCCTCAAAAACCTACTTCACCTTTTGAGGGAACGGTCTACGAACAGATCAAAGGGACTCAATGGGTTCGCCGCTGTCTGGTTTCATTGCTGAGGCGGTCCTTCAAAAAGTTGGAGACACGTGTGTTCAGGAAACACAGACCAATATTTTTGGCTGCGGTATGTGGACGATACTTTCGTCGTTCTCAAGCGCGAAACGGTCACCGAATTTCACGCACTCCTGAACTCTATCTATCCGGACATTCAGTTCACGATGGAGGCTGAGGCCAACATTCAAATGGCGTTCTTAGACGTCCTAGTCCACCGTAAGACCGACGGCAGCCTAAGGACAACGGTATATAGAAAGGCCACCAACACGCGTCAGGTCCTCAGTTACCGAAAGTAACCACCCATTGTGCCACAAACGTAGCTGCGTACGGACGCTTTACAAACGGGCGGAAACTCACTGTAGCGAGAAAGGCGACAAAGCAGCTGAGCTCCATTATCTTCAACGAATGTTCATCTGCAACGGTTATCCTCGTAGCTTCATAGAACGCAGCAGACAACCGAGGCAAGTTATACGACCAGTGATAGAACCACCGAAAGTGTGGCGGGCAATACCATATATCGAGAACGTATCTGAAGCTGTTGCTCGTCTCTTACAACCACTGGGGATCGGCGTCGCCCACAAACCTGAGGCGACAATAAGACGTCTGGTAATGAGACCCAAGGCCCCCTGTCACGCGGCGAAACGGCGAACGTCGTCTATCGTGTTCAGTGCGGTTCCTGTGAGGCGAACTATGTCGGAGAGACTGGTAAGCGACTACAGACCCGCATGAGTGAGCACGCAAGGGCCGTAAGAAGGATGGATCAGCTCGTTGGTGGCGGAACACTGTGCAGCCTCTGGACACATTTTTTTCTTTCCAGGACGCCGAAATCCTAGGCCGAGGTATCGACCAAAGAGCCAGAGAAACGCTCGAAGCCTGGCACACCGTACCTTCTTCCATTAACCGTTGTACGATTCTCCCGGCGGCCTACCAGGCCCTACGAGTGCGGCTCAATCAACAGAATCGCAGGCAAGAAGTCAGACTGTTCGCGGTGGCAAAGCAATCGCATAACGAGCCAGAACACATGCCTGAGTGAACCTAGGGCCACGCACCAACACATTCGAGGGGATAACCGCGGAGAACGCAAACCAGCAAGACCTCCGGCCAGGCATGAACGTGGACGCAGGTGAACTTAGTTTGCGCACGAAAAACCGATGATGAGCGTCTCCAACCCGGTAGGAACGGAGACACCGGCAATGACTCAGCAACCACCGATGAGCCGTGCACGGACAGATTCAAACGAGGGACGAGAAACAGACATGCGGGTCCGGTACACCCAAACGCGGGCAATGCAGACGAGGTCAATGACACTTGCCATCCCGACACAGCCCCCAGGCGAGGCGAGGGAGAATAAAATCAATGACCAGCAGGACAGCAACTAACTCCCCCACCCCCCTGCAGTGCATCCTGCACGAATAGCTGTAGAGCCAGCATGTTCAGAACCCATAAATACTGTGAGGCGCCGTACTGAACCTACCTCCGACGATGGAATCTTGTTTGATTTTGAAACGTCAGGATATTAAACCTATTGTTCCCGTGATCGCCTCTTCTTCTGATATATATATATATATATATATATATATATATTTATTGATAGAGTTGAACCCAGAGAGGAGTGTTCTTGTTACTATAGCTCGAATGTGTGTTTCGCAGGTAGCCTTAAATGCCTGATTGACCTTGAGCGGTTAATTCTTTTTACCAAATTTTCTGTTTTCAGTAATGTTTTCGCTTCCGTTGAAGTCAATTCTCTCGAGGTTTGGAAATTCACAAAATACTCTCTGATGGTGGAGTACAGATCAAAGACCATTCTACCTCCACCGTTCCTGCTGTTCGAAGTGCTTGTAGAAATATTTGTCGCACTTATTTGTCTTTGCAAGAAACAGGCCAGGAGGGAACTAGGCAAGTCCTCGAGTCTGCGCTTTACACTCATTACTCTCCTTAGTCCTCGCGTTAGACTGAAAATTATATTTCACTTTTGCCTACACCAAAAAATTTAGACGACAAAATTGTGTGTGAGACGAAGGAGGACATTGATCGACAGGTGGAGTACATGCAAAAATGGGCTGCATTGAAAATAGCCAAGGAGGAGGAAAATTCAACACAGAAATCTGTAGAAGGACGGCTGAATAGCATCCAAGCTACGTGAGTCACAATTATGCTAATAAATACGTTCTATTTTAGTAACATAAGTAACACTTCATGTTCCATATGTATGCAGACCACGTATAGGTATACCGGCCTGAACTATGGGATGGTGAGTAACGCGTTTACTGTTGGGACCGCATGCCGTTCAATGTCATACTTTTGGCTACCAGTCAATGTTTTTTTTCATAACTGTACTTTATGTGAATGCTTATTTGCCTGCACGAATACGGAGCCAGTAAACGTGTAGTGGATGTCTTATATCTTAGAAAAATCCGTTTCACGCCTGTGGAAGTCAGTTCTTTCTTTTAATGTCAAATATTTTTCTCAAATTCTTTTTTGCGGACTTGCCTTTATGTTGATTGAGAGCATACGCTTTTCCAAAATTTGTAAATTTAGGATGGAGGAATTGTCAGAACGTATACGCTTTACAGAGAATGAGGATGCTGATCAGGAGGCTCCGGAAAGTAAGTCCTTCCTTTCGAATTCTGCATGATATCTTGGTTTCACCTAAAACCCATTGTAATCTCTCATTGATTATTCTTCTACCTTTCCTTCATCCTCAACTTTCTCCAGTGGCTTTTCTTGAGTTTTTGCATATTGGGTGGTTTTTCGCTACTAGATTATATAAATAAGGTTATATGTGACAGGTGGTGTAGCTACAGTACTCTTCAGGGTCCAATCTGTAAACAGGTGTTAAACAGTTACAGACTGGAAACCTTGGCTTTTTTAGTGTTTCTGAAAGCTGGAAATCTGCTAAGCTGTCTTTTTTATTTTACATTCTGCAGGCCGGCGTCATATAACGGTGGTCATAGGCATGAATGCTGCAACAGTACCGTATATAGCCCCACTCATAAAATGAGATGCAAACACGCCTGGTGGTAAAAGGGGCTCCATGGGTTAGAAAACAGGAGGTGGTAAACAATGCATTACGTCATTACCTTTTTTAATTACGTCAATGGCTAGTGAAAGCTAGAGTGCGTAATTTGAAAAATAAAACAAGGGCCTGGCTGATTAGCATAATTACTATCAACCAGCAGAATGAATCCAAATTAAACACAAAAATAACCCGAAAGGAATGAAGAAGATTAACCAAGAAAAAACCGAACAGAAAGAAAATATGTAAAAAAGCAACTGTCAATATCGAAATAAAGGAAAGAAAACAGGAAAATAATTCATCAAAGCTGCCATTGCGGGCTTTTGAAATTGAGCCGCCATCTTTTCTGCTCTCCATTCGCATGTAGAATCCTCTTATATGTACGTCAATTGGCCTAGTTCACCCATTATATACTGTATTTTAACCCTAATTGTTTATTTCGAAAAACAAAAATGAGGTCATCAGCGCACGACGCTGGCACCATTTTGAAGGAAGTTCAAATTGATCGATATTTTGAGACGCATTCAAGGACGATACTTCATGATGAATGGAGGACCTTTTGCTGAAAGTTTTGGAATTTTACTTTCAGAATAAAGCGTAGCTCTCTCTCTTTCTCTCATTGAAAAGTAACTATTCAGGGCAGGAACGATAGTCAGAAATTTTCATGGCACAAAATCAAACCCAATGTATACCATTTTTGCTCTGACAGGAAAATGGAGACTTCCACTAAACCATGTCCCAGCGTGTTGACTCTTTGGTCAAAATTCTGATTAAGTCCTGGAATTATCAGTTTTATGAGGTCAAAATTTTTCCGGAAGGATTGAATTGTGGGCTCACGAATATCAATAATCAGGCCTTGGTCACCTGTCTGTTGTTGTTTGCCACAGGAAAAATAATTATATTTGCCCTTTTAAGTCATACTGTGAGAAGTCCATGAATTAATTGAAGTTGGGAATAATTTTTTTACTACCCTTAGTTATTAATATCATCACGCTAAGAGGAACCTGTTACAACGAGCAAATGACGTTTATAAAATTATATTAATCATTTTCTCCGGCAAAACTACCCCTTTGACTCGTAAATGTCATTGAAGAACTTCAACTTTTCAAAAAAATTAAAATGCATGGCAGTTAGAAAATGTGTAAAGGGTTCGATACCAATAATAAAATAAACATACTTTTTTGGACTTCCTTTTTTTCACTTCTCTTGTTAAAATGGTGCTTTGTCGGAATTATTTTTACGAGTTAATGCTTTTGAAGAAAAATCTTGACAGACTAAGCATATAGGGTTGCCAATAAATTTCTTTTTCTTCAGAAAACAAATATAAGCTTTTAAGTGTGTTTCTTAATTGAATTAAAATATTGCTTCATCCTTTCTTTCGACTCCATTGGACAGCTCTAAACGTGGACCAAAAAATTGGGGTAAGTATCTTATATGCCTCCATTTTTTCTTTTTTTCACCTGTAAGAACCTGTACATCATGTTTTTGAGGAGATCGTTGTTTGGTAAGATGGAAATTAATATAAAAGAGTTTATTGAGTGAACGTTTGGAAAATGTTAGAATATCAAATTCATTGTTCAGTTACCATAGATCAGGAGAAAATGCAAAAATAACATAATTAAAGCACTACAAAATAATGTGTTAGCCTTGTGACAGGATTTCTTCAACTTCAGAATAACATTTGGTGATGGAAAAGAGCCTGATCAAGAGGTTTATTTTCAAGCCCAAGACTGTTTGAATTTAGTTTAAGGGTACGCTACCTAATTGCCACCAATGAACAATCAAAGTCCAGTCTAGTTTCCTATGTGGTAGTTATTATTTATATTAAACGCATAAACCACAGATTTTCTATCTCATCAACTTTTAACCGAAATAATGAAAGATCTTTTCGATGTAAAAATACTACTGAGGTAGACTTGTAGAATGAACTATCGTAGTACATAATCTCACGATATTTCAATCACATCAGGATACCGGCTTTTGAAAAAGCTTCATTGCGGGTGCTTTCAGAAGCTACACTTTGTAAAAAATAAGTCATTCAGGGTATGAATTTTTGTTTTTCATGCTAAATGCCCTCATATATTCAATTATATTTCATGGAAAACATATAATAAATATTATTCATTATACTTACTTGTTAGCAAATACCGTTTTCTTCAGCTTTAACGCTCAATGCACGGAAACCTTTCGGTTTAAAAATGTAGTTATCATTCGATTTTTGAAGATCGTAAATATCCATTTAAAAGGCCTTGTACTGTGTGCAATAAACTTCGTGGTCCGCATTCACTATAAAACCCTCGATTATTACTTCTCTGTATCGGAGAGGAATTTGTGATTTTTTATCCGGAAACTATCTCGTCTGTAGTTTTGAAACCCTGGATGCAGGTGTAACAGCCAATGCATTCGGCATAAAATTTTGAAAACGATGTGCGTTGCTCCCAAATGAGTACGAGAAGTAAATTTTTATGTATATCTTCTATAATATACATTTCAATATCTGGAGGATTGAAAATCAATGGAAAAGATGCATACTACTTCAGTTATTATTATTTTTTAATTGTGTGGTCTTTGAAGGCAGCCAAAAAGAAGCTTATTGAAAAACAAGCATCCTGACGGGACTTAACTATACTGGGATTATGATGGGCGATAATCAATTTTACGACACTGCATAAGTAATCCTTTCTAATCCAAAACGCATTTCAGAATTTTGGTAGGTATTTCATGAAATGGGTCATCTATCGTATGTACCAATTGGGTGACCATACTCCAGGTACGAGTTTTAGCTAAAATCTCCCAAAAACGAATTCATTGATTTTTTCTGCTTCACGACAGATTGTGCATGATGAGAATAAGGTTATTGAATTAGCCGTTACTCACTGCTTGCTGACAGAATGTGTATATTGATTAAATTGAGGAATTTCAACTTAAGTAGTGTCATTTTTGCTTCCCGAACCCGAAAACGTTTTTATTTGTGGGTAATCTAATTCAAAGCTGGCGCAATCATTTCTGAAACGATAAGGAGGCTAGTCTGGCTAAATTTGTGGTTGCATCCTAGGTCACGTCCATATTATGCCATTTCGTTGCGAAATACGATGCTACCGTTGTATGCGCAGGTTGCAACGGGGCAAAATAATTAATCAGTAAATTTTATTTTGTAGAACTGACACAAAAGAAATCTACAAGCATTAAGTAAACTAGATTTTGAGAAGGCCATATGACTTCGTACCAGGAAAGAGTTTCCTATCACTGTTTTCTTTTAAAACAGTTAATTTTTAAGTACTTAGTTCCGACAATAATTTTGAAAGGTTAGTTACTGTAATGGAATACCAATATGAATGCATGGACGAGAACCTCCGTTGTGTTCGTTTTAAGCGCAGAGAACAACCATAGATACCAATTCTTTATGCAGTACATACTTCATTCAGTTTTGAATTAGAGTGAAATAATCTTGTGTCTTAAATGAAATTCAAGTTTGGTGTAGGCCAGGACAATAAGGATTTCGTTTAAAATCCATGGGTCGTCCAGCAGTCCCTGTGTCTCTTCTGGTAAATCATCAATGATCAAGAGGTTGCTTTTTAAAGTCTCCAGCAAAAAATCGCCAAATTATAGTAGAACACACTATTTGAAGTTTTAAAGGCGTAGATGGAAAGTTGATATGAATATTTGGGCCAACTTCTATCAGTCACAGCGGGATAACCGCAGAATATTCATTAAGCTAGCTAACTGGTTAATTCTAGGTTAGCGATAAATTTCTCAGGTAATTAATAAAATCCTCTGAAGTCCAGTGGACTGATATCTGGCTTTAAGGTGATTATGTGGAAGGCCCTCACGAGAGGACATGTGGTCGGGGCTTTTGCGTAACCGTCCTGGTTTTTCATCCTGCTCAGGAAACTAAACTTGACTTAGAGGTAGTGTACTGTCGGCCAAAATAATCACTTAACCTGAAATAATGTTTCATGTGTTTTGTGCATACAAACTCATGCAAAATCTTGTGTCGTAGGGGAATGTCTGATCGGCAACAAACGTCTGCTCTGCAAATGAATGTCTTATTTCCAAAAAGAAAAAAACATAAACTGGTCAGGATACTCAACTCCTTCAAGATATGCATAGAATGTTCGTGGAAGTCTACGTTTCCCCGTTGGTGGTTGTGTTGGGGTTTGCTTACTTATCCCTCTTGAAGACAAGTTAATTTAGGCAATGCCAATTCTCGTGGTATCCACTGGAATGTCTCTTTTATGTTTTCTTTTTCAGTCCGCTCTCCAAGTGCAGCAATTAGAAAGCCTTGCGCAGCGCATTGGACATATAGAACAAGTGATGATCAATCACATGAGAAGGGTTGAACAGGTTCTGGGAAAGCAGGGACTGACTAGTGGGAGCTAATCACAACCGAAAAAAAAACTAATTTCGCTTTAATTCGTTCAGTTTGCTTTTTTATGCGGTTGCATCAACTCTTTCGTTTTCCCTCTTCATTTCTGAATGCGTCGCTTTCTACTTTTTGCAATTTTTTTAGAATTTGGGAAATATATATAAATTTCGAAGTAAAGAAGTTCTTTGGGAAACAATGAGTAACTGTATTATGTAAATTTTCGACGCTGGTTCCCCAGGTCGTCGTCAGACTTGTGGTAAGTGTGCAAAAAAAACAGTTAAAATTTAAACCGTGTCGGAAAATCGATATTGCTATATCAGTCCTGCCAATAGCTGTCACTATTGATGGACATCTCAATATGATTGGCTACCGCCTTTTCCACTTTTCCTTGAGATTGTTGTACACGGCATCCAATTCTATGTGCTGATTAATGCACAAGTCATCAGAATGAATGGCCTCTAAGAATTCCCGGCTTCTCTTCGATGGGCAGAAGCCAACAATGTGCGTTTTGCCCCATGCAAATTTGTGCCCAGTTTCTAGTGTATGCATGACAACTTGAGACAGGTGTTCTCGTCTCTTTACAGCCAACTGATGTTCGTTTAGGCGTGTAGAGGTCGATTTTCCCGTTTGGCCACAGTACACAACATTACAACTGTAACATGGGATTTTGTAAACGTTTTCTTTTTTATCTTAGTAGCCAACCCTTTCCTTAGGTTGTACAAGCTGATTTCGAAGGGTAGTCGTTGGTTTGTTCGCCACGTAAATTTGGTGCTACCGCAGGTGTCTTCGAACGAGTTCAGACACGTTCTTAATGTATGGAAGTGTTCGCCAGTTGTTTATTGTGGGCGCATGATCGGAATAATCTTGTTCCTTATCTTTTTCTTTTAATTCTTGATGTCTCATGCATCTATGTACAAAATCTCTAGATTAACCGTTGCTGAAAAACAGTTTGAATAGATAAGTGAGTTCAATTTGGTAAAGATCCTTGGTAGAACAGTGGGGTTTTTGCTCGATTGATGAGTGTGTTGACAGCTCTTTGTTTGTGGGTGACAGGGTGGTTGCTTTCATAATGTAGGATAACATCCAAATTAGCTTCTTTGCGGTAAATTGATGTTTCAAAGGTCCCGTCAGTCTTTCGCTGTACGAGGACGTCAAGAAAAGGCAGTTGGTTGTCAATTTCCTTTTCGAGCTTTAAGGTTATTCCAGGTATTGTCGAATTAATAATACTGTGCAGTTTCCAGTCGGTCCCTTTTAACGTTGACAAACGTGTCATAAACCTAGCGTACCCATAACTGGGGGCTAACCATTGGTAGGGCAGTAGCTGCTAATTTTTGCATCGTTACGGCTGCTGGCGGGGCTTGAGAGTTAGCCCCAAGGCACAACGGGACGAGTGAGTCCTGTAACCGATCGGTGAGCGCGTCACGCAGCAGCAGAAACATCGGCGAAACACGTGTCTGGGCTTTTAGCTAGTACCTATGTCGGAAGTACGGTATAATATATGTGACTTATACGACTCATACTACTTGTAGTACTACTTGTTTGTAGAATGGACATTATGTGGTTATTCCACAGTGGTTGATTGTCTTCGACCCAAATGTTCATTGAAATTTCGAGTCTGACCCTAAAAAGTCATGTCCGAATCATCTGACTCCATGTCCTGCACTTAAAAATTTCAGAAATTATTTACCCAATTATTCTCTGGAGTCCATATACCAGAAACCGCATAGAGAACGCTGGGGGACCCACTGAGGAGCCGAACCCCTCGTTGCTGTGTCACACAGCAGCAGAAACATCGGCGAAACACGTGTCTGGGCTTTTAGCTAGTATCTATGTCGGAAGTACGGTATAACGTCTTTGCCATATAAGATTCATACTACTTGTAGTACTACTTGTTTGTAGAATGGACATTATGTGGTTATTCCACAGTGGTTGATTGTCTTCGACCCAAATGTTCATTGAAATTTCGAGTCTGACCCTAAAAAGTCATGTCCGAATCATCTGACTCCATGTCCTGCACATAATAATTTCAGAAATTATTTCCTTGATAATCCTTTGGAGTCCATATACCAGAAACCGCATAGAGAACGCTGGGGGACCCACTGAGGTGCCCTAACCTCTCGTTGCTGCGTCACGTAGCAGCAGAAACATCGGCGAAACACTATATATATATATATTGAGTCTGAGCTTACACTGCTTCACCTTCAGCTGTTCGATGAATGCTTATTTTATCTGATCATAGATTTTTATAGCAGCTTTGCGCTCATCAACGTCGTTTGATAAAATGCCCGGCTGGAAAGAGAATGTAAAGTAGCTAATTGCGTGCTTGCTGAACAGCCTGGCATCGTCCAGAACTTTGCTGTTGATGTGCATAACACACACAAACCTATAAAATCTGGCTTCAAACAGAAAGCCCTGCGTAAAGAAAGACATGAACATTACTTAAAATGGACGGCACTTCTGAACTAACTTTCTACAGGGGTGGGTTTCTATACTTGGGCAAACATCGTGCTCCTTGAACAGGCCGTGTGATAGATGTGTTGGACCAACTCAGGCTGCAACAGACGTTATCCGGATTCAGCTTCCTTACTAAATGCCGAACTATAGGGGCATGATGGCATGCATGGGTGCAGGCTCATGCCGCACTCTTGTCATTTATGACACTAACACTCATTGGGAGCTGATTCAGGCGTGACAGCACGATCAGGGGTGTCGCTGACCATGACAGTCACCTGAGTCCGACTCCGCCTCGTGACACCGGGCACAGGCAGACCAGGGAAGAGAGAGTGTGGTAGATGCTATGCGTGTCTATTGTCAGTGTATTTTTCAAGTGATTGTAGGTTCTGTCAGTATACAAAGGAATGTTGTCGGACAACATTTTTTATCCACTTGCTCAGTGAATACTCTAATGAAAGTCTAACCGAAATATTATTTTTTTATATTAAAAAGGAGTACTTAATCGCGGTTGTAAAATCGACTATCGTGCAGCATAATCCAAAGATAATTATGTGTCATGGCGGAATATCGGCTTTTTAATGCACTCCTATTCGGCAGCCTTAGTCAGCGAAGAATGATCACTTATTTGGCCTGAATTTCGTCAATCGATTAAAGATGCCTTTATAAATTCAAATATGTGTGATAGAAAAAATGTCCAAATATATCCTTTATGTTACTCAGTTGGTTATAAAATGACGTCTTAATATTTCATTGTCCAGGAAAGGGCATTTGGAGGTTGTAAAAAGTTAGTAATTATAAGAATTTTTAAGACCATGAAAAATCTTTTTAAAAAGCATCGTGCCTGTCCGTTTATGAATGCTTCTTTTGAGGAATATAAGACAGTCAACACCCATCGTAAAATTTAATGACCTTATATGGTCTACTATAAATGGAATAAAAGACTTTAGGGGTTTTGGCATGGAAATCATACATCTTGTAGAATATAATCCCGTAAAGGTACATACAACCGAAGCTCATCATAAAACTTATTCAACCATCTAAAAATAGGTTTTTGCATCGAGGACAAAATTTGGCGAAAACACATGTGACTATTAAATGAGAGGAGGAAAGAATATTTTTAGCATGTTTTATTTTCAGTATATTTGAGTTTATAAGGACATCTAACATCAATGAAACAATCCTAGTATTTAATTAAAAAATTTGTCATCTAATGGGTTTTTGCCGGGGAACGAAATAAAATACAATCAAAAGCCGGTATAAATATCTTGGGATTAGGCTGTAAGAGCATCGGTATTGCAACTCCACGCAAATACTCCTTCCAGATGGAACACTCATTTTAGAATTTCGGTTAATATTTCCTGAATTTGCTTACTGATTGTATTTGTTTCCATTCGCTGATTAGACCTCACCGATTGCTTACGGAACTTACTCGTCTTGTTCTGCCTTGAGACTCGCGCTCTTTTTGATTGATGCCAAGAAACCTCCTTGTACGGCACTAAGTCTCTAGTGAAATATAGTGTTCTCCTGCACAGTTGGACATGTTAAACTATTGTGTGGACTTGGCTACGCCCCTGAAAACTAAAAATAAAATGAAAGAGAGTGACATAGAACTGGGCAGTGTAGTCCGATGTGCTGGTGTTGGGGACACTAAACATGGCGACGCAGTGGAAGAGCTGGGCGCTTAAGAGTGTTTCTTATCCCACTTTTGATGGGCAAAGGTCTTCAGCCACCGGTTTAAATGATAGAATAACTTTAGGAGGAGGAGGAGGGATGAATCTCCTAGATCAACATAGGAAGTCTACAGCATCCACTCGAGGCAGGCCGAACCTAAGGGAAGGTGCAGGGTTTGGACTTGCTGTCCCGGTGGCACTTGTAAGCCAATTGCCCCAAAATGTAATTCTTCAGGTTCCTTTGCAGGCCAGGCCAGACGAATCTACCAGTGTCCGTCTTGTCTAGTACCAAAATCGCAAAGTTAGAGCGATAATGCACTGGGGAGCTTTGTGTGCATTAGAGAGTGAAACTCAAAGGACAGTAGGAGATGCTCGGAAAGTCAAAAAGAATGCTTCCGCAGGTGGGGAGCCCTGAACTGTACTTTTTCCGAAAACTCAATCGAACAAATGACTAGAAGTCGGGTAGGCAGGTGTGGACGAACTTTGGGACGGCTATCTGTTTTAGAACGAGCGAAGAAAGGATGATTTAAACGTGACAGGTGATGGTTCATTCGTGGGTTTTACTTTTAGACTAGGCAAAACTTCACGACGAGAATGCTTCACAGGTGATGTACAAAAACGGAAACGGAAAATGTAGTATGCCAAAAGAAGATGTAAAAATGCCCAAATGACAGGTAAGAGCTCAGTTCCTGTAGAACTGTCTAGTAAAATGTGTCTAGTCAAAAGTGGGCACAGATGGCGTGAAATATGGTTCAACTGTCAGTTGACGATAGGAGTTATAATGAAAGCCACCACAGGCACATTTTGCATTTATCACATAAGGATAGAGTTGTTGGGTGGCACCTTGAAGAAGCTCCTCAAAAGAGCACAACCCAAGTAATTCATCTTAAAATGGGAATTTGCCTTTACAAAAACAACTTAGATGATAAAACATTTTGAGGAATGCGGACAGAAGCGATTTGTTTTTGCCTTTGTACACAGCGAAAAAAATGTTTAAAGCAGTCTGAACAAAATTAAATTCACAGAACCTATGCTTAATATCTTCTTCATTGATGTTTATCCTTATTTCCGTGTTCAGGAAAAATGAAATAATTTGACCAGTGCTGTACCACCCATGGGGTTCCAGAGAGGATACATTTTGGACATCTTTGAATGTTATAACCATTTCCTAGGGAATGGGACAATGTTAATGACCACTATGCGAGCGCCTCTGAGGATTCCACGTTGTGCTCTGAGGCCCAATGAAATGAGCATATCCCGTAGCCCGGTCGGTGAAGTTAACCTAAAACATAAGGGATTAGTGAAGAAGAAGAAGAAGAAGAAGGTTGTTCCTTCCCCGGAATCATGGCTTTATTCGTCTGAGCTTTCGAGATCTTACTGGAGTTCATCGTCAGAGAAAAAACGGCAACATATATGAGTTTCATTTAAAGGAGGCAGGAGCCAATCAGCTACCAGTTGCGCCGGTCCGGAGGTGTCAACGTGGGGCCCTGTATGCCGGCGCTAGATCGATAAATCGATTGAGTGAGTTCTGTTCCCGTAACCACACAGGACAGATTGAACGTACGCCTGGATCGCGCACACAGGAGCATAAGCTTGCTGTGGGATGGGGTGACAGTTTACCGCAAGTGGCTCCCCCACACCTACGAAACGGGCCACGACTTGAACTTCGCAGCCACGGAGATAATCGCCCACGCCAGATGCAAGACAAGCCGAGAATTGATTGAAGCCTGGGCCTCCGACGAGAACTCAGTTTATTGATTTATCGATCTGGCACTGGCACAGAGTATCGTGAGGATTCATCAAGGAATGTAAACACCAGTCTATTTTAGTTCATACGGGGTAACAGGTGGGGTTTAAGCTTCACCGTTTTCCTCTAGCGGACGCCAGTCAAAATTGAATTCGCGCATTGCCCCACTCATTTTCCACATATCTAATAACTTTCTGATCTCAAAAGCCATGGGAAATTAATATTTTTGCAACATTGTTTCCTCTGAAACAGCAAATAGTACCGCTCAATAAAAAACATGGATTATTACAAGGTTTGAAGGCTGCGCTTTCCCTTCTACCCTTTATTCTAACCGTCTAACATGCCTGAAAGCACATTAAATGGACGTAGGGCTGTAGCACGTTGAGCACCTTGTCAGATGTAGTTATATGCTCCAGGAGCTGAATTTTAAAACCAAATTTTGGACGTCATTTTTGGCACTAAAATATCCGCTGGCGATTAGTGGCTGGCCACCGTGGAGGAGTAGAGAGCGACCTCAGAGAACCCAAAAATTCCCGGACACTCTAAAACACCCTTCGGTAAAGGTATTATTGATGGTTTGTTTAAGTTTTTTGCCTAGGAAGATAGGACTGCAAGCTATCTGGCCGAAATGAGACCTATTGGCGTAATAACAAGATACAAACCAATTGAAAAGATAATCGAGCGAAATGTTTACGTGAAGACCAAACTCCATTCAAGTAACTAGGTGCTTAGATAACGCAGTTTTGTTTTCAATGCTTTTAATGCAATGCAATTTGTCGCTAAACAGAACTTCACTGAGGAGGCAGTTTTTCAGGTTTATTTTGGGATGCCTAGTTTCTTTGGAGAGGCGCGCTGGTCCCGTTAAGTTTAGGGCGAGGACTGATGCCCGTTTGGTAACGGGCCATAAAAATTTGAAAGCGTTATGTGAAATAAAATTAGCATTTGTAACATCCCCTCGAAGATAACTCTGTGTAACTTAAACCGTACACTCTTGTTTTATATCTGTCGATGAGAATTTGAAGGCCAAATATCACTCGCGCATTCGGAGCAACAGACGTGTTTTGGATTATAGAAAATTTCACATACTTCGTGTCGGTGGCCTAGTCGTTCTGAGGAAATCGGGTAGCTTTAAAGGCCGCTATGGTTTACTTTCTAGTCTATTCGTCTTATTATTCTGTGGTGCGTGGACGATACGTTTGCTGTGATCGAACAGGCTGGTTGTTGGAATTCAGTGGACATCTAAACGTTATCATTTTAGACATGAAATTCACGATGGAGGAGGAAGAAAACCACCAGTTAGCCTCCTTCAAAGTTCCTAATCTGTCGCGAAGATTGTGGTGGTCTACAACTAAAGTGGTCAAGAGGGTGACCAATACAACGCAAGTACTGAGCTTCAACAGCAGCCACACAATCAACCGCAAACGCACTTGCCTCAGGGCGCTCAATCGGCGTTTCGAGACGTAGTGCATTGAACCGGAAGACAACATTTCTGAACTACAATATAATAGACACGTCCTCAGAGTGAATGGATACCCGTGCAACGTCACCACCCACTGCATACATAAACGCGATAAGAGAAAAACTTCAACCAGCCCCGAATTCTGGCGAATGGAGCCACCAGCCGCCTCCTCACCGACACCATTCGGAATTAGTGGTAAATACAGACCGGAGGCTACTATCAGGTGTCAGGTCATAGTTCAGTATATTTAAGGGTACTAGGCATTGCCATTGAAGGCCGAAAGACTCAGGGCCACGGCGGGAAACATCTGGATCGTTTAGTGGGTCTGGTGCAGTTGCAAAAAAAGCAACGTCGTCGGAAAACTGGGAGACTACTCCGCACGCGAATGGCCGAGCATGCAGCAGCAAAAAGGGCACTAACTCCCAGATCATGGCTCATTTTACGGTACCCGGACACACCTTCAAACTTAATGAGGCCAAAATGTTTGCCAGATGTGACAACCGCGTGAGCCATGAGCTGATTGAATGCTGCTTCACCGGCCCGGCTTCAAGTAACAAGCGCAATGACCTTCCGCCTCCATATTATTTGTTGTGATTTTGCCAAAAGGGGTGGGGATGCAGGTAACCAACAGCCCCGCTGACAGTGACCAAATGGCCGGGTAAACTCCACGCCAATGATCGAAAAAAGTGGTGTCATCATGGCCATTTACGACTCATATACGGTGGATCGACGAGCAACCGTTGCACAAACTACCACTGCCAGCGAGGACAACCAGGACTGCACAATATCGCAGGCATGTGTTTCTCTGGCAACCATGCCCTTATGTCCTCTTTTACCCTTTTGTGTGAATATCTCCGATGATGGCGTCGAGAGAGAATCCGAAACGACGGGCTAATAAAGCGCTTGTTTCGCGCTTCCATTTTCACGACTTTCTAATCTCCTACTTTACTCATTTAGTGGTATTTAGCATCAAACATTTGAGAAAATACAGTAGAACAGTCAGGTATGTAGAATATTTGCTAATGTATTGCATAGGCATAGATTTTCTCAGCAAACTAATACCCGGAGGGTAAACGCCGGGTTGTTGAAGAAGATCTGCGATTAAATTAACTCATAATTACACCAGTACCTCCGAAACCGGTGACCCGTTGCAATAAAACATCTTCCGCACTCTCCAAAAAACTCCTACCACGCCTTCCCCTATCTCATGCCCTTGAGAGTAAAAAAATTCACTTCGGTTGGGACTGCTTATACGGTCCAGGGAATTCCCAGTTCTCTAGTCCTAACACTGACCCATTTTCAACCTTTAACCCGCCCACCCCTCACTTTAACCCTAATATTATCGCTGGCTCTACCTTAGTCCTCACTCCCCCCTAATTATCCTGGAATTTAGCGCTGTTCCCCTGCCATTGCTTCGGCAAGTGCACTAAGGGCTTACTTCGAGGCATGTTTTTACACGTCAACTGCATGCCTGCCTTGGGCATGGGCAAGAATATAAACTAGGACAAACAACATCCATTGGACAACAAAATCTTTTTTTTTCTCTCTCTCTCTCTCGTTGTCATGGTTATACCAACCAACATCTGTGTCATGCCTGAAAAACCACCCTAACTGCAACAGACGATGACGACGGCCAGAAGACGCTCATGGAACCCTTGATGACGCGTTGAGGCGTATGCGCAGCTAGGAGAAAACTGTGGGGAGCTTGTATCTGCCGGTATTAGTCACAGGGCGTCTTCCGGTGAGTACAAGAGAGCAGTGTTCCTACGGAAATGTCCGGCTGTCTCCTGTTGCAACGGAAAGACTGCTGCTGTGATTGTCACACCAACAATCGACAACGGGGATGACATCACAGAAACAAACGCCTCAGGTACGGATCAAACGGCAGTTATCGCATTAGCTATGAACCCCCAGCGATGAACTACCAATGACCTGTAGTTACCCGGCAAGAACGCCCTATAAATACCGCGCACCTTTTTCCTGCAACTGTCTCAGAGGATGGGTTCGAGAGAGAATCTGAAACTACAGGCTTAGAAATCTCTTGTTCCATTGCTCACACCCTCTCCTTCTTCTTCTTCTACTCCTTATTATTCTTCTTTTAATACAATCAGTTTTTCAAGTAGACGGGCCTTTCCGGCCAAAGTAGGTCTTCAAGGAAAAAAAGAGAAGGTCGATATGTAAATGATACAAGTGTGAATTTCGGCAAGATCGAAATATGCGACCCAAATCAGGAAAGAAATGCTGCGTCAGCGTGTAATACGTGACCGTATTGCATGTCAAGTTAACCCGTACTTTATCCATTGTGCTCCTTAGAATTAGCATTCGTTGCCAGCTAGCGCGGTCAGACACTATATTTCGTTGGCCATTGGAGGACCGAACTATCGGGTCAAATGGCAACTTTCCAGACTTCGAATGTTAGGATGTAGCATTACTTTTAAACCGCTTCAGATCTACGGTGGTAAGGAAAGATCACGCACAGCCACCTTGATTCTTGTTTCCATCGAGGGTCCATAAAAACGTGCGTGAGATCAGCTAGAAATGGCATTGTGCATAGTGGTCGGCGTAACGTGAAGCCACCGGATCTCGCTAGCAGCACGGGTCTGGGCTAAAAACTGCTGTGCGACACTACCAACCCGGTAACTAACCGTAAGGAAAAAAATCGATAGGATTAGGTTGACACACTCATTTTCTGCATTCAGCCCCACCCATAAAACATTAAATACCACCAGCCCCGTATTACTAGCTGACGTATCCTTTGTTGTTTGAGTTGGGTTACGCATTGTAATCTTGCCCAGCTAGTGACCGAAAAGTTTATTATCTAGGCCTGAATATATTCTCAAAATTCAAAGGTACGGAGCAGGAGATTACCGCCAGAACAAAGAGAGACAGAGATGGCCATTTCTTGCCTATCAACCGTCATCAGCCTGCCCTACCACCCGGCGTTTGTTTGTCCACGAGCATTGTGACTTTAAAAATTAAGCCACCGACAAATACAGGGAAGGCTGAAAAGGCCATTTCTGGCTCATTAACCATCATCAGCCAGCCATACCAAACCCCAGGTGGTGCATCACCCTAGGCTCGACCCCGCGATCAGAAGTCTAACTCTCTTACCAAAAACAAATAATCAATTCAAGGCTTCCTGTCGACAAATTGTCGTTCAATATAAAAAAAAACTTACGATACGGAGTACATTTTGCTGAAAAAGTCAAGAGTGACTTGTCTTAAAGAGAAACGAATATTGACTCACAACGCATAAGCTCCCCGTCCTTTTTATCCTGTGGCAGAGGCGGTGGGCACCTATTTCGGTCAACCAGATTTGGTGTCTTAACTAAAAGTTCTTATTTTCATATTCTGATGATTCTTCAGCCATTATCGTTGTCATATGTAAGCTCTGATTTTTGCATACTTTTAAAGGCGTTATACTTGCTATAAAGTATATTTCCCCTCTACATGTGAAGATACCTTATCCCGCTTTTTATATTTTCTTTCCCCAAAACTTGCCTCATATTGTCTTGCCAGCATCTTATTCTCCTACGTGGTGATTTTTAAATGTGATTCTTTGTTTCTTTATGCTGTTAGGCTTTGGTGATCTTGTTTCCTACAATACTCGCGCTGCTGCCCCTATTGACTACGTTTTGATAAAACAAACCATGCTTTTTATGGTTTATACAGAGCTCCATTGTCAGGTTCCGATCATTCATTCAACCAAACAGGAAATGAAAATTAAGTTTCGCGACACGTCACCACAAAACAATTTGTCTGCTTCAGACTTCTACATCCAACACAATCTCTAAGTTCCTTAGACAATCTAACGTCAAATCGTGCTCAAGCTACCTGGGAAAAGTTTGAATTATATCTGTACTATTTACTGTTCCCTTAATACCTTTATAGTTAGACCTGACAGAAATTATTCTCCCCATTTGAAATTTGTGAGCCTTTAAAAGTAATTTCTCGACAAACTATGCCTACGTGACAGTCTAAACGACGTTAACGTTCTTATAACAAGGGAGATTTTCAGAGTGTACGACCCATTTGTTTTCCAGCTTTTTTGCCTTTTCTTCTATATCTTCGTTTCCTCTTTCCTCTGCTGAACTTTATAGGAATCTTAATCCCAAATATTTCTTATGAAAAACAAAGCTACATTTTCAGGGACCGATCATTCTGTGTTATTAGGCCTTCCAAAAATTTATTGCACTTCTACGCATGTGCTGTTAACCAATCTCGAGAAAAAAATTGAAGTTCGTAACACGTCCTCACAAAACATTTGCTTGCTTCAGACTTTTATATCTTACACTATCCTCACCTTCCTGAGACAATCTAACGTCGGATCGTGTTCCAGCTATCTTAAAAAATTGTTAAATAAAATTTTTAATATTTGCTGTCTCACTTGATAACGTTGTGGTTAGACTGGACAGAATTTCTTCTCCCCATCTAAAATGTTTAAGAAGCAAAAAGCAACTTTTCTGCCAACAAGGCCTATGTGACATTCTAAAGCAATTTAACTTCCGATTAGAAAGGACAATATCGGACTGAAAGACCTGTTTGTTATCTAGCTTTTTTGCATTTTCTTCTATATCTTCGTTTCCTCTTTCCTCTGCTGAACTTTGGAGAAATCTTAAGTGAAGCACTGGCCAAAACAGCACACTGGCACATATAGTTGCTGATTTAGACTGTTTAAATGAAATTTTTCTCCATAGTCCTACCGACTTCAGTCTTCTCTCAAACAAAATTTCGCTAGTACTACGCGTCTTCTCTTCTGTGTCTGTTGCAATGGCGGAGAACCACCTTAAATGGTCCGCGGTTCAACAGCTGCTGAGCTGGTTGATGTCTCACGGTGTCTCCTTACATTTTGGTACTCTCAGCTAGCTCCTGTTTTAACACACCGTATTTAAATGTCACTTATAGACTCAAAGATCCCCGACACCTAACGTACAGTAAGAATCACTCCTATCCTTAAAAAATTGATATTTTGGCCATAAATCATTTTTTTCCCATTTCCTACTTTTTTGCACTCATGAAGCCTGCTGAACTAGTTGGTTTAAATATTACTATGTCGTTGGTATCTTATTTTTCCAATCCCTAACAATTTGCATATTCGTTCAGGCGTAGTAGCCTAGATACTGTAACTCTTGTGGTTCATTCTACTCTACGAGATTTAGGTAAGGATACCTTTCGTTCGCATGTGCATTTCTTGACAAGCCGACTGCCTGTATATAAAAATATGCCGATGATATGGTTTTTGTCCATCCTCTGAAAAATCAGGCACAGAAACAATTTCTGAAGGAGGGCGTGGACCGCGTCTCAGCCGCATCGTTAGAAAATGGTCATCTGTTGAATAAGTAGAGATCTGTTCAGTATGTTTTCCAAATGCGACCCTCTCGCAGTCCTGAATCCTTGAACATTCTTTCCAACGATGTATCTTCTTTCCTGTACCTTGGTGTTACTCTGGAATCCAATCTTTCATTGTCCCTTCATATTGAACCTCTTCACTAAAATTTGTATATTTACTTCCTTCATTTGTCATCTTGGTTTCTATCACACAATCGAGTGACTTATCTGGAGATTTATGGACGCCTGCATTCATCTTACTATTCTCTGTTGCTATCCTGTTATTCTTCCTAATTTGCTTAAAAAGGATTTTCTGACTTTTAAATTTATACTCCGAAGGCTATATTCGGCTGCTGGTGTTCCCTGTGTTGTTAAAGTTGATAGGATAATACAAGGACACATCACATCGGTCAAGAAACCCGCTAATTGTAACACGCTCATGTAATTGCTGTGAAGTTTACCCGTCCCACACGTCAAGGCTCTTGACATATCTCTTGCCATACAGCGGCATACTAGCATTCTGTATTGCAATTCCTGATGCGCTATCTTATGTGTACATATACAGAAACTGAGATAAGAAATCCCTGCTGAAGATTTTAAATGTTAGTTTCAAAATAAAGTGTACACCTACCTCTACCTTTCTTGTAATTGCTATCGTACAGTATGTTTGCGAATCTTAACATATGTTGCTTTCAAGTGCCCTCTAAATGGGCCGCTTTGTAGATGCGTTGGATCATCACGGAGGCCAACTCAGGGTGCAGCAGGCGTTATTATTCTGGGATGGGCACTCGTGGGTACAGGCTCATGCCGCATCCCGCTCTCCAACTCCATAGCAGATGATTCACCTGCTACCAATCCCGCCTCCGGTCTTCTGGACTATGTCTTGACACCAGGCACAATCACGTAAGGATAGAGAGAGTGCGGTAGATGCAGTGAAAGTCTACTATCAATTAAAACTAATTCGCGCGCAAGTCACTGTCCCTGCACCACACTTACGTGGAGCATACGGTGGACCCCATCAGATTAAGATGGTCGAACTGAAGTATGTTGCTTTAAAAATTAATTAAAGATCAAAAGGCTTAGCAAGAAAAATTTAACCTAGTTGAAAATAGAATTCATCCAACGTAAGCCAGGTAACGTAAGATCTGAAAAAATGAACTATTTTTAGAAAACCAGATTGCTTATCGATTTTTACTTTTTAGTGCAAATCTGCAAGACTTTATCCCATAAAGTGCATTGGTAGCACCAAAAGGCCATCGTTCGTCTAAAAATGTCCATATTATCTTGACAACTGTACAAAAACCGTAAGAAGCAGGGAAAAGGCAATCGTCGAATCTTCATTTTACAGTTTTCACATATGGTAAGATAGGTTTTACGCTGCCTAGTGCCTTTTTATATGGAATGGTCAAACAATTAGCAGTTCGAGCAATCAATTTATACTAATGCAAAGGTATTGGCTTATAATGGGGACCAAAAACATTTCAAAAGTAAAAAGGGGATCAGACATAATGAGAAACTTAGGTGCCTTATTTTGCAGCATAATATATCAGACAGCCCAATTTCATCAGTCAGTCCGTAAAATATCGTACAAAAGCAATTTTTAACGAGGAAACATATCAAGCAATTTTTATTTGATCAAAAACGTGTTTCCTGTTGATGTCTGTTGTGAAGCTTCCTTCTTGAGATGTGAAATGTTTGTTTGGGTGGGTCTTCAAATGTGACCCAAAAGCTCATTACCAAAAAAGGTGCGTTCAAGGAATCAGCACTTCTCTAAATACTTTCCAAATATCTTATTTTGAAGGTCCTTTTAAACAAAGTACAGAGCCTCTAGTTTTTGGGGACCAGTTGAAGACACTAAAAGTTTTGAGATATTTATTTTTATTTTAAACGCTCGCAGCAACTCAACGGAATCCACCGTGGGTTGATGTATGAAATTCCTTAAAAGGCGTCACCAATGGACAAGTACGTCGTAATGGAATATTCTTTTTGCAGAGACTAGCGCTAGTAATATAACACCAAAAATAAAATTTCATTGACTTACATTGTCAAAAAATTCATTTTTTGACCACATAGCTTGAGATTGGCCTGGTCACAAATAAAAAAATTGAAAGGACTTTTGAAACACAAATACGTATTAACCCTACGTTTTGAAAATACACATAAATATATATTTATACCTGCATCAAAGCGATGCCGAACACGGGCTAAACGTAGTTATCGAAATACATAAATTCTCCAAGACAGGAAGCTGCGCCCAAACGGATGTATTTGCTAATTAAAATGGTGATACAAGGCCCTTTTTGCCAATAGTTCCAGCATTATTTTATTAAAGTGTAGTTGCATATTGTTCGACTAATGAAATTATGCTTTACTCATGGTATAGGTACTAGAGGCAAGCAAAACTTACAAAATAAATCTTAATCGAAGACAAAAAACGGTTAATTAATTTACGCGTAAAATCCAGTTTTTATCATTCAAAAGTTCGCGTGCACGTGCAAAATCCTCTTATAGTCTCTCCAACTTTTCCTCGGTAAAAGTGAAAGTTCTCGGGGCACTCAACTGCGCAATACCGTAACAAATTTCACCTTTGAGGGGAAAGCTATTAAAGAATGTTTTCATTTTCTCAAAAAATAATCCTCAGGGCTTCCTTGTGATAAGTTTTTATGTTTTTGTAGCCGACGATTATGACACAGTCATGTTTTGAGGAAAACGTCCATGAGCTCGCTGCTTGAGGCAACATGCACGTTTCCTACCGTTTTACTAGCCACAAAGTACAAAATCTACTTTTTTCATATAATCGACTGTAGACAGGAAAACCAATATTTAATGGCATTTTAAACTCAGTTTACTTTATCTTTGTCGAAAGTCGGGCAGTAATTGTGCTGAAAAAATATTTCCTTTTATACATTTCTTTAGATTTTTTCGAAAATCGATCCAAAATTTCATTGCATGGCAATCCTACGTCCACGTGAGCTCCAGGAAGTCAACCAGCAAATCAAGATAGACATCCTTTACAATCTTGCAGTTATGTCCTCTGCATAAATATCAGGACAATGAAAGCTAATGCATTACATTTTGATACTAGAAAATGAAGCTGTTTACTTCAGCAGATTTTTGTTGCCCAGAAAAAAAATCTTGAGAAACATAGCAAGGTCTTAGCACCCTTAGCATTTCTGCTAGGCGCTAATGCATGGAAAAAACGTTATAGTTAAGAAAAATTTCAAACTGTGGTAGGGCGTATTAAGAAGTATAAAAAATTTCTGGAAAACTTAACGGTTATGTCATCTGCATAAATATCAGGACAATGAAAGCTAATGCATGTTTGCAGTTTACCGATGTGAACGAGGCATCGTGTAAAACACTTCTGCTTTCCACGCATAGAACTTTTATAGATTTTATTTGCTTTGCACTGGTTGCTTTCCAAGGATCTAAACACAACTTTAACTTCATAACAAAATAATGCTCAGTTGAGTAGTTTTCGACCAAGTTCCTTGAATTAGTACATAAAAATAGGAAACTTAATCTCATGAATTTATTGATGCAACAAAAATATCTGCCTCGTTTGGCTGTTGAATGATAAGTGTGCAGCGGACAGCGGAGTAAAATAATTCCTATCTCCCTTCCAGTCTCCTTGTCTTTGCAATAACCATTGCACATTGGCACACCACCTGTGGTTGGGTATGACTCGCTGATGGCTGCTAATAATCCAGTAATGACCACTTCAGTGTGCCTTGTCTTTGCCGGCAATATTCATCTGCCTATTTCTACTTCTAGCTGCTGTGCGGCTGCTGGCGGGGCTTGTGAGTGAGCACCGTCAGATTACGATGGTCGAACTGATGTATGTTGCTTTCAAAATTAATTAAAGATCAAAACGCTTAGCAAGAAAAATTTAACCTAGTTGAAAATAGAATTCATCCAACGTAAGCCAGGTAACGTAAGATCTGAAAAAATGAACTATTTTTAGAAAACCAGATTGCTTATCGATTTTTACTTTTTAGTGCAAATCTGCAAGACTTTATCCCATAAAGTGCATTGGTAGCACCAAAAGGTCATCGTTCGTCTAAAAATGTCCATATTATCTTGACAACTGTACAAAACCGTAAGAAGCAGGGAAAAGGCAATCGTCGAATCTTCATTTTACAGTTTTCACATATGGTAAGATAGGTTTTACGCTGCCTAGTGCCTTTTTATATGGAATGGTCAAACAATTAGCAGTTCGAGCAATCAATTTATACTAATGCAAAGGTATTGGTTTATAATGGGGACGAAAAACATTTAAAAAGTAAAAAGGGGATCAGACATAAGGAGAAACGTAGGTGCCTAATTTTGCAGCAGAATATATCAGACTGCCCAATTTCATCAGCCAGTCCGTAAAATATCGTACAAAAGCAATTTTTTACGAGGAAACATATCAAGCAATTTTTATTTGATCAAAAACGTGTTTCCTGTTGATGTCTGTTGTGAAGCTTCCTTCTTGAGATGTGAAATGTTTGTTTGGGTGAGATTTCAAATGTGACCCAAAAGCTCATTACCAAAAAAGGTGCGTTCAAGGAATCAGCACTTCTCTAAATAATTTCCAAGTATCTTATTTTGAAGGTCCTTTTAAACACAGTACAGAGCCTCAAGTTTTTGGGGCAATATTCATCTGCCTATTCTACTTCTAGCTGCTGTGCGGCTGCTGGCAAGGCTTGCGAGTGAGCCTCAAGGCAGGACGGAATGGGGGAGTTCTGTTAGCTATTGGTGAGTGTTCATAAATAAAAAATAGCTTATTTTCCCTAGATAGTCAAGCACGGCCCTTGTATACACTTGGCAGTTTAAATCCGGCATAATTCGAAGGCTCAAAGTTGGGCTTTCATTTTTCCTGCAATTCCGGTCTTCATTTCTGAAAAGGTAAGCACTTCAACATCAAGAACAAACTAAGCAATTCAGTTACGTCCCGTTCATACAAGACTTGATTTTAGTCTCTTATAAAAAGCACCAATGTTTTATTCATTACAATGACGAAAAGCTCTTTGTTCATTGTTCAAGGACTGATAATGAAGATTGCACTAGGATCATACGAAACAGCTGTCGAAACATGTAGTCCTGGTAATATAAGAGGTCCAGGTACCATACTAACTTTGTTCTCTTCGGCAGAATAAAAGAGATTGGGCTTTTTAGGAAGTCATTTAGATAAAAGAGCTTCATGTAAATAACTGATCTGGCTATTTAGATCGCTTCTTTTCATTGAATATCCAGGAGCATAATTAAATTCATAATGGGGATTCATAAAATACTTGGAATGTTTTGATTACAGTGGACAGAACCTTTTTAAGACATACGTGCTCGCACATTTTTTCGTTGATTTGTGTCATCATTCGCGTTAACGAAATTCATTTGTTTTTGATCATGATTTTATCCGGTAGTCTTCTTGATCACGGCTGAATTGTTCATTTTTTGCCTTAACTTTTGGTGAGCAAAAATTGGGCAGGCTTTAGCACAACTCTGGTGCTACAAATAAAATAGTACAATACTTGACAATAATAAGAAATAGAGAACATTAAACATTGAATCAAATTCAGTTTATCAAAGAATTATACAAATAAACAACTGAAATAAACCTGCTCAATATAAAAGACGGAGGCGTATGAATCACGTGGTATAATTCCGTCTTTCTTAATGTCTTTAGGCGTGTTACTCGATATATATATGATGTGAGTCTTCAATGCTTTGAGCATCTACGTGGTCACGCAGTCATTACATCCGTCCAGAAATCTGGGTCTATTCAACGGAAAAAGCAAATGAATGCTTTTTTATTGGGATCATCTTGAGGTTTCTGTCCACATATTTCTTTTCCCTTGGGCGTCGGATCTCACTTCTTGTCCACATACAATGGGCTTTTAAGTTAATGTTCTGTGACGATTATCAGTCTTCGAAACTATACATAGCTTTCAGTTTAGAGACAAATGATGCTTAATCCAAAAAATAAATCATTTAGATAGCATAAATAATTACCGAAATGCTTTTGATAAAGATGCGTGTCTGGAAACCGTTTTAAAGGTATGTAAAATGGGCTTATACATTTTTTCTCGTGAGCATGCGCTTGTTTATTTAATTTTGCTTGCACATGACAAGTGATCACAAGTGGGCACAAGTGCTTAACGTTTGTAAGTGCTATTAAAAATTGCTAGTTTTTAAAGTAAACTGCTTTGATATTTTTCTCATTCCATCGATGACTACTGTTGAGCTTTAGCTGATCTGCAATTTAAAAATAAATAGCTAAAGGTCGATCAGTTGTGCGCTTGATATTTCAGTTACTTTGAAATGTTGTCGAAAAGCAATAACCAAACCTCCACAAATGTTATGCTTTCTTTATAAAATCAGCAGTATTTTGAGAAATCCATTCCATTTTGATACTAGAAAATGAAACTGTTTACTTTAGCAGATTTTTGTTGCACAGAAAAAAAATCCCGAGAGACATAGCAAGGTCTTAGCACCCTTAGCATTTCTGTTAGGCGCTAATGCATGGAAAAAACGTTATAGTTAAGAAAAATTTCAAACTGTGGTAGGGCGTATTAAGAAGTATAAAAAATTTCTGGAAAACTTAACGGTTATGTAATCTGCATAAATATAAGGACAATGAAAGCTAATGCATGTTTGCAGTTTACCGATGTGAACGAGGCATCGTGTAAAACATTTCTGCTTTCCACGCATAGAACTTTTATAGATTTTGTTTGCTTTGCACTAGTTGCTATCCAAGGATCTAAACACAACTTTAACTTCATAACAAAATAATGCTCAGTTGAGTAGTTTTCGACCAAGTTCCTTGAATTAGTACATAAAAAGAGGAAACTTAATCTCATCAATTTATTGATGCAACAAAAATATCTGCCTCGTTTGGCTGTTGAATGATAAGTGTGCAGCGGACAGCGGAGTAAAATAATTCCTATCTCCCTTCCAGTCTCCGTGTCTTTGCTATAACCATTGCACATTGGCACACCACCTGTGGTTGGGTATGACTCGCTGATGGCTGCTAATAATCCAGTAATGACCACTTCACCATCAAGAACAAACTAAGCAATTCAGTTACGTCCCGTTCATACAAGACTTGATTTTAGTCTCTTATAAAAAGCACCAATGTTTTATTCATTACAATGACGAAAAGCTCTTTGTTCATTGTTCAATGACTGATAATGAAGATTGCAATAGGATCGTACGAAACAGCTGTCGAAACATGTAGTCCTGGTAATATAAGAGGTCCAGGTACCATACTTACTTTGTTCTTGTCGGCAAAATAAAAGGAATTGGGCTTTTTAGGAAGCCATTTAGATAAAATAGAGCTTCATGTAAGAAACTGATCTGGCTATTTTAATTGCTTTTTTTCATTGAATATTCAGGAGCATAATTAAATTCATAATGGGGATTCAAAGAATACTTGGAATGTTTTGATTACAGTGGACAGAACCTTTTTAAGACATACGTGCTCGCACAATTTTTCGTTGATTTTTGCCATCATTCACGTTTACGAAATTCATTTGTTTTTTTGATCATGATACTATCCGATAAGTTTCCTGTTTCATTAAATGCCTTGTTCCCGTGTTCATTTTTTGCCTTGACATAAAACATTGAATCAAATTCAGTTTATCAAAGAATTATACAAATAAACTAGTGAAATAAACCTGCTCAATATAAAAAACGGAGGCGTATGAATCACGTGGTCTTTCGTAATGGCTTTAGGCGGGTTACTCGATATATATGTGATGTGAGTCTTCAATGCTTTGAGCATCTACGTGGTTACGCAGTCATTACATCCGTCCAGAAATCTGGGTCTATTCAACGGAAAAAGCAAATGAATGCTTTTTTATTGGGATCATCTTGAGGTTTCTGTCCACAAATTTCTTTTCCCTTGGGCGTCGGATCTCACTTCTTGTCCACATACAATGGGCTTTTAAGTTAATGTTCTGTGACGATTATCAGTCTTCGAAACTCTAAATAGCTTTCAGTTTACAGAAAAATGATGCTTAATCCCAAAAAAGAAATCATTTAGATAGCATAAATAATTACCGAAATGCTTATAATAAAGATGCGTGTCTGGAAACCGTTTTAAAGGTATGTAAAATGGGCTTATACATTTTTTCTCGTGAGCATGCGCTTGTTTATTTAATTTTACTTGCACATGACAAGTGATCACAAGTGGGCACAAGTGCTTAACGTTTGTAAGTGCTATTAAAAATTGCTAGTTTTTAAAGTAAACTGCTTTAATATTTTTCTCATTCCATCGATGACTTCTGTTTTGCTTTAGCTGATCTGCAATTTAAAAATAAATAGCTAAAGGTCGATCAGTTGTGCGCTTGATATTTCAGTTACTTTGAAATGTTGTCGAAAAGCAATAATTAAACCTCCACAAATTTTATGCTTTCTTTATAAAATCAGCAGTATTTTGAGAAATCCATTCCATTTTGATACTAGAAAATGAAACTGTTTACTTAAGCAGATTTTTGTTGCACAGAAAAAAAATCCCGAGAGACATAGCAAGGTTTAAGCACCCTAAGCATTTCTGTTAGGCGCTAATGCATGGAAAAAACATTATAGTTAAGAAAAATTTCAAACTGTGGTAGGGCGTATTAAGAAGTATAAAAATGTCTGGATCACTTAACGGTTTGCTTTAAAAAATTCTATACTCATGGGTATATCGTGCTTGAGAAGCTAGCCCAGCAGATTACCTGTCACCAGCTATTACATTATATTCTTTTCTTGTGAAAATCCCCCTTTAATAAAGTAAAAATGATAGTTTATTCATTTAGGCTCTGTGGGTTACAATAAACTGACAGATTTATTTTTGAGAAACGATCGCAGTTATGTGGAAAAGTTCAGGCCCACCTACGCATTAGTAACTGCCGTCTTATTTTAAGATTCCGGCGCTAAGGTTAATTTAAACAACTTTCCTCGGTTGATTGTGTTATATTCTTTCGACGACCAGATTTATGCCTGCTACTGAACATGTGATTAGCAGTTCTACTTGGGCAAAACATTTTTATTCTGGTGTTTCAAAATTAATTTTAAATTTGCGAGTATATTCGGGCAGAAATTATGCTGACTTAAGCTATTTATCTTGGAAAAATAATTACTTAAAAATATTTCAGGATTAAAAAACGGTGCTATTTTTTTCAAATGATAACGAAATTTAGCCGTCTGCTAAATTTTATTAGGATATTTTAAAAAAATTTGTTCCAACGCGTTCTCCGGCTTAGAGAACGCAACAGAATTCACCAGTGGTCTATTCAAATTCTGCGCTCGACTCTTGTGGATTCGAAGATTTTGAAAATAAGGATACATGTATTATTACAAATCGTACAAAATTTTTTATTTGAGTTGGTCTGGTAGATCATACCTTGATAGTTAATGAAATCCTGTTAAGATGGTTAGGTCAAAATCATTGGTCGACAATGGAAAGTTTTAAAATTTAAATGCCCAGTGCGGAAAGAGAATAATTGAAAAACAATATTTTTACTATTTTATGGTAAAACCACCGATTTAAATTCAAATTGCTGAGGCTGAAGGCACTGTTTTTTTAGACCAAATTGATGCCGTTTATTTACTTAATCTAATTTCCCCTAATTAGGTCCACTTGTAGGTTCTAGTTGAACCTTAATGTAATCTGCTTTTGTTAACGTTATTTCACTTTTCCTTATTAATGTGCAAAAGATTGGCCATAATCTGTGATACATAATCGCATAGACCCTTCGAGTTTTTGTGGTTTTTAAATGTTTAAGTTGCTGAAAATTACTCGAAAAAGACTTTCTTTAAAAAAAATAATTGCAATGATATGATATTTAGCCCCATAAAATACCCATTCGTATATGTGTAGTTAAAAAATTTATTTGTCCACCTGAGAAATGTTTAACACACATAAAATAAACAATGTTTAATTTTCAAGATCTAAGCATGATTGAATCTGCAAGCCGGTTTCGAAAGTATTTAGGAATTGAACTAATTTTTTTAAAACCAAGTTATTTTGTCTTTTCATATACAATTTGAATGCCTTTACAACTGAGAACACAATATAATTTTTTTGCATTTTTTCCAGCATCCATATTTGAATATGAAATGGGAAAAAGACCCATTAAGTAGTCGTTTCCATTAGCGTAGTTTTGGCAGGCAGCCGAAGGGCAGGATTGAAGTAGTATGGGATTTTATTGTGAGCGTCACCGATCGCTTATGGGACTCGTTTAACCCATTCTGCTCCAGAGGTTACTTTCGGCCCTGCCAGCCCTCACGTAGCGGCTATTAGTGAAGGCAGATAAACATTGCCGGCAAAGTCAAGGAATAAACGAATAACTAATTCTGGCTCGTTAGCCGTCATCAGCCAACCCCAGGTGGTGCACCAACCGAGGCTTGAACCAGCAATCTTTTGATCAGAATTTCAACGCTTACCATTGAACCGCAGGCTTGCTGCCTTGTCCGCCGGTGGCAGGAAATAAGCTCATTCGAAAGCAGGTTTCCTGGCTTGAGTGAAAAAATTCGGGATTCGCGCTAATGTAATCAATATTACAGCTCCTTTTTTAGTAAAAGTTTTAAAATACTGTCATTTTAGATATTCTCTTGAATGTAAATAAGATAGTACACCTGATGTATGTCATAAATGACAGATCATTAAGTGCTTTACACCATTTTTAAAACCAATCATCGGTGTTTTGGAATATTTTTGACCATTAGCTAATAAAGATCTCACGAATTGGCGGCCGGACATTCCAATACTGCCCAATATGGTATTTTTAATACATAAAATACACGCAAAGTTAGATTGTTTATATTCTTAAGGCTTTGCAACTGAGGTGAACCAAAGGTGTTTCATCTAATTAAAGTGTTTTACTTTCTTTCTGTTGGGGATCATGTACGGCTCGGGTACGGTATTCAATTATGTCCAAAGACTAATATTACTTCTAAGACGTTTTGAATTAAAACAAAATTTTAGAGGATCGTTTGGTAATAAAGAGCGTGGAACGTTAATAATGGTGGAAAGGGTATTTGGAGTAAACACTTGTGATTCATGTGATTTTCGCCCCTTGCAAGACGTTTGGCCCCATCAAACTTGAATTTGTGGCCGATTTCGGTCAAATGAGCCGTTTGGACCCAATGCAGTCTTTTAGTCAAATTGCCTGCGAACTTATCAGAATAATTGGCCTCACGTAGAGTGCACGGGCGAACACTGTTTGCATTGCCTGTGTCAATTAGCCAACTGGCCAATATCCAACCCGGATGATGAAATCGCGGCATAACCGACTCCAATGCCGGCCATCAAGTGGGGGCCGTAACGTTTTCTGTAAATGCCGTTGCATAACGCCTTCACCTCATACGTATTGCAACCCCTTGCGCATATATAATGCTTACATGACATTTTCTCTGATTATGGGTTGCAGCATGAGCCAGAATGGTCGATCGAATAAACCTCGGGTTCCGGCAAAAGCGTCTAATCCTTTTCAACTGCCTCCAATGACTTACATTTCCGACATCTCTCATGAAAGACTATAGAGGATGGTTATACCGGCTTAGTAGTAGAAGTTAATTTGGGCATTTTATGTCAGTTTCATTATTAGGGCAGACGATTATTTGGTTAATTTATTTGATATTGTCTATTATATTTTTAAAGTCTAAGAGGCAGTCATCTTGAGAACGCCTATTTTGTCCCTCATATGTGGCAATCGAATCGTCTTTAACTGCTGTTCATATTATTTACATTGCTATTTCAGTCATTTCAATAACTGCAATATTATGCTTATATTTTAAAAACATTTCAGTTAAAAAAATGTACATTTATGAGAAAAATAAATAAATTGCATTCTTTGGAGGTTGCCATTCATTTAACAGGATCATTGAACCCTTATTTAATGATAACCTTTTATAGTACCTGGCCAGTGTGTAAAACATTGTGCCGAAACTGAGTTTGAGCCTATAAAATATTTTTAAATTTTTTTTCTATATCTGGTTTTTATGTATAATGTTTTATTAAGTTAACATCCTAAAAATGACCTCCTTTGCTTATATGACACTGCACTGTGCCTGCGTTTGCGCACGAACTATTATTGGCCATCCTCTTTGCGTTAACAATATTTTTGACTCCAAGGTGAGACAATGTGCTCGGGCTAACTAGTTGTTATATTAAACTCTCCGCGTATGCAAGAAAAACCTTATGAATTTCCTTGAACTGGAATAAAGCTGAAGTGCAATGATACGCTCGTGGCCAGCAATTATCTTTTGATTGATTGAGATAATGCAGGTTTCTAGACGTGAACAGATATAATGACTGCTTTATGGATTTTTTTAAATATCTGTTTTTCAATGTTGATTCCTTTTTCAGCCTTCAAATAAAGCTGCTAAATCTTGCCTAGGCTTAGGTCGAGAAAACCTATTTTGTCAAATAGCTTTCTATCCCTAAAAATCTCCAGCCTTAACCACCTCTTACCCTCAAAATTAATCTATGCTTGGTGCTTAGCTTCCATACCAGCTTATCCCCCAGGTGTTTAAAGAAAAATCACTTAAATGGTTAAAAGAAGAGGAGCCAGACTCTTTTTTTCATTAAAAGCCTGATATTTTAAGTGGTCGAGGCAGTAAATATAACCTTAATCGGCTTTGCTGAAAAAGCTTATAGGAATTTAATGGGCATGTCTGCTGCCAAATATTTACTTAAAAACTGACTATCTGTGAACGAGGAAAGTAAACGTCCATTTTGATCACAGACATGCCCTATTTAAAGAAACGTTTAAACAATACTAAGCAAATTCCAGAAAGCACATCTCGAGGAAGTAGTTCAAAACGTGAGTTATTGGACGAAAAGCTGACTTATTGAACCACTTGTGGGTTATGATTAATAACTCTATACTGTCATTTCCAAACCGACTTAACTTTTTAAAAAACATGGTTAAACAATTTTTTGACTTACTGATTTGCTAGAAAATGCAGCGTAAACTCTTTGATCATCATGGTAAAGAGAAAATATGGGAGGTAGAATAGGGTAATCAGAATATACTTCACTTAAAATGCGACTGACCTAGCAGATTTTTTTTCAAATGAACCGTGACTGTTGGCTCCAATGGGGAATTTACAGTAACTTCATGATGATAGACCTTGCGCTTAGCCTAGGAGACTGCTACGTTATTGTAAACTGCAATTTTTACAACGCATATAATATTTCAAATGCCTCACAGTCTATAAAACGCAACTGCGAATGCATTTACGCACGTTTCAAAATTCATTGAAAAGAAGAATAATTCTTAAAGATATTCTCCACTAGCGTGGAATATGAGGGCTGATATAATCTGCACCCTTAAGTCATTAACCTATCATTTTGTGTGATAATTTTCAATTTTGATAAGGCCCGCAGGTCCGCTTTCGTAATTATATTATCACGCCTAAGGTATCCCAAAAAACTGACAAATGAGAATTTTCCCTCTTTAGATGTGCCGTCTGTGGTATCATTTTTGGGAATTTTGTGCAAATTGCTTTGAAGGAAAATTGCTGATAGGTTAAATTACCCAAAGCCGTTCAAAATGAAATGGTCTGACCATATTCTAAGATTGATGTATTCGAAACCTTTTTATAAATTTTACACGCATGTATTGGTACCTAACTTTTAAAAATTTATCCTAATCTAGTCAAGTATTAACACATATATTAACACAAACGGAGGCTGGCCTATCTAATGCAATGTCAACCAGAAGTCTGAAATACGTTGGCAATTAGAAAGAATCACTTAAGTGCTGTTGTGCTTGTGATTATCATGCAGCAAAATCTCAAGCCATTTCAGTCATCACAGAATGTTGGATTTCTAAGGGGAATTTTTCTAACCACATGCAAGTAGCACACTCGGTAGAAATGGCTACCGAATTCGTATAAATTTGTCACGTTACTTTGGCTGCCTTAATAAATTCAAATGTATTTTTGTAAAACCAGTGGAAAATTAGCCATTCCTGGACACGTTTTATTGCAGATCACGATTACTTTAAATTGTCTCGTCGAAAGAAGTGTCTTTTGGTTTTTAAAATTTGTTTCACTCCCAAAATTATTTTAATCTCACCTGAATATTGTAATTGCGATAAGGATCTCCAAAATCCGCTCTGTGAAACGAAATTCCCATATTTATCCCTACGCTTGCGCATATGTCATGTAGGGCTCATACAAAATTTGCGATGGAAGTGAACCTGATCGCATAATTTAGCATACATATGAATGAGAATTTCAGTCTTCAAGCATCTTATAATTACAAATTTCTTCTAATGCTCAAAAATAACTTTTATTTAAGTGTGTATTTTAACAAATACATATCTTGTCAATAAATGACTACAGAAAATAATATTTTGTACCGGTTTTCTCTAAAATGTATTGGAAGAATATAAAAAATCGCATCCTGGCATAACTGAAAGATATTGGGATAATATTGTCCTTTTATCAGTATTTCATGCTCAGTTACTTAATGTTTTGTAATCGAAAACATATTTCAGAATTTTGGTTAACATTGTATGAGCTAGGTCAGCTACTGCTGCGTTATACTTGGGTAGTTGATGGTGGTCGTTATTTCCAACCCAATTATAGTCAATTTAAAAAACGCCTATGATTTTATGGTTTTTGTTACAGAAAACATTAGTGGGTTCGTGCGTCATAGTCGAAAAATAATGAGCCAATTTTAAGAGTAAAACCGTTAGCAAAACGGGGTAAAGGAGTACCTTCTGCACACAAAAATAGAACAAAAATTACAACCCTCTATTCATCTGTACGACCGTTCGCTGATTGCTTTTTAGCTATATGTTCCGGACAGGTGTCTGAACACAGACAGAAGCTTGCTGAGCCTATGAAGAAGTGACAATGCAAAACATGTGTTACCACTGGGGAGACCTAGCAAAGTCGAGAAAGTAGAAAATCAGACACAAACCAATGAACGGGTAACTTCCCTGTTCAATTCTTATACACAAAAGTGCATTACCAAAGAGCAGAAAACCAAGCTGTTGAGGCGTTAGTTTGTGAAGACCTTTATTCCACAGATCGCATCCTGTGTCGCCGAGATTAATCCGGAAATATTAACCCTTTCCATAGTTTCAAATAATTTATATCCGTTAACCAATCAGTAAAGGACTCATACTGCCACCCACAATCGCAAAAATCCACAGACGAAGATAGCCGACGTAAAATTGATACGTGATTTAGAGATTGTAACTAATACGCCTTTCTTGTGATTAATGCTCAATCTTCCGCATGTGAGGCGGTGCTTGCTGTGATTAACTCCCCGATCTTAATGCCATGTGAGTTATCATCACTCTGCACTTAAACCCCCACATTAATAACACTCACGACAACGCATCGACAGCATGCATAAAATACTGCCTCCCCTATGCGTCCATTTATTTTACCTTGATTGCTCTGACAACGGATTCGTGATTGAATCATTAAAGCCATTCTCTCCCTGTTCCATCGAATACTGCGCTTATAACCTCCCTCGTACCTCGCGTTTACACCGCCTTCCATCAAGTACCGGAGTGGGCTGAGAGTCCCAAACCAATCACTTTACACTGTTCAACCCCTTTGCTTACAGTCACCGCCGCTTGTTGTCACGCCCACTACACTAATGAGCTGTCCTTTCGTTATTTAAGCGTGTTCGCTGCGTGATCAGTGGTCACTTGACATGCAGGTGCTCTCCGAGAAGTTCCTCTTGTTGATTCCTCTCCCGGCCTGGCCTGCCCCTATAAAAATCTAAACTCTATAAAAGCACTGTTGTTTTGTTCTTCTACGTTTGGGTCTCCTGTGTTACCAACCCCCTTTCTCCTCCGCCCCCCTTCGCAGTCCCTTACTCAAGCAAAACACCACACATTCACTGCCTGCCAAGTCCTTCTGGGCGCTGAGGGCGGACTCCTTCTACCGACCCCTGCATAAAAAGACAGTGGCCAGTTCATTGGCTGAAGGCACGGGCAATTATAGGAGTACTTGCAGTATTACAGACATCACGCCTAATTTAAAGCCATACGGGCTTGCACCAGAATGACCTTCTTTCGGTTTTTGGGGAGAGAACGATTGTCTTTCCGACGAGCAACTGATGGTGAGTCGGGGAAGTTTTAATGTCAAAAGGCATCTGTAACCTCAAAATCCCGACAGTTTACAGTATTGCTGATTTTTTCAATATGTTTCTTGTTTTGTTTAAAAAAAAGGATTTTTAACAGTAAATTAGAATGTTTATAAATGCTAAAAGATGGCTTCTAGCCATTTCTAGCTAAAACCTTACCTACTTCAAGCAGTTTGCACAATTCTGCTACTCTGCCCATCAGTGAGACAGTACAAACTTTACCCAACTTGACGGATTTGCAAGGTACTTTGGTGGTGCAAGAGGATATGCACTTATACCATCATTATTGTTATCGATTTTATTGGCAAAACTTCAACATGAAACTTAGTCTGGCGTCTGAGCATTTGCAATTTTGAAAGTAAAGCAATCACTCTCTCTCTCCTCTGTATGTGTGTGTTGAAAAATTAATCATTTAAGGGATTTAGTTCGATTGAAACCTTATTATCAGCTTGTCAAAATAATTGAAATATTGGGTATTATTTTAATGTTGAGCAGTAGTACGTTTAAAAATGCCTGAACAAGGCCCTGCCAAAAGGAAGAGTTTGTTAAAACGTTGTCTTCAAAAAAATTGCTCGTAGTCTAATCCATATCAAGCGTAGTTGGAAGTGGGAAAATGAAATTTTTATGTTGGCGGTGTTGATGACCTCAAGTACCACATCATAACTACGCCTTTCTCATCATTAATTATGCACCAACAGCTGTTAATGATGCAAAAGGGTGTGTTTTTAGGTGTGTGTGAAACAGGGCCCATGTTAAGGAGTGAAACAGAGAGTGAGATAGATGCAGTGCAAGTCACCGTTGCTGCACCACCTTGATATGCTGCATACGGTGTAAATCGTCAAAATCGACGGTGAAATTGTCGTTATATATGTGTGACAAGACTGTTAAGCGTCAAGTAAGAGCAGGTTGATAGAACGTGCAAGTTTCACAATTTAAAAGTGGCCTCCTAGCATAGTATGTTTTTCGTATGAATACTTCATCCTTCCACCATTATCCCCACCCATTGTCTTCGCGGCGGATGTGTTCGAAGGTGAATCCAAACTATCTCACGGTCATAGTTATTGTTATAGTGAGCGAAGCCAATTGTTCCACATGGCATAGCATGGCTGTTTAGGCAAAATGGCATGCGTTCCACAGAAGACTCCAACTGGTCAGAGCATAACATTTTCTAACATAATGCATGAATTGTATCCGGTATCCGGGCGGCATGTTGTCGTGGTACGTCCAGCTCCATCATATATACTGTTCAGCACATGCCTGTAGGCTTGTGCAATACGTCAGCATGCCGCAGAAGCATCTTTTTCTTCACATGAAACAAGTTTGCTTAAAACGCCTCTTTCCTTTTGCGCTTTTTTCAATCTTCGTATCGACTCATCTACGCACTTTCAGTTAGTTACTTAGCTCATGGAATGTTAACGGTAAATTTGAAGGTGTTACTTGAATTGGAGTTGCAACATCGCCTATAATTTTACGTATGCCAGCTTTTGGGTTATGTTATGTTCAGGCGCATAAAGAAACCATACGCAATAAATAATGACAAAAAATTGTCTATGTATGTTGCCATTGATTTTCGATGCCCCTGTGAAGTGAAATGGAAAAACATATTCTTTCTTGTACTCACGGGGTAGTCAATCACGTCTTTTTTAAATGTTCTCCTCAGAAGAAGGCAATCTTTAGGTTCTAAGATGGTTTCTTATTATGAGTTCTTTAAGATCAAGAAATATGCATTCAATTAGCATTGTATCTGTCATTTTATTAACTTACCTCATGAAGTATCCAACATAACCCGCATTTCTTACAAATTTTTCTAGGCATTTATGAGTATCTTCTTCATGTCACAGACGCAAAATTTATTGACTGAAAATCCACAACGCAAATGCAGTGACAGTTTGGGTGCAAAATTACTCGGAAGTTGGAATCCCTTTTTAAGACCAAAGTATAAAATTCTGAGAAAAAATTTATTTCCTACCGAATAAGCCCAAAAACTTTGTTTTTTGCATGGTTTCTATAAAGTATATTTTAAATTATAAGACCATCAAAAACCATTAGAAAAAATCATGTTACTTAAGTGGTTGAAAAGAACTGCTCTCAGAAACCAACATCTCGGCTTGTTATAATTATTGCACGATTATATCTCAGGATAATCGTTATCACAGCCCTACTAAAATATTCCTTCCTTCTCGGAAAATCCTGTCATTATTTCGGCTACGTTTTCATGGTACGCAGTTGCTCACAGATGAAAGGCTTCAAGGGTGACGTGTCTATATTAAGAATAATATAAAAATACAAAGGCAAATGAAGGTTAATGCCAAAGACATGAGTTCATTGCTAAAACATTTAAGAATAAAGTTATTAAATGTTAATATATATCCTGTTATACCTTCAAAATTACTGGTTTATTTTCGAGCTGCATACTGACGCTCAAATGTTTAGAGAGAATATTCCTCATTCAATAAAATAAGTGATTTCAAAACTGTTTTTGGCAATTGTTTACTTGTCTGAAAGTAGTTCTGCTTTAGCTGATTATCGTAATCAACTCAAGAAAATACCTTAAATAGAGCTATGTATAGGCTATTAGCAAAATATGCATATTTTGGCATAACGTACAGTAGTTTCTCCAGCTCATTAAATTTCAGCCGAAATTTTGAAATGTGCTTTCAGTTCGATCAAATTAATTAAGTAATGTTGCCAAGATAATTATAACGCAACCTAATCCGATGATGGTTCAGGCCCCTCAGGATGTTTACATTTGAACTGTCTTCTTTCTGACAACCTGCAACGTGTGCATTTTCTTATTGATTTATAATACCCTTATTGATTTCAAATTTAGTACATCCAAAAATGCAAAAATATTTTTCTTGTAGCCAATAGTTTGGTAGCAAATTACACCTTTATATATGATTTTATGATTAAAAGAGTATATTTTGCTTTCAAAGCGTTTGTAAATTTCCATATACTTTTGGAGCCTGAAGGTCATTAGACTTGAATGCTAGGTTTCCAAACTAAGTGCTGTATACATTCTGCCTAATGAAAATCGCAAATTTCTCTTTGTTATCAAAAAAGTCAAATAAGTCTTATAAAATTTGCAACGGATATGGATTATTTTATATACTTAACAGGTACCATTTATTAATGGACGGATACGATGTTATTCCAATTATTACTTCACGGTCTTTAAATTCTCATGATTAGGATTTTATTTAAAACCAAAAGATACCCTTTTTCCAAGAATGAATTTGGAAGAAGGTGTAATTAGCTTCCGAACAGTTACGATAAAATTGTTGTTGTGCATTCTGTCTAGAGTATATATTTGAATATATAATAGGCATCTATGATCAATGTATGAAATGCATATCACTTTACTTTCTATTTTTACAGATTATGCTTTATCAGGTGATCAGAAAGAATTCGTTCGAAAGCAGCATTTTGAAGTGGCTGCAATAGCTTGGGATTAGGCTGCACGATAATTAAAATTTCAACCCTTTTTAAGTAATTTGTTCAACGTTACAACACATTTTAGAATTGCTGTTTAGATTTAATGAGATAAAGAATATACTGTTTAATTTTCGTAATAGACCAAATTTAATGCCTTCACACGAAAGCTAGCTGATGTATGCATCTTGAAAAAAACATTTAAAAAACATTTGTGTGTATTGAGTAAGAGATATAAGACCACCTACTGTGATTTTCAAAAGAGGAAAAAATAGGCACTATTTAGGTGAGATTGGAAACGAGGTTTGCCGCAGATATGTGGTGTCAACGTTTTACTAATTGATCCACTGATTTTATGTGCATTGCATACATATAAAAGTAAAAATGTAAGATCCACCAAAGCTTATACTATGATTTATTCCGGTCTAAAATATCCTATTTCCATACTCGATAAACTTATTCTAAAAGCGTACTGTTGCAAATAATAACATAGAATGTGTCAAACAATGATTTTTCTGTTAGTTTGTGTACAGGTAATGCAATGTATATGCTCCGAACGATGTTTAATGCTGAGTTTTAACGAATTGCAGTAGGCATGATTTGAACTTGCATGGATCTTTTTAGGTACCTTCTCCACCTTTTAGATTTATGTTTTATATTAACTATCACTATATTACTTTCGTTTCAGGCTGCACATCAACTTACACACCTGCAATTACGAGGTAAATCATTGCTTTAAATCCGGAAATAAATATTTTAAATGCTTAATGTTACTCACTTACAAACCCAGATCTCCCAATACTTTCATTTAGATCTCCATGAATACAATTTCAAAAAGTTATAGGAAACCAATTTCTTATTATTAAATTCTTTTTAACAATGTTTTGTATTTTTTTCGTAGGAGCTTCACCAATTCTATCAGACTTAATATAAGGTGTCATGCGTAGCCAGCAAAAGTTTTCATATTATCCTTTCTGTGTATATTGCTTATGTTCGTTTATGGACAGAGCATGCCCTCCTTCAAACTGTGCGTGATTTCGTTTGGGATCTTATATATTGAAGCAACCACTAAATTGGATGCATGCTTCTGTTTTTAACTTCTCCTTAAATGTTCTTTTACTTTAAAAAAATTAAAGTCAACATTTACCAGTCCTTGGTTAAATTCGTAGCACAGGCATGTATGTGACCTACTTTTTTTTATTGAAATTCACATTATCTCCTAAATGAGACTATTTTACGTTTATTGATGTCCAATCTTGTACACTAAGCCATTGGACAACTTCTTGTCGTATTTTAAGGAATCTTAGAATGTTTTATGTTCAAAACCATCAAGTGTTTTGCCAAAGTCCGTCTCCCTCGTAATACCCTCAGTGTAATCAAAAAAAGAAATAAGTAGAGGATTTTGGCAGATTTGAATAATTTCTTTGACAAACTTGTGAAAAACTCAGTGGGATTCGAACCCACGCCAACAAGGGAAAGGCTTAAGTACAGCCAACGCTCTACCCAACTGAGTGACGAGGCCCCACACGGCTCCTGGTGGCAGAGGCCGTCAAGTTTTCCACAAGTGGGTCAAAAGAAAAAAAATATTATATTACTTCGACTGCATCATTTTGTGTGCTTCAATAAAAACATTTCTTTCATAAGATAAGTGGTTAATTTTTGGTGGCGAGGGAATCCCTTTTGTCCTAGAGTGTCCCTCAAAGGTCCCTGAATACATTATAACTTTCAGATTCCTCAATGAAATGTACGAAAACAGTAGCTTTGCGCTAAACTGTTAGTAAAACTTTCAACGTAGCTTATATTTTTGCAAGCAGTGAGCTTTTCGGCATCCTTATGCAAATGCCCACTGAAAGGCGCATCCATGAACCTTCATCATCAAAACACAAAAACGTCCCAAATGAAAAGTTATGATGAATTTTCTCTTAGTCAGTGGGAGTGCTTTAATTAGAATTCGCTTTGACTGAGGTATATCCTTGATTAATGTCCACGCAGGTCATCTTACTTCGAGATAAAGCCACATACAATGTTAAATTTTTGGTCATCATTTACACTTCTTGGACGAATACTGATAACAGTTCTGCTTAAAATACAAACTCACCTTCCTTTTGGACAAGGTTTGTTTAGTTCTTGGCTTTTTTCTGTGATTATAAATGCACACCAGCGAGACCATATAATTAAAGGCTTAAGGCGAATGCTCGCAGACCTTCAAACCTTTACTGCTTTCAACGTCAGAAAATAAATGCGGCAACAAACATAACAACACATTTGGGGAGCAGAAGCCAATCAGACACCCATTAGGCCAGTCCGGAGGTGACCATGAAGGGCTCAGAAAGCCGGTGCCAGATCGATAAATCGATCGACTGAGTTCTCATCGAAGCCCAGGCTTCAAGCATTTCCCGGCTTGTCTTGCTTCTAACATAGCCGATTATCGTCGGGACTTATTTAGTACGTGTAGACATCCATTTCTGATAATCCATCACCCCATCACACAGCCGGCTTATGCTCGTTCATGTGAGATTCAAGCATGCGTTCGGTGTGTTCTGCGTAACTCAGAAGGCAATTTAAGCATGGGATGGGATATACTACATCCAAGTGTTCAAGAGGATTTTATCGGTTCTTGCTCTTCTTCCCGGGCAATTAAAAACTGACTGTTTGGAATGCTAACGTTCTACTCGTTTCTTTTTGGACAAAAACAATCTTCACATATGCTCACAACTCGACATAGTCATTTAAAAAGCAATATGCTACTTTTTAAAGAGTAAATCACACAGCTTTTCAAATATGGCACCATAAAGTCTATCAAGCGTCTGGACTAAAAATAATGTTAAGTGCAACATGTTTCAGTCATTTGAACCCGCCAGTTTAAAAAACTTTACCCCTCATATAAAAGAAAACCCAAGGACGTGCGAGCAAGCAGCTATATTTTGCGGAGTAAGGGGCCTTTTATTTTTCATTAATGAAAATATTTGATCTACCTTTGCTTGTCGTTTAATTTATTCCAAACTCAGTAAACGTCAAACTTCGCGTCAAGCAAGCACAGTTTACTTTGTCTCCAAAACAGCCTGCAATGTAATTCATTTAATTTCTTCAAAAATAATGAAATTACTCCTAACCCTATTTTTTGATATAAAACTGAAATTTGCAAGGAAAACCTGAGGTACGAAACGTTGGTGATATAGCTTGAATTAGACAGAGCAGAACTGAAAGACATATATGGGTGCATGTAAAGAAATAAACACTTTCGTGATGGCAATTTGAGTGAGTATTTTAGCTCATATTTGTCTTTTTATTTTAATTTTTTGAGTGGATTTGATGCAAACAAAGCCTTTTATTCAAGAACACTGCATCTAAAATATTGCATACTGAAAGAAACCCGATAGATTTTGGGCGAAATCGGAGCTTGTCAGATGTCCAAGAACGTTGCTCAAATATATAATAGCACAGAACAAAGTCAACTGTTTTTGTGCATCTGGCTATCAATATAAGGAAGAAAAGTTTCAAATAAATCCTTTCAAGAATCCATAAATCTGATCTAAAGTCAATAAAATCACATGAAGTTAAGTGTTAGGACTCTCGCTGTTTTCCGGAAACAATTTTTTTGAAAAAGTCTAAATTATTTAACACAAACCACAGTATTTATCTTGTTTAACAGTTTTTCATGCTTTACAACACTGCGAATTGGGACCGCTAACAAAATACATGCAGCTTACATGGAGATGGATGCACACAGAAAATTCTTTTAGATTTTAAGCATATGGCAAGCTGTTTTGCATAAAATACGTTCTGCTAATGCCTAATGCGAGTGACCAGATTTCCGATAAAAAATAACGAAGACCTAAAAACTATGATAGGAGGACCCTATAGTGGCCCTCCTGGCGTTCGTATTTTCATAAAATCCAAGCGTTCGGCAAACTGGGGTTGCTCTGTGTACTTTGAGTAATCACGAATAATGTGCACAATGAAACGTTTCATTCAATAGTTTTAGTTCCATGTACTTTTATGAGCATTTTTCCTCAACCGTTGAAGAGGCTGCCAACCGCCGGTGGGGTTAAATTTGAGGAAAATGCGGGGTGTGTAGGCCATGCGAAACATACAACTTTGTGTCGGGCGTGTGGTTTGAAGATGCGAGCGTTCACCTTCTACCGGCGTTTGCGGGAAACGCCCAAAACATCGGTGTGCGCGAGGCCATGAAGGCAGGCAAGACGCAACCAACTAATTTCTGTTCTCTTTTGTCGTTATAAAGGCCAAGATGTGGGAAATTATACCCTCAGCGTTTACTAATTTTAGTTTTTTCAACTTTAAAAGGCCCGTCGACGCTTGGCAAAAGGTTTAATTTTCACCTAGAAAATTTTCACTGACCGTGTTACCCTTATTTGCAGGGAACTACTCTTTGTTAAATTCAACCTGTGACCTGCTAGGGAGAGAATTGATGTTAAGCAAGAGATGACAGGGTTTTTGGAGTCTGTGTTTGCATAACTATTAAAAATTCGGCCACCGTTGCGGATATCTACCATGTGCTCCACAGGGGGTGGACGCGGGGACGGTGACGTGGGTTTGAATTAGTTTATAATGATAGGTGACATGAGCATTATCTACTGCACTCTCGCCTTCTCCTTTCTGTGCCCGATGTAATGACCATGTCAAAATAACCAGAGGTGGGAGAGGGAACATGTGACTGGTGCAGTGTGAACCCGTACGTAGGCGTGTCAAAACACCCCAACATGCCAAAGAGAAGATGGAACTTAACAAATGACGTGACCACTCTAGTGAGGAGAGTGATCATGGTCCTCCAAAGATGGCAGTTGAGTCACAAACGCGGCTTGTATTCAAATGTGCCCTTACCAGAAGGGACTCTTGATGTGTGGTTGCCTTTGTAAACTGACCATGAGGGATAAATCTCTTCTTTGGCTTCAGCTCTAAAACCTTTCAGCGTTTCTTCATGCATATTTGACTCCAACAGTTTCCCCTAAGCGTAAAATCGAGTTGGTAAGGTTATGCATTGGTTAAATAGGAACGGTCGATGATTAAATATCTGTTCGATTGGATAAACTAACTGGAGACACCAACTGCGTTCAGCATTTAAAATTTTCATCCGAAGAGCAAAAAATTCAGTAAATATTAAGGGCTGTACAGTTTTTGTTTTTTAATATCTTTACAGTGTTTACTCCAATTATAAAGACTGTGGTCAAAAGCGCCAAGAAAGAAAAAGATGCCTTAATGGGGTGAACCATATATTCTGTCAATCCAAACTCAGTAGTAGTAGTAGTAGTAGTAGTAGTAGTAGTAGTAGTAGTAGTAGTAGTAGTAGTAGTAGTAGTAGTTGTAGTAGTATTTAAGTAGTTCAAAATTTGTATTACTTCCCTATTTGAGGCTTGTATCTTTCAAGTGCCTAACATCGTTTCATTTATAATAGCATCACAGCTTCCACCTCCATGCATTTTTGGTTTTATTGTGACTTGCATACTAATGTTGGATTTAAACGGTTACATATCTAAGATAAGATATCAAAACCGACCGCCAACAGTAAACTCGTTGGAAGAAGGGTTGACCAGCAAACGTTTGATTTTGACACGTTCTCGGCGGATGAGTACATTAATAGGGCTTCAGGTCGAAATCACTTATCTGCTCCCCACTCTGCCCAAGGCAGAAAATAAGAACAGGAAAAGCTAAAAATGCAGGTGAATCTCCGCTAAATTCCGCGTGAAATTAGAGTAAGGGTATAAGTTAAGGGCAGAGTTAGGGTTACGTTTCAGTTTACAATTACAGTTTTGGATGCAGCTAATATAAGGACACGAGAATATTTAACGTTCCTGGAATTTGGCGCAAGGTCACCTGTTTTACCTCGGGTGTTTAGCGCCCTTCCAGGGGGCAGGGAGGGGGAGAGCAAGAGGGAATATACGCAATTTTGACCCTATGTCGTCTTTTAGCTATGAATAAACAGTACATTTAAATTCGACCACATAATTTACTCCTTCATTATGCTTTGCAATTAAGGAATTTGTACACACATTTCTTATCGCTGACTAGAAATTTTCAGATAGTTATTTTGCTTCTTTTTCCAAGTTTGAGTGGCCTCTTGTAAGACCTCTTGTGTGTGACCTCTTGTCGTCTTTTAGCTATGAATAAACAGTACATTTAAATTCGACCACATAATTTACTCCTTCATTATGCTCTGCAATTAAGGAAGTTGTAAACACGTTTCTTATCGCTGACTAGAAATTTGCAGATAGTTATTTTGCTTCTTTTTCCAAGTTTGAGTGGCATCTTTGACCTTTTGGGTTATCTGCAGGACATGTCCTGTTATCATCTGGAAACAGTGCTGTTCGTGTTAATATCTCATTTATGTCGGTTATCGTCACTGTCGTCCTTATCATCATCAGTCTTTTCAATCATCTTCTGACTTGCATTTAGTGTCCTTAAATAGCCAAACTACGCACAAAGTGATATAAACCAGTCACACGTAACTTTATTTCAGTAGCTATTATAATACAATATTTTGTCAACCAGAGTGGACTTAAATACCTCTCGCTCTATTTCATGCGCCCTTGTCAGAATGTGCTCCAATGAGATATATTCGCAAACACCTACGATTCCATGCAGAAGGAAACTAAATTACTGTTACTGGAACATTTTACTCCAATTCTTCACATAAAAAAACTTTCGCGTTAGTTTTCAGGTTTCACGTTTCAGGTAGATGAAAATTCTCATTTTTCTACCTTGATAGAACTCCACCTGAAACCTTAACCAATCTTAAAAACAAGGTGAATTGGCCAGTTTAGAAGCACAGGCCAGAAAATAGTTGAATGGACCTCACCAGGAATGCAGCTGGCATGCCTATTGTCTTTGCTCTCATTTGTGCACAACCATGAATTCATTTGAATGGAGAAATAGACTTATTTGTGTTTATACACTTTGATATTCGTAGAATTACGGGAGATCTTTGACTGCTTCGACGCTGATGGTAACGGAAGTATCAGCAAAGAAGAATTTACTAAAATCCTCAATCTGGTCAGTCAGAAATATTCCCCAGTTCAGCTGACGCTTATAATGAGCAAGGTGGATATAAACGGTAATTTTAGCCCTCTAAATTGCTGCATTATTTTACGAACCCTTTTGACCAGCATGAGTGCTCACATGCATATTTTGTTCTGGTAGATAGTTTCTTCTAGTTAGTCGCAAAATCGATTCAAATGCATATTTTTTATCCTTCGTTAACCCCTTCGTTCGCTTGATGAAAAATCAGGGGGTGATGGGGCGTAGGCGGGTCGACTAGCTTACTCTGTAAGGTAGTGGGGGGGGGTTCAATGTCTGATGGCTCAGAGTATGTACAAATCCCGCTGTTCGTCACAATAGCACTAGGCTATTTAAAATTAACTACAACACACAATCTATTTCGTACAATTACTGCTAGCCCTCTTGTCTGGCCTTGTTTTGTTTGGACTGACAAGGACTTGCACAGGACACTACATAGGCCGTAAATGGCTCACTTTGTGACGCGGAACGATGAACGCGTTGATTACTTCACGCACCAGTAGTCCAGAAGATGGGTATGCGGAGTGACCATTTCGATGGCAGTGGGACGTTTTCAGGTGGTATGTGCCAATTTCCCATAATCTAATGTATCGCGGTTTAAGACTGTCGTATTTTTTAAAAGCAAGCAAAGTGTGTGTTAGCAATCTTGAAGGCCATCTTGAAGACTTACGTTGGCTATTACTATAGCCAAGAAAGAGGGAATGAGGGCGCTTAGAAACCGTACTATCAGCGCGATACCGAAATCCACTTTTTCACGGCAAGCTGAGGAAAACAACCTTCTTCACCCCCTGAAATGCTTCCTTGAACTTACCTCTTCACTTTCCCTCAGTAGGTTTCAAAATACGAAGTCAAATGTGGGTCAGTTATAATTTTCCGCCTATTGTAGGCCAGTTCTGTTCCACAGTAATGAGAATGCGATTCCCAGGTGAGATGCAAAAAAAGAAGAGGAGTAAACTGGGAAAGGGTTCGTTGCGGTTAGATGTTTTGGAGTAAAGAGTTCGCTTAACCACCTCCCGAGAACGCAGTAGCTTGCTCACCGGTCTCCCGTACTATTTTTGATGAGAAGGCCGCCATTGCGGAGCATGGGGCTGAAGCTGACTCCGCCCTCGTTGAACGCGAGGATACATGGTGGCCACACTGTCTTCTGACTAGAAAACTAGCTGAATGATACGGAGGGCGGTTACTTGATTTTACGTTAGAGTAGACAGGCTGCCTGATAGGTGATGTACACCTCGGCACGCAATCTCAACGGCAGGAGTTGCTCCCTCCGACTGAGGGGTCCAAACCTCGCAAGTCCAACTGATATTCGTGAAGTTGCGTTCGCAGACGTTGGCCGGTTTCTCCAATGTGATTGCACGCCTTGTAGCTGAACTGAAGTCGGTGGACAACGGCAGCCTCATGTGCCGGTGGCTAGGTCCGTGAGCAGCTTCCATTTGGTGTGGTGCAAGGGATCTACCCACATCTCCGGTGACCCGCTTCACATATATGCAAATGTGCTGCCATGATTTTGGCTGACTACACTATTACACCGCCTTTATGAAATTCGGTGCCTCCTAATGACTGCTCATTGGCTATGATTAGTCCGGAAAGAATCATCATTCTCTTCCGTTTGGCGGCTGGCGTCCTGCAATGATTGGCCACCCTTCAGTATAGCGTGCATACATAACTTTTTTGAGCAAAGGTGAAGTCTGTTCGAGCAGCGGAACAATTTTTTATTATTCTAAGCTTTCAAAACTCTGCAGGAGTCCAGCGTCAGGGATTGCGGCAGCAAAAAAAGGAGACACGTATAGGGGGTAAAAATCACTCAATGCTAATTGGCGCAAGTCTGGGGGTGACTGCACAGGGCTCTGTAAGCTTGCACCAAATATATAGTTCGAATGATTTAGTTTCCATCTGTGGACAAGGATTCAAGCAGTTCTAGGCTCGTCTTGTTTTCGGCATGGGCCATTATCTGGACGGCTACGAAGTTGAACTCATGGTCCCTTTCGTAGGTGTGGGCAGCAACCTGTGATAACTTGTCATCCCGTCGCACAGCCAAATTATGTTAATGTTCGTGGACGTCCTTCTAATTTCATAGTTCAGAAGATAAATAATGATAAAATAATTTCCGGTGCTTGAACAGACTTCGCCTTTGCTCACGCAGTCTCCCAGGACTCGAAACTTCGCATTCATTCGTGAACAGTTTCATTTGTCCTTCAGTAACGGAGAGCTTGCAACGCCTTCTGTTTAAAGGGGATCCCAGAGCGATGACGGCGCGTAACTGAACTGTTACAGAGCGATGGGAAAATTTTGAGTCCCGACTTTCCAAACCGCACCATTATGACTGCGAAGAATGGACCGTCACCGATGTCAGAAACCTTCTGTCTTAACAACTGATTATCTCATTATCTCTTTCTCTCTCTCCAGGTGATGGTCAGATTGGCTTTGATGAATTCGTGGAGGCCTTCAGCTCTGAACAGCTTACGGGTCCTCCAGATGCCTTAACCCTCAAACAAACATTTGATATTTTTGACAGGGTGAGTTCCTGTTTCTTTATTCATCAAATACTGTAAGTCACAAACAAAACCTTTGTAAACTGCCTATAGTAAGACCTTCATAACACTGCTCTCCACATTACCACTAAAGCTCAACTAAAAGAGGCGCATTCAGCAGATGGAATTAGAAAAGGCAAAACTTTCCTAAGCGAATCGACAAATTAAATAGCTTAAGTTCCATGGGCATTCATCAGAAATATTTTGATGGTATTTAACACTCAAATATAGGGGTCTTCTCATGTTCTATTTCTGCTAAGAGTTGATGTCAGTAGATAAGAACTGAACGTTGGTTTCGAATTCCATCGCAGTTATTTTCGTCAATTCAATAGGGCAACACGGTCCAGTGCCTTCACCATTTTAGTTACTATGTTGAGGATACAAAACTTTCTTAAGTAGCCCAAACACAGTTAACTGGGTTGCTTTAACATGTTTTGCAGCCAGAAAGATGGATCTGCATAACCTGACCAGTGACATATCCCATAAAATTTTCACCAAAATTATCAGACGCATTTTCAATTGGGAAGGAGTACTTAAGTAAGGTTGGAATATTTCTTAGCGTACCAAGTCTTCGTCTTCTTCTTCTTCTTCTTCCAACTTTGAAGTTTAAAACACTTTTTTTCTAAATCAAGAATATTTAAGAGCCATATCTGCCATTATATTTGCTTTAAAATTTTTCAGACTACAAGCTGTATGTTTCCCGTGAAACGCAAATTATTCATTCCCTTATGCCATTAAGAGGATACCATATAATGTTCATAAAATCTTGGGACCTGGTAGGTTAGCTACAGTGCCAAGAAAGCCAGAAGTTTTGCGGGTGGGGTATTACAGTGGGCAATATTAGATGTATATAGTCTATCAAAATAGCATGTGTTATTCTTTATTCTCTTTGAAGTTTCAAAGTCACTAGTGCGCATTTGTTATAAAAGCTCCAGGAATTGGAAAGCCATAGCAGATAGCAGTTTGAAAACCCTGGAATGACTTCGTTGCCGAAGAGCACTATAACGAGGCGGATACAAAACTCAAAATGAGGCACCTTGTCGACCTCCTGAAACACTGGCTGAACACATTCTTTACCTTTAATGGAACCGTGTACGAACAGGTCAAAGGTACGCCGATGGGGTCGCCGTTGTCCGGCCTGATTTCTGAAGCAGTATTGCAGAGACTGGAGGCACTGGCGTTTGACCACTATCGACCACGATTGTGGGTGCGGTATGTTGATGACACATTTGTCATCATCAGTCGCGAAAAAATTGGGGATTTCACAAAGAATATGAACTCGATCTTCCCCGACATCCAATTCACGATGGAAGAAGAAAAGACTGTCAGTTGCCGTTTCTCGACGTGCTGGTATACAGAAAGGGCGATGGAGAACTCAAAACGACGGTTTACAGGAAGGCGACGAATACTTCTCGCATTCTGAGTTATTTTAGCAACCACCCCCTCTCGCACAAACGCAGCTGTGTGAGAACACTGTACCGTCGAGCGGATACCCATTGCACCGAACCAGCCGACAAGAAGGCCGAGGTCCAGTTTCTGCGGAAACTCTTCACGGTCAACGGATATCCTGGGAGTTTTGTTGAGAAATGCAGGCGAGAGGCCAAAAGAATAAATACGAAGGGGCAGCCAAAACCGAAGTACTGGCGTGCAATACCTTACATAAGTGGTGTATCCGAAGAATTTGCTAGACTAGTGAGCGAATTTGGGATTGGCGTGGCTCACAAACCGGAAGCGACAATCCGCCGGCAACTCATGCAACCTAAAGACCCAATCCGCCTCAACCAAAAATCCGGCGTCATTTACCGGATAGACTGCCGTTGTGGTCGAGCAAATTATGTTGGCGAAACCGGCAAACGGGTTTGCACGAGAATGCACGAGCACGAGCTCGCTGTGAGAAGGAAGGATAAACTCTCCTTGGTAGCCGCTCACGCATCCTCGCCAGAGCACGACTTTGACTTTGGCAGCGTGAGAATACTGGGCCAGTCAGACGACCGAATTTCACGCCTGCTGCAGGAATCGTGGCACTCGACCGCGGAATCGATCAATAGACATATCGATCTGCCAGCTGCATATCAGGCCCTGCGCGAACAAATCAATGGCGCTGATGAAGGTCATGCTCGGCAGAGGTGAGTTAAATAAGCAGTGAGCTGTACAGTCTTTTATTCCTTGACGATGGGCTCGCGTGAGAGTTCAAAACGTCGGATGAATAAAATACTGGTCCCAGAGAACGCCTTCCCAACTTCTTCTATACAATTACCTGGGCCTCGCATATTCTCGAACATTCGTGTTATATATATATATATATATATATATATATATATATATATATATATATATATATATATATATACGAATAAATTGGAATGCGGGCATCCCAATGAGTAACTTTATTATGTACATTTTCGACGCTGGTTCCCCAGGTCGTCGTCAGACTTGTGGTAAGTGTGCAAAAAAACAGTTTAACTTTAAAACATGTCGAAAAATCGATATTGCTGAGTCAGTCCTGCCAATAGCTGTCATTATTGATGAACATCTAAATATGATTGGCTTCCGCCTTTTTGACTTGTCCTTGAGATTATTGTACACGGCATCCAATTCGATGTGCCGATTAACGCATGAGTCATCTGAATGAATGGCCTCTAAGAATTCCTGGCCTCTCTTCGATGGGCAGAAGCCAACAATGCGCATTTTATCCCATGCAAATTTGTGTCCAGTTTCTAGTGTATGCATGGCAAATTGAGACAGGTGGTCTCGTCTCTTTACAGCCAACTGAGAGAGAGTGCGGTAGATGCAGCGCAAGTCTACTACCACTTTAAACTTAATCACGCGCAAGTCACCGTACCTGCACCAGCATGGTGAGGAGCATACGGTGGACCTCGTCAAAATCGACGCTCGAACTATCGTGTATATGACGATATGATGATGGACCCCAGTAAGAGTGTGAAAGCTCGTTCGAATAATTTAATGATTCCGGCGAATGAACAACCTTCTTCTACTTCTTCACTGATACACACCTGGAATGCGAACATTCACCTCTACTCGTGGACTGTTGAAGATCCTGCAAAAATTTGGCTGTTCCGAGCGATGTACTCACATGTTAAATCAGCTCCATAATAGCAGGGTGGTTTGCGTCACGCATAATGAAGCTGACTCAGAGGAATTTGTAGTGACCGACAAAGTGAAGCAGATCTGCGTCCTCGTGCCTACCCTCTTCAGTCGCATGTTTTCTGCCATGTTAATAGACGCCTACCATCAATACCACCACCACCAGTGATGGGAATTCGGTCCTACCTGCCCTTGTTGTAACAGCACATTCACTTCACGCATCGGCCTGGTCGTTCACTTGCGCACAGCGACTGGCGAGCCAGAGCCTGGAGCCTGAACACAACAGAGGTCACTGCATCAACTGCCCTCGTGCATTCACTCAAAGCATGAACCTATTTGGTCACACGCGATTCCATGATTGGGGAATTCACCGTGATGCTGACACATCTAACACATCTTGCACATCTATCAACACCCCTATACTCAGCCCTCCAATGAGCGTATCCACTCGTACCAGCAGCACATTCACCGCCATCTCAGTCCCTCCCAGCCTGTCCTGTCCTCATTTTAACTGAACATGCACCTCACACATCGGCCAGGTCGGTCACAATCGCACGGATACTGGTGGACCAGTGCCTTGGGCTCCGATATACAGTCGCCGCGCCCGCCTAAACTGCCCTCACTGGTCCCGCATGGGCCTATTATATCATATGCGTCTCCACCATAACCTGTGGTAAACCACCGTAGGATAACCCATATTAACGCACACTACCTCTTTCAACACACTCATATTACTACCACCATAATCACGTACCTAAGGGTATCATGGTATCCTATAAACCGTAGCTTGGAAGGTGGCCAATGAGACGGTTACACAAGACCACGCCGTCAACCCAGTGTGCGTTGTGCGTTGAGTGGCTGGCCAGTGGACTGGGAGTCGTCGTTATCCAGTGTAGTTTTTACGGGCGACCAGAAGGAAGGTCCTCCAAACGCTGGCTTCCTCGCGCGACAGAAATAGCTGGGGATTCTGCTGCAGGACAGTCAATACTATAAACCTGCTTAAGCAATTTTAAAGCGAAACCACAGCTAAGAATTTCGATGAACGTTCCTTCCTCCATCATATATGTTCCAAAAGTTTCATCCGCTTACGAAGAATTGTGAAACCTCAATTGAGAATTCAACGGAGTTTCTAAAGAAATTAAAAGGATTCACAATCTCCACAGATGAAATAATGGTCTCCTTCGATGTCGTTTCCCTCTTCACGTCCATACCGTCAGCCCTAGCAAAACAATACACAAAGGAACTTCTGTCGTCCCACGATACGGATGTTCAAGCAGCGGCCCTACTCGAGCTCATGGATCGTTGTTTAGAAACTAACTTTTCCTTCGACCGAAAATGCTATAAGCAACTGAAAGGAGCTCCAATGGGGTCACCCATCTCTGGTTTTCTCGCCGAAATCGCAATGCAGAAACTCGAGGCCACTGCTTTTCCGTTAGTTTATCCTAAATTATGGCTACGTTATGTAGACGACACATTTGTTGTCGTTAAAAAGGACCAACAGGAAATACTCCATAACATTATCATTATCGAAAGGAAATTTATGCCGAAGTTATTCTGCCTTATGAGAGCAATCAGCCTATCGCTCTCAAACATAGGGCTGTCAACAGTCTACTCAGTCGAGCAAAAACCCATTGCTCCGACGAAGAAGGCTATCGAATCGAACTGAATTACTTGTTTGAATTATTTTCGCAGAACGGGTACCCTAAGGATTTTGTACGCCGATACTTGAAACGACAGCAGTCGACAGAAAAGGAACCAAGTAGTTCTAACGAGGTGCCAAAAATAAATACATGGCGAACCCTTCCCTACATTAAGAATGTGTCTGAACTCGTCGAAAGACACCTAAGGAAGCACCAAATTCATGTGGCGCACAAACTGACAACCACTTTGCGTACCCAGCTTGTCCACCCTAAGGACAGGGTCAACTATTTGGACAAGAAATAAGTCATCTACAAGATCCCGTGTAAAGCATGTGATGCCGTGTATTGTGGTCAGACCGGCAAATCCGCCTCTACACGCATCTATGAACATCAGTGCGCATTAAAGAGGCATGACCATCTGTCCCAAACAGCTATGCATACTCTAGACACCGGGCACACCTTCGCTTGGGATAAAACTCGGATTGTCGCCGCCTGTACCTTCAAGAAAGGTTGAGAGCTCCTCGAGGCGATGCATTCAGATGAGTCATGCATCAACAGACATATCGAGTTTGATGCGGCGTACAGACATCTCAAGGAGAAATGGAAGAAACAAGAACCAATCAGGACAGGCTGATACACACGGCGGCCACTCAATGGTGCCAATGTTCACGCTAGTATCTATTTTTTTTCGCGTGATTACGATGTTAACTGTTTTTGGTCACATTTGCTGCCCGCCTGCGTCTGACGACGACCCGGAGAACCGGTGTTGAAAATTTACATATATATATATATATGATAGTGTGTGGCTCACCGATCTGCTTAAGGAACATTTATGTTCCGTTGTGCCCTGGAACTCAGACAAGAGTACTCACAGGCAGTCGCATAGCGACGTGTAGCATTTGTTGATAATGTGGAACCGATAAAGACAAGGGAGACAGGAATGGCCATTTCTGGCTTATTAGCCGTCATCAGCCAGTCATACCCAATACCAAGTGTGGAACACCTGGGATTCGAACCCGCGACCTTTGGTATTTGAGTCGAACATTCTACCATTGAGCCACGGGCTCGTTGCTTTGTCGGTTGTGATCGGGAATATGATGATAGTGTGTGGCTCACCGATCTGCTTAAGGAACATTTATGTTCCGTTGTGCCCTGGAACTCAGACAAGAGTACTCACAGGCAGTCGCATAGCGACGTGTAGCATATGTTGATAATGTGGAACCGACAAAGACAAGGGAGACCGGAATGGCCATTTCTGGCTTATTAGCCGTCATCAGCCAGTCATACCCAATCCCAAATGTGGAACACCTGGGATTCGAACCCGCGACCTTTGGTATTTGAGTCGAACGCTCTACCATTGAGCCACGGGCTCGTTGCTTTGTCGGTTGTGATCGGGAATATGATGATAGTGTGTGGCTCACCGATCTGCTTAAGGAACATTTATGTTCCGTTGTGCCCTGGAACTCAGACAAGAGTACTCACAGGCAGTCGCATAGCGACGTGTAGCATATGTTGATAATGTGGAACCGACAAAGACAAGGGAGACCGGAATGGCCATTTCTGGCTTATTAGCTTATTATTATTAGGCTTATTATTATATATATATATAGGTCAAGTCTAACAAGTGCATGACACTCACTGGTGTGGTTAGGATCGCACTCGATCCCATTGTGTCCGCCCGCCCACCAGCTAGCCAGTGGCGATAAACGAACGTTGTGTCATAAGACACATGCCACATATAATGCACACGTTTGTTGCTAAGGGTGCAAAAGGCAAGACATGGACAGCTGTTGCATGTTTGTTACCGATCATCAGTACGTCATATGCCTTGTGCAGTGAGGTATATACAAGTCAAACAAGTGCATGACACTCATTGGTGTGGTTAGGATCGCACTCGATCCCATTCTGTCCGCCCGCCCGCCAGCTAGGCCCTGGCGATACACAACGTTCGTATACCTATTGTTCACTTTATCAAAAGGTCGACACGCATTCCAGAATTTCGGTTGACATTTCAAGAGTTTAAACAGTCAACGCCATAGGCGACATCATCCCGTTTTCAAACTCAAAACGCAGGGGAAAGGAGAATTTGCACGAGTTGCTCGCAGGTCGGTTGCAGCAGTTATTTCATCAGCTCCAACGACACCCGAACAATGCCCGCCTCTGATCCAATAATGGTGGTCAAAAACTCCATCAGAATCTCAGTATCATTCTACAGGGATCTTGAGTCATGCACGGCTCTAACAGTTAACTAGCAGAATTTTTTTGATGAATAACCGGAGATATGCGCAAGCAGACGCGATGGCGACATGAGGTCCCCTAAAGCTTCCAGCTTTCAAAGGTTCTGAATCGCATATGGATCTGTCGACAAGTTACTGAGGGAAATGTGTGCAGGGATTTATTAAAATGATAACGTTTCAGAATACCACAAAACATTCGCCTTAAAACCTTTTTGGCCTGCAGCACCAGACTGTAAATAAAAAAGCGTTTGTTTTGGCCACTTGTGACACAGAACCTATATTTAGTTAACTAGTCAAATACCGATGGCTCCATATTTTGCAGCCTTGACGACCGTCACTGAGCATCTGGTTTTATTTTCTGGCTAGGCTGAAAGCTATTTTCAAATAGGACATTTTATGGGACTAGTGTTTTGGTCAAATTTATTATTTATGTTTTTGTTCATTCTCATGAGGCCTTGCCAAATGTCTTTCAGAGCGTGACTGAATCTCCTTAATGTAATAGTCCTCACAATTGTTTTTACCTTGGACTGCCCTGTCAAAATATTGAAGCGTTTAACAGAACTAAGCCGCCCACTGTTAACATCAAGTAATTTTAGAATTCCATTACTAAGCCGTAGATAGTTAATGGACGTTGAAGAAAATAGCCTATTTCTTCGCAAAAAGAGCCACACGGTTTCATTTTTATGCTGCCTTTCGTTTTAAGTGATTTTTTCAACGGGCCAGTGATAACGAAGGGCAGTTTACTGCCTTGTTTAAATTTCGTGGAAATTAATGCGCGTAATTAGAGGAACTCCTACGTAATAAACGTCTTCAGGCTCAGCCTCAAGGGTTGACAATATTATTAAACATGGTAGTCTTTAAAATAGATTTAATATACCAGAAGACGCTGGGGATCCACCGAGAAGCCGACCCCCTCGCTGCTGCATGATGCAGCGGCAAAAGATCGGCAAAACACGCGGAAAATTTGCAGATATTGAAAATACAACCTACAAGCCTGTATAAAACTCTGATTTAGCATAACTGTACCGAACTAGCTACGATTTGTAAATTCTCAGAAAATGGGTATTATTTTTACAACAACAACAGCAACAACAATGAACATTGAAATAGTTATCTGTGGCCTACTCGACGCCAAAAATTAGGCATCACCAAACCCGAGGGCGGATGAACGCAGAGCTCTAACGCAACTTTATTTTTTTAAATTGAGGTAAATTTTTGCCTTTCAGATGTCCGGGTATGTAGGGAAGAAGAAGAAGAAGAAGAAGAAGAAGAAGAAGAAGACGAAGAAGACGAAGCTATTTGATCACCAAAATCATTTCAGTATTCATCTGACCATTCAAACACTTGCAGTAGTCCATTTTCCGAGCTAAGAGCGCAAAAAAACCGGCATCAATTATAGGGTGAAGGAACCAATTAAACCTGAGTGAAACCAATCCAGAGGTGACCGTGGAGGTGAATGCTTGCTCCTGATCGACTCCTCGATTAGCTGAGTTCTCCTCAGAGGCCCAGGCTGCAATCGATTCCCACCTTGTCTTGCTTCTGCTGTGGGCAATTTTCTTCGTGACTTAACTCCTGGGTTGTTTCGTAGGTGTAGGCAGTGACCTGTGATAGTCCGTCACTCTGTCTCAAAGCCAGCTTACGTTTATATGCGATCCAGGGATACGTTCAGTCTGGCCTGTTTAGTTACAAGAACCTGTGATGAACGGGAGGTTATACACTACACCCGACTCTGTTTTCTTGGATTTTCATGTTGCTGTTGGGTATCGTAGCTTTGGCCAATATTGCCTGTAATTGCTGCTTGTTTTTTTCCACATGTAGCTCTGACGATGGACTTCCAAAATAATTTAAAAGCCCAGATTAATAAAAATATTTTTCCAGTGATTGAACAATCGTCTTCTTCCAGTTTATTTTAAACTGGACATGAAATCTAATTTTCTACCACTCTGTTTGTGTCAGCGTTCTCTCTGTTGAAATAAAAAATTTCCAGGATCAAAGCACTAAGTTAAACGTATCCTTCCCGCATGTACACTCCCCAGATTAACGGAGACGCAACTTTTTCACAATCAATAGGCTATTATATTAGTAAGACAGGAAGAAGACAGTTTTTCCTTAAGTTACAGTTTTCTCCTTAATGACTGCATTGCGCGTAAACCTCTTATCACCCTTGCATATGCTTAAGTATTTTCTTTTTCTAAGAACGCTACTGCGTTAAGCTTAAGCATATACTGAACACGAAAGAGATTCTAACATACATCTCACCGTTTCAGGACCACGATGGGTTCATCACCGCTACCGAACTGTTCGAGGTTCTGCAAATGATGAATTTTGAAATCACATGCAAGTTTCGACATTAAAAGAAATTGATTTTTCAAGGGAAAGTCACATTACACTGATATTCAGCACTTTAATTATCGTGTCCTCAGTTGGTTTATTATCCTTTTTAGACAATTCCAGGGACTTAGTAACTGCACACCATTAATTGAAGACGTTTGTTAGTTATAAACTGGTATCCTCATACGAAGGTCAAAATCCATTCTATACAACTCGAAGAATCTTCGTGGGTTTTCTTAGACTCTTACGCAAAATGCCAAAGTTAGATGTCAGCGCCATTTTGGTAAAAAATGATCCGTTGGATGTACGCGTGTGCTTCGGTTGCTTTGGAAGAAATATAGTTGAAAAATATAAATACAAATATTTTATATATCTTTACAGATGCCGAGGCAGTTGAAATGCTCTCTGAAGCAGATAAGGATGGGGACGGCCGTGTTACTTTTGATGGTAGGATGTTACGCAATTATCATTTAGTCTTTTGTATTTGCTACTGATATTAGGTTAGTAAAACTTATATATTGTGTCTTATTTCAGAGTTTTCTACAATAATGACCGAGCCACTGACGGAGATGCCGAACGAGGACATTTAATGCAGAGTCCGCTGCCGTTTTTTATACCAACCAAAGTACAGCGTTCACTCAATTTGCCTTTCAACTTGTCCTGCTCACACCTCGCTGCCCATGACTGAAACCACATTGGTGTCCGTTTCAGTTTCCCGTCAGGCTCTCTACCAACATAAGAAGGCTGCTAAGTCTGCGCTTTCTAGAATTGCTCACTTCTGCGAGCAGAATGGTATCTCGCCTAATGGACTTGTACAACTTAACTAAAGCATTTTGATTAAAATCCAGTCATCTGGTATCCATTTACAACCGTATAGATTCAAATGTCTGAGATAGTATTTTTTGTGCACAAACCTATTTCGGTTTCATTGGATCGGAGATTGTGAATGACCAAAGTAAGCAGAGATTTGTAAGAACCAATTTCATGTCAATTAGGTTCAAAGTATTGAAATGCCACTTTGCCTGTAGACTAGGGGCATCATAGGGGACAACCGGAAACAAAATGGGTCGAGCACGGAAACCTGAAGCCTCCTGGTACGGACGGTTTCGCACTGAATTCCGGGAAGGGTACCTAGTCCGGCAAGCTAACCGTGAAACTTCCTAGCCCTAACCCTAGCACCTCTTAGAATTGACAGCATGGTCACCTGCAATACGTGGGGTTCATATTCCTGTGCCTAGCCAACAAAGGAATTGGAACTTTGTTTAAACTATTGAGGTGGTTGTAGTGGTTTTTTAAATATTCCAGCTAGCAGTCGACTGTACTAAATCTCGGACCTTCAAGTTTGGGGATTCATACAAACTTGCTGGAGTATAAAAACGTGCTAAGAGAGACCACTCCTCTTCTTCTCAGCATGTTAAAACGTTTTTTCAAAAACAAAAACAAAAAAACAGAAAACAAAAACAACTTTAAACATCAGTTGCTCTCGAAACAGCTGGTTTCGCTAGAAGTGCCCACTATAGATAGCTGGCATTTGCACTCGTCTTCGACTAGTTTACCGTCGATTTCAACAAGGGCCACCGTATATTCCAGAGGATGATTGTGTAGGGATGGTGCCTTGTGCGTGAAATAGTTTAAAGTGCCAGTAAACTTGCGCTGCAGCTACCACACCCTCTTTTCTCTCACCCGCCTGTGCCCGATGCCAAGACAGAGTCATGAAGACAGAAGATGCGAGAGGGCGCAGGTGGCAGGCGCAGGTGGCAGGCGCATCGTGAGCCTACACCTCCACGTAACCCCGCCATGTGTGGAATTTGTCTTGGGTTGTGCAACTCGAATAAGCCCCACCGTACCCTGATATAGCATCCTTCTTGGTCAAGTGTATCTACCACACACACAACTCTGCATTCAGAGCGGATTTAGTGGATATACAAATTAAGCGAATCGTTGTATTGAATGCGAAAGGAGGGCATGAAAACAGTTATCTTCGAAGGAGCATAAGAGCCCTGTGATCCTAATCGGTTCTTGCTCAGTAGCTTGACCGGAAATACTTAATTTTTCCCTTCCTCTAATTGGCTGTCACCTTTTGCATCCCGTCCAGGTGAGGGATTCCCCATCGGAACACCTTGATATCTCGAACTTGTAAAAAAACTCAGTTCGATTGCTGGCTTCTATAGGCTCTTTGTCTACACCCCGCAACCATTTTCATTGACAGGGTGGTAGGCACTATCGCGTAGTCGTTCACTATAAGTGAGAGTGTTTCACAGCACTCTAACTTTAGGCTATCCCCTGCCAAGGAAAGTCTAATCTCCTTGCTCCAGTAATGTTTGAAATCGAGTGTACGATGTGGGTTATGCTTGCTGTCTGCACATCTCATACACGGTAGGCTGTCCGCTTTGGCCTCTTTATGGACATCCTGTCGCTAACCCACTTATACCCTGCCTAGAGATCTGACACTCACGTTTGCTAACTCGACAGGCGACGACAAATATGCAGCCCGTACAAGCTACCTGTCCTGACCAACATTGGCAAAAAAGCAGTATGTCAACCTCCTCAGGGAACAAAGGCTATGGTCGTACTATTAGCCAACGTAATCCCAACTCCATCCATGGCCGGGTTAGTAAAGCCACACAATATTTCGTTGGCCGCAGGAGGAAAGAAGTATCGGATCAAATGGCAACCTTCCAAGCGGCGACTAGTAGGACGCCGCAGTCATTTCCAAACGCATCCGTTGTACTTTTCTAATGAAAGAATGCGCAGAGCGGGCCTCATTTTTACTCCCGTCAAGGGTCCGAACAAAAGTAGGTTAGGTCCGCTAGGAATGATATCGCACATAGTGGCCGGCGTGAGGTGGCGCCACCGGATCTCGCAAGCCGCACTCTTGTCGGGGCAACAAACTATTGTGCCACCCTACTTATCCGGTGACAAATTCTAGCCCTAAAGAAACGAATGGATTGGGTTAGGATTAGGTTGGCACCCACCTTTTTGTCCTTTCGCTCCACTACCGATCTAATGATACTCGCCGACCAATCCCTTTGTTTACTTAGTTGGTTCGCATATTTTGTTCTTGGCCCCAGCATTCCTCAGTAGTATATCAAAACCCATATTTCGGGATGAAGGCTCCAAAAAATGACTTTTTCTTTTATATCATTGGTTTGGCGATATAATAGGAGTCGTCCTGCCAGTATAAACGTGTAGTGCGGAGGCGGGACCTATGCCGTTCGAGTTTTCATGCAGTAAATGACCGAACTCGTGCAAAATGCCGAAATTAAGGAAAGATTGATAATCACTCGCAAACCGGTAACGATGCCTGTACAAGAGCTTTGAAACAATATTAACCACCCTAAAACCATTTTAACAAGTAAAGGAAATATGAAAAGTAATATTACTTTGTTTAGAAGTATTAAGTTTTTTTAAATAAATCGAATTCCGAAAACGTGAAAAATCACTGTAACCGTGACGAAGAAATGTAAATATAATTTTCACGTGAAATCGTAAGCATAAAATTTTGTGTATTTCAAAAGAATATTTCGTTCTCCAAATTTATTTATGGTTATTTCTGATATAAGATTACTCATAGTCTCAGGTCGTCCTTCAAGTACCAGCGAATACTTCACCATTTTCGGTGTTTTTAAGCGATTGGTTGCAAATTTAGATTGTGTTCTACTGGCTTATTGACACCTTACGAATAGCAGAGTTCCTACAAATGTTTAACTAAGGAAGGGGTTAACGGATATCCTTTCTAATGCAGGCGGCAGCTGATATCGGATAATGACCAATTCTGCAGAAAATGTGTGCATTCAGTTGATTTTACCTCCTATTCCGCCATTGTAGATGCTCGTGCTTTTGCCTTGGAGACTGAGAACCTCAGACAGTAGCGTCCCCCTATGCAAACGCGGAGTATTTTTGATACATTTTTACACGTTATTCAGCATCAAAATAATTCAGGGTCTTTATGCACGCTTAATCACTGGGCCGAGGGTCGAGGGTGCACAAAGTTGAGCCGCCATCTTTTCTGCTCTCCATTCACATGTGAATCCTCTTATATGTACGTCGATTGGCCTAATACACCCATTATATACTTGAATTTTAACACTATTTTGTTTATTCGAAATGCAAAAAATGAGTTCATCAGCACACGACGCCGGCACTATTTTGAAGCAAGTCCGAATTGATCAATATTTTGAGACACATTCAAGGACGATTCTTCACGGTGAATGGAGGACCTTTTTTGCTGAAATTTTTGGAATTTTACTTTCAAAATAAAGCGTAGCTCTCGCTCTCTCTCTCATTCATCTGAACAGAGAGCATGCAAACTTCATTTCCAACCTCTCCTAAGGACAAATCCAGGATCTTCAAATACTGTTCTCCCGAAATAGATTCTAAGATGTCAAAGGCGACAAAATATGCAGAATTTAATTGCTTCATGTAATTCAATGCCAAAAGGCCTATGCGGGCTCACGCGTGGCAGGTAAGTAAAAGCCGGAAGATTGAGCAGACGTGTAGGTGTGCATGGTGTTGGGAGGGGGGTTGTCTAGGTAAGCGGGTTATGGTTACAGCGAGACCGCGCCAAGCGTGCTCATGTCTACACAGTATCGAACCTTTGGGAGTAAGGGAGGGGGCTGATTGCGTTCATCGCCTCTTCGCATGGAAGTGCGTAACAGATGCCAACTCGCCGCTCGCAGTGAGACATTAATTGCAGCTGTTGAGTCTAGTAAGGGGCCGGTGTATGCTAGGAGGAGCAATCTTAACCTACTCGCTCGCACGCCGCTCTATCGATCCACTCCCATGTCGTGCGTGTGGTGATGTCGCGCTATCTCCCGGCAGGATTGGAGATCTAACCTACCAGTCAGATGAGTCAGAAGTCCAGTTGGTGTGCTAAACCCTCAAGATCACTATCTGATTGGTCCGTTACATGACCGGTATCCACCAGGAGTTTTGTAATCGTACTCCTGTGTATTTAACTTTTTGCTTTCAGCAGCCATTTCGGTATACGTTCAACTGATCGGGTTGCCAGCAGCGTTTGGATACGTCCAATGTATTTGCATCCGCGAATTAATATAAACTGGTAAATACAGTTAGCTGTGGTATGCATAGGCAGGATATCTTTAGTTATTCTAAGTGTAATAGCCCTCGTGGTACGCCTGAACAGCAAAATTGAGATGGTTGCTTGATCAAGTTTGACGCAAGGTAGAAGCTCACTGACACGGATATTCCTGCTGGACTTGCCAATTAATTTCTACGCATACCCGTTTCCAGAAAAAACACCCTTCAGGGAACTGACCTCAGCCTCGATCGTATCTGATAGACAGATTCTATTAGCTCTTTTGCACAGGCAAAAAATGCAGTTTTCTTTCCCGTGAATTGGATCGAAACTAAGAGGATGTATGGGCTGTCCTTTTCAACTGGTCGTTTATGGATCTCCGAACAGAGCCGTCTGCCCGCCTATATACCAGAACATCATTAGAACATTACTGAAAAAGACCAAGAAGACTTGAATGCCCATTTCTGGCTTATTATCCGTTATCAGCCAGCCATATCCACCTCCAGGTTTTCCGCCATCCGAGGCCCGAACGCGTGAGCTGTTGGACATCTGTGAAAGGCAAAGTGTCATTCTTCTCATGCTAGATCGTAAATGCGATCTTGGCGTTTGCCTCATTCATAGCTCTGAGGCGTACATCCCCGTCGCTTGGGCTACTGACCTTGACAAAAATGTCGTCCACAAGATGTTTGTAGACAGCGGCTTGCTGTACGTTTTGACTAATTTTCGTTCAAGGCTTGACATGAAAATTTCCCTTGGGACTGACACCAATGGACTGCCCATAACTGCACCTTAGCAAATGGCATCACTTGACGTGCAAAGGCTGTTTGCAAACACGTCGCATGATGAAACGATGGTCAATTTTTGAGCACAAGGCCGAAGCACGCTTGGAGCCAGGACAATTACAGGAACTGCACTGAGAATGTCCAGGTGTTGTTCAATGACAGTTGTAAAGGCAGAATGATAGCATACTTTATCTTATAAATATGCAGTAACCTTTCGAAATCGACTAGGAGGCCACGAAGTTTTATGACGTGGGTTTCTTCTGCTCAGTTCGTCGCCTTTGCCTTGTGGGATCTGCGAAGAGGGCCTAGGGTGATGCAAGAAGCAGGGCCATGTCCGACAAGCTACTGTGGACGTAGGAAACAAAATTTATGAATTACTGCAACAAAGGCTCCGCACTTAGGTCAAGCAGAGTTCAGCCTATGTTCCTTCTTACAAGTGGGACGAAACCTGGTTCCCGAAGAACGTGCGAAGAAATAAGGATTTGGTTAGGAACCACTGTTGCATACTACAGAAGACAATCAGGAATGACACAACTGCTCTATTTATACGAGGTTCTCAAACCCGTCCATAGCTCTGTAATCAAGTTTAACGGTTTTCCCAGTTGCTGCGTCCTGATTGGCTGGCCACTGGCGCTTGTGCGTGGGTCTAGGACCGTCGTGGCCAGATCGACTTCGTCCACAGCGTGTTGGTTGGCTGTCTGGCGCACACACCTTGTTTAAATGCATCCCGTAGCGTGGTGCGCGAGCTGGAATGTTGGCTGGCGTCCGCAGCGGCCGTTAAGGCGCAGCAGCGAACTCGCGTTGCATTTTGTGTTGCCCTAACAACCATAGTTGTCAAGGTTAGATAATTCATGTACATCTTGAACGGGATGACTGAGTGCAAGAGATGAAACACTGCAAAGGCCTGGTCTCATCATTGTCTGTGGCCCGCTTCGTTGAAATCTTAATTTTTACGCATCAACCCTTTCTTGTCTTCCGGTTGAAATGGGTGCCATTTTCGACCTTTAGAAATGACAGTTTATGTATTCAGGATCGTGCCGATAGATGGAGCTACCAATTATGACTGTGGAGAAACGTCATCTTTTCATTCGCCGTGGCTTTGTTATGCTCGCTTGTCATAATTTTAGGACATGTAGGAGGCCGGCCCTGAGTCCTCGGAGCAAGATAAAATGGCGAGGATAGGCGTTGCTTATATGCATCTCTCCCCACCTGGTCCCGAGAGGACAGAGAAACAGGAACTATCAGTAATGCAGGTGGTTTCACGCCAAAGTCCAAAGATATAAAGGGAGTGATGGTTAGGGTCGGGGGCGATCTGGGGACGAAATAGGGTTAGAGGTCAGAAACAGTAATATTAAACCTTCCTTGAAGTTAGCGCAAAGCCACCTGTATTATGTGGAAGGCATTCCTATTCTCGTTTCGGGGGGAGAGAGGGTGAAAATTCGAACAGTCTGAGAGGAAATTACGATTGATATACCCAGCATGACCTGTTGTCAATCACAACTTAAATTCCACAAATATGACAGTTTGACCATCGAGTTCGACGGGTTCCACCGTATGCTCCAAAGTAGGGTGGTGTAGGCACCGTAGCTTACGCGGGATTTTAGTGATTATAGACTTGCGCGGCATCTAACTCACTCTCCGTCCCACTTCCCCACCTGGACTTGGTGTCAAGACAGAGTCCAGAAAACCGGATAATGGCAAAGGCGCAGGCTCACGCACTGTGGTCAAACACAAATAGCAACTACAGGGAAAGGTGGTTCGGATACCACGGAGTGGGAGTGCCATAAAGGCCACATTAAGAAGGAGCCATTGCAGCCTGACTCTCAGTCCACCAGTCAGCTACTCCACACAAAGCACACACTGGGCTGACCACGCGGTACGAGTTATCCCGTCAGATGACAACCTTCCAAGCCACGGCTTTTAACGCACCATGAGAGTTTCAAGGGCGTCGGATTGTTTAGAGTGAGGAAAATGCGCTGAGCTGTCGACCTCACTCTCTCACCCACCTCCACAATCAGACCACCGTCCGAGCCGCTCAGTTGCTGATGCTGAAGTGGCACAGCTGCTGGTGACCTCGTCTACGTTTACTACGTACATAACATGGCCCCCAAACCCAATCACCAGGATTTAAGACGACAGGGGGATAAAATTCTCACAGCTCACATGTGTGAAATAGCCAGAGGTCAGGTTAAGAAGAGCCATCGCAGCCTGATTCTCAGACCACCAGTCAGTCACTCCACACAACACACATTGGACTGACTGCGAGGTCTGAGTGTAATTGTCAGTTGTCAACCTTCCAACCCACGGTACTTATCGCCCCGTGATATCTTCAAGCTCAGATCACATATGCAACTGAGGAGCCACAAGGAGAATGCGCCGAGGATGATACTTGACTCTCAGTCAGCTATGCAGACTGGCAGCATGATTTTTATTGTGTTGCGTGTGAGCATGTGAGGTACAGAGGCTAATGAGTAGAGATATCGTGTTGTAGTATAGCCGGCGGTGTTCTACGCAGGTTTTCATGTAGAAACATGTGACCTAATAGGCCTATTGCGGTGTGTGAATGTGCGTGGGCAGTGCGGACAGTTAAGTCGAGTGCGGCGGGTGTATGCTGGTGCTCTTGGCCCTGGTTCGCCGGTCTCTGTGTGATGGATTCGCAAGTAACCGAACAAGCCGATGCGTGATGTGCATTTGCGGTGACAATGGGGACAAGATAGGTCCTGAGGTGCTGATTCTGTGTGACTCTACTGCTGGTACTGGTAGTCCCGCTCATGGGTGAACTATGGGAAGGGTTGATAGGTGCGCAAGATGTGTAGGCATCATGGTGGATTCTGCATGTGACCGAGCAGGCTCATTTTGTGTGCGAATACGCGGGGGTGGTGAGGTCATGGGAGGCGGTGGTCTCAGCTGTGTGTCGGTGCTCCAGGCACTAGTTTGCCAGTCTCCGTGCGATGGATTCGCAAGTGACCGACTATGCCTATGTGTGAGGTGAATGTGCGATCGCAATGAGGACAGGTTAGAACCGAGTCCCCATCGGCGGTGATAGGCAGTTCTGTAGGCGATGCGGATGCCAGGCTGCTCATCACGGTAGGCGTCCATCAGCATAGCCGAGAACATGAGACTGAATAGGGTGGGGGCCAGTACGCAGCCCTGCTTTACTCCGTTGGTCACTGCGAATGCTTCGGATACCGTCCCGTTGTCAGTGACGCGCGCCGTCATCCCGTCATGAAGGTGACGCACCATGTTCGTGAACCGCTCAGGACAACCAAATTTCTGCATGACTTTCCACAGTCCGTCACAATTCACCGTGTCAAAGGCTTCCGTTAGATCCACGAAGGTAGTGTATAGGTGAGTTCGCATCTCCTGACACTTCTCTTGTAGCTGGCGGGCGGCAAAGATCATATCGGTTGTCCCGCGGTGTCGGCGGAAGCCAAATTGGCTTTCCGGGAATAGTCCCTGCTCTAGGTGATAGTTCAGACGATTGAGAAGGATACGGGTGAAGATCTTCCCGGTGATGTTCAGCAACGATATGCCTTTGTGGTTATCACAGAGATTCCAGTACCCTTTCGGTTGTAGAGATGGACGATGGTCGCATCTTTGAAATCCTGATGAACTTGTCCTTGTTGCCACATCACCTGGAAGAGTGTTGTGGGTGCTGCCATCAGCCGGGGCCCGCCGTGCTTTAGACTTTCGGTGGAATCGCCATTGATCCCAGTGCTTTACCGCTGGAAATTTGTTGCAAGACCCTGATGGTTTGTGGTAGGGAAGGTGGCAGATCCGGGTCATTGTTCATGTCCACATGAGAAAGCCGGTTAATGGTATCATCTGAGATGGCCGATGAGTAATGAAGGACACTTCTGGTGTACTCGGCCCAGTGCTTCAGAATTTTCAATTTCTCTGTCAGAAGTGTTGTGCCGTCAGAGCTGAGCGGCGGTGCGGTCCCCTTGATACACGGGCCGTAGATGGCCGTGATAGTTTTGAAGAAGTTTTTCATTTCGTTGTGGCCCGCATACCCCTGGATTTCCTCAGCCTTGCGGACCATCCAGGTGTCCTGCATCTCCCGCAGCCGTTGCTGTAGAAGGCGGTGGCATCTGAAGAAGGCTGCTTTGGTGGCGTCAGTCCGAAGCTCCATGTAGGCTTTGTGTAGTCCATTCTTCTCCGCAATTAAGTTGCTGATGTCGGCGTCATTGTCGTCAAACCAGTCCTGGTGTTGATGGCGTGCGCGTCCGAGGACTTCGAGGGTGGTGGACTGGATGAAATTTCGCAGTTGACACCATCGTGTCTCCACGGCAGCATTATCAGCTGGAGCATGCAGGTCCTCCAGTTTCTGTGTTATTTGGTTGCTGAAATCAAAACAGTGAGCAGGCAAATTTAACAAAAGAGTATTTAACTTACCTGGTGGTCGCTTAACTTGGGGTCTTCATCGGGGTTAACGTTGGAGATTCATCTTGCAGCTGAGGAGGCAATGATCCGTTCAACCATCGGCATCGCGGATCACCTTGGTTACCAGTATGTCCTATTGATCTCGCCTCCAAACGAGATCATAGTCCAGCAGATGCCAGCGCTACGACCGAGGGTGCATCCACGTGGCCTTCTCCTGCGTCGGAAGGCGGAAGGTGTTGGTCAGCAGGAGACGGTGTTCCGGACACGTTCGCAGAAGAAGGAGGCCGTTATCGTTACAGCCACCAAGACCGTGGGGACCCAGCACCTCTGACAGGCAGCGTGGTCTGTCCCGATGTGGGGGTTGAAATCGCCAAGGACAATCAACTTATTCGCCTGTGGCACATTTTCCAGGAGGGCGTGCAGGTCCTCGTAGAATTTGTCCTTCGCCGCACCAGAGCTCGTCATTGGGGGAGCGTAGGCGCTGATGATGGTGGCGAACTGGTCTCTCCGAAGAGGCAGGCGGAGGCTCATCAGGCGATCATGGATGCCTGATGTCAGACATACCGAGTGTGGACGTACACACAACACCGGAGACCGTCACCTGGTTTAACCCGCCGGTCGTGACGGTTGCCCGGAGTGTGGTCACTGGGAAGAGCCCAGCTTTGAGAAGAGACAGTTGAGAGTTTTGGTACCAGCTAGAGGCGGCCACAGGAGCATTCACCACCTGTACGAGAGTGTGGTAGCTGCAAGGCAAGTCTAATAGCCTGTAAAACTAATCCACACGCAAGTAACCGTCCCTGCACCACCATGCTGTGGAGCATACGGTGGACATCGTCGGACTATGACGGTCGAACTGTCGTATTCTGGGGGCAATAAACCTATTGAGGCCTTCTCAATTACGAACTCACCTAAGTAAAATAGGAAGTTTCATTGAGTGTTGAAGCGCGCAGCTTGCTAATTTACTACTATCCATGAAGCATTGAATTTAGCGTGAAAACAGAGAAGGGTAAGAATGTGGTTATAAGTGATGAACTGTTGTCAGGTTGCCAGTGAATGAGGCCAGTTTTGCAAATCGGTCTACCTGTGCTCACTCATCAGGTTTTATTATCCGAAATCAAACTGAGTCCAAGTGAAGCAGTGTATAGATTAGACGATTCAAACATTGAACCAGGTAAATATAACCTTGTAATGTATTCTCTAAATGGTACATCTTTCTTTGAAGTTAGAGACTTAGTCAGCCTTATTCTTAAGCGTCCAGAAGTTATAAAACACAGGAGTTTTGGTTGGCTTCGAGAAAAAGAAACAAAGAGAACAATCTGATTTGGCTTTTCACTTTCAAGGTCATTGCCTGCGCTGACCCTATGAATTTTCGGCTCAAAAAGCGCGCGAATGAATTGGCCCACGGAGGAGCAAGGTGCACTACTTCGAGCTTGGAGGCCAAGGCAAGGAAGACAGGATGACAGACAGAGCGTTTCTCAAGACCTGGATTTCGGACTACATTTCCCCAGCTTGGTGGACGCTTGGATTGGGAAGTGTTCATGGACTTATTAGTTCTGATTGGAGATTGGCGCAGTATTTACCACGTTCTCTCCTACCTCAACCACCTTGATCCGGGGCAAGATGGCGTCAGAAAGATAAAGTTAAAGTAAAGTGGTGGAAGAAGTAAAACTCCCCGTCTACGCGTGCCACACACGCCTGGCCATTGGGTCCTACCTGTGTAGGAGCACCATAACTGCTACATTAATAAGGAGCCATTGCAACCATCGCGGTATATCAAAATCACTCATTTGACGCGTAGTAAGGCAACGAACCTATCACACACTGCTTTCGGACTTCCACGTTAAGTAGAAAATCCAAGCATCAAAAATAGTTTTTCACTAGCATAGGCCTCCATTTTCGTTCTCTTTGTAAATAAGCTGATTTTCGTGATTTTCCATATGCTCTCACTGTACGCCGAATCCGTTTATGAATGCTTCGTAATACGGCAGAATTCCTTCCCGTCAATGTGCAGAATCGCTACCTTTTACACGAATCGCTTCGCAACTCAATTAATCTGTGCATACAAGTCCTTCAGTTTTTCGAGGACTTGAATAAGGAAAGTCCAGTTTGTAACAATAACTTTACGGACATCTACAACAAAATATATAATAGCTGTGTTATTTCATGAATTGTCAAGTCAACTTCTGAAATGTCTTCTAAAAAAACATAAGTAGAAGTGTAGTTTCAAGCATTGGGGCCATTTTTGACATTTGAGCGAGCTTCTCATCGAAAATCGACTAACTAGGAAGGTTACATTTTTCTCATTGTCTGTTTCCTGTCCTTACATGTGCAAGTATATTTAATAGTTAACATTCACGAAGCTATTCTTTCTTGTATTTATAGTAGCAAATTACGTCTTCTTGAAATAATATACCCGAAGAAGGGGTGTCCTTCAGTTTTAAAAAAATCTTTCTAGTTATGAGATGTTTTAAGACGGTGAAATGCCCATTCATAAGGTCTCGTACATGTTCGTTTAATTATACTATTTATAAGATATAAAAGATCTTCCATCCTAAATGCACAATCTAATGCGCACTGTATGACGTCTTCTTCAGAACGTAGAGAAATGCGTGATTTTCCTTGGACGGAATAAATACGGCGCATGATCTCGAAAGTGCGAAAGTCAGTGGAACTGCAGGTCGGGATCAACACTATCCAGCAATTAAAAAGTTTTTTAACCGAAACTATCTTTTCTTCTAGTGTATAACTTGAGGAAGACGTAAATTTCTACCAAAGGAGTAGAAGAAAGAATATTTTCGTACGTGTTTTTGCATGAAACATAGTTGATTATAAGGGCCTTAAAAATAAATGAGAAGAGCTCGTTCTATTTAAGTAGTCACTTTTTCCTGATTGCATTTTTAAGACAGTTGAAAAAGTGCTCGTCTAAAAGCCAGAATTTCATTTAATATTTCATGAAATAGCACATTTACTGCAACATTTACGTTTAAGCATTCTCGTCGTATACCTCCTAGGCCAACTGTCCTACGGGAACCGTGCTAAGAGGGCTTTTGTGCGTAGGGCAGAAAGAGGAGTCAGGAAAACGTGGGAAAAGTAAACGAAGAAGACAGGGGGTAATTGCAACCTGTATACTGACTATAAATGAATAAAGTGGAACTCGTGGGGATTTAAGGGAAACGCAACAGCTATCCCAAAGGCGAAGGGCCAGGGAATCGGTCTCCGGGATTGGTGTACGGGAAGGCAATCCTGAACTGGTGGCAAACAGAGCCCGTGGGAACACAGGCGACTGAAAGACGAAAGTTAAATGCCTGAAAATGAAATGAGGCATAGGTAATGCGGAAGCAATGTTCTCAGTGAGTCCGGGTATTGTGCTTCCACTTTTATTTTGAAGTAAAAGAGTCGCTCAGTGAGCCTGAGCTTTCGGAGCGGTCCTCCGACCAGTAGTCATAGATATTAAAAGATTTGTGAAGTAAGCGGTTTACGGTTTTTAGTAAGCCGGCAAACTCAGCTCTGAATCACTGCAGAATCATTGTAAAGCAACGCCCAAGTAGGGAAACTTGACTGAAGCACTACCACCTTAGGGTATTTTATCTCCTCTCCAACCGCATTCCATGAAATGTCATGCCCATTCAGCACACGGGCAGTACAAATTCTACAAAAAATAGGAGATGATCTCTGCTGTCTACAGTGGGAGTTGGTAGTCACTATGGGAAAACGATGTCTTTTACTGCTGACAGCCGTGCAAGTCTCTTTATGCTGAATACTGATCCCGAATCGGCACACACGCTCATAGTGTCCTTACGGTGCGAGCAACCTCCCATACTCAATGATGTTTATGCTGGTCGCCTGGCAACCTGACAGCCAAAATAAAACAGTAATCACAATCGGGAGCACAAGCACCCACGCAAACCCTCCGTCAATTATGCGTGGTAAATGGCGTTCACAGCCTGCAAGGGCCCTGATGAAACTGCTCTGACGAGGTCTTCGTGACGTTCTACCATGGCCAGTTAGAAAGAAATCATGCGCGAGCTAGCGCAATCTGCCTGGTAATGTCTCCTGTCCTCATCAGTCTTGCAGGCTGTTAAATTATCGTTAACATTCCTCCGATTTACGGCTTGGGCTTTTGAATACTACTATTTCTTCTTCTTACTATTCGGCCTCCTTCCTGTCCTCACATCTTATTCTTTTCATCTTCATCCGAGTTATCATTTCAATGCTTATACTTCCGTCACGTTGTCACGCAACACGAGAATCGACGACGAGGTTGGTCAACGGATCTCCAAAACCAGTCAGGCCTTCAGCCGGCTGCAGGCCTCCGCGTGGAATCGGCACGGTAATCACCTGAATACCAAACTGAAGATGTACAAGGCCATCGTTTTGACAACACTCCTTTACGGAGCGGAGATTTGGACCGTCTACTCAAACCAAGCCAGGAAGCTGAATCACTTCCATGTCAGGTGCTTCCGCAGAATACTGAAGCTGAGATGGCAATACAGGATCCCGGACACGGAAGTTCTGGTGCGGACCGGAATCCTCAGCATCCACGTCATGCTGAGAAATGTGCAATTGTGATGGAGCGGCCACCTCGTGAGAATGGACAACGAGCGACTACCCAAACGACACTTCTACGGAGATTTCGCTATGGGTGTTCACTGACAGGGAGGTCAAAAACTATGCTACAAGGACACACATAGGCCTGATCGGTTACTTGCGAATCCATCACACGGACATTGGCGAACTAGTGCCTGGAGCACCAACACACAGCTGAGACAGCCACCTCCCATGGCCTCACCACCCCCGCGTATTCGCACACAGCATGGGCCTGCTCGGTCCCCTGCAGAATCCACCGCGATGCCTACACATCTTGCGTACCTATCAACACTTCCCATAGTTCCACCATGAGCGGGACTACCAGTACCAGCAGAAGAGTCACACAGACTCAGCAACTCCAGACCTATCTTGTCCCTATTTTCACCGCACATACACATCACGTATCGGCCTGTTCGGTCACTTGCGAATCCATCGCACAGAAACCAGCGAACCAGTGCCAATAGCACCAACATTCACCCGCTGAACCCGACTTAACTGTCCGCACTGTCCACGCACATTCACACACCACATGGGTCTATAAGGTATGATGCTCGGCTCCTTCTCCTTGTGCCTCCTCTGTTGAATGTGTGATCTGAATTTGATTATATCACGTGGCGATAATTGCCATGCTTTGAAAGGTTGTCAACTGACAATTACACTCAGATCTTGCAAACAGTCCAATGTGTGTTGTGTGGAGTGGCTGACTGGTGGTCTGAGAGTCAGGCTGCGATGGATCCTTCTTAAAAAGATCTCTGGCTATCTAACGCGTGAGCTGTGCGCATTTTAACTCCTGTTGTGTGAAATCCTGGTGCTTGTGCTTAGGGGCAGGTCATGTACGTAGTACGCGTAGACGAGGTCACCAGCAGCTGCGCCCACTTCCGAATCAGACATCTGACCGGCTCGGATCGTAGTCGGATTGTGGGGGTGGGTGAGAGAGTGAGGTCGACAACTCAGCGCATTTTCCTCACAATAAACAATCCGACGCATTTGAAACTATCACGGTGCGTTAAAAGTCGTGGCTCACCAGGTTTCCCACTGACGGGATAACTCGTACCGCGTGGTCAGCTCAGTGTGTGTTTTGTATGGAGTGGCTGACTGGTAGAATGAGAGTCAGGCTGTAATGGCTCCTTCTTATTTGGACTTTATGGCACTCCCACTCTATGGGATCCGAGCCAGGTGTGGAGGCACGCCCATGGGCGGCTCTGGCCGCGCCAGCCACATGCGCCCTCTCACACCTCCGATTTTCTTGACTTTGTCATGACACCGCGTCCAGGTGGAGTAGGAACGGAGAGTGCGATAACTGCGGTGCAAGTCTACTATCACTTAAAACTTATCCACGTAAAAGTCTCTCTGCCTGCACCACCCTTCTGTGGAGTATACGGTGGACATCGTCGAACTACGACGGTCGAACTATCGAGGTCAAACTGTCCCTAATGGAAAATATTATAACTTAACATGTTGGTTCAGTATAACTGAAGACATCTGTCCTCACGGAAGGAGTTGCATATGCAACTGTAAGCATTTACGTGAACGAAACTACAATTGAAGAAGGAACATCTGACATATTTTCAACTAAAAATTTCGAAGTTTTTCTTACAAGCAGGTAGGCATCGAGCTTGTCACTTGATTGTGCAACCACTTCCCTTTCCAGACACTCTTGTCTTTGTCGGTATTTAAAAAGTCGAGTTTGGCGAACGTACTCTTTCGATTATTTATTACTCTATCCTCCATTATATTATTGTAAAGGCCTGATTCTGAATAATCGAAAACGTACGTTCGCCAAACTCGACTTCTTAAATGCTTACATGGGTATCCTCACTGAATTTTGTCAGTATTGTTCATCTGCCTTTTCTACTGATAATCGCTGTGCAGCTGACGACGAGGCTCCAAGGCAGATTTGGATGAGTTCCGCTAGCGATCAGTGTGCGTTCATCAACGAATGCAGCCAATATTTCCGATCATAACCGGCAAGATAACGGGCTCATGGCTCAGTGGTGGACTTTTGATCAACACGTCACGGGTTCGACCGTCGGGATTCGGCATTACTGGCTGATGATGGTTAATGAGCTAGAACTGGCCAGTCTCCCTCGTCCGTATTGACATTGCTCACCTCCGCTTAGTTCAACATTTCAACCAACTACTGAAGAAAAGACGAGGTATTTGCGTAGTTTTTAAGCTATTCTGTGAACCATCGCAACCTAAGGAGATTGAGCAAGCAGAAGGTTTACATAGGAGACGATTTGACTGTCGGCTTAAGCCAGTTATAGCTCCAATTAGTTACCTGCGAAGAAGGCGCCATGATAACTGAAACAAGATATTTATTGGCCCCTTTCCACCATCAAGTACTTATCACCTAATTCCTAAATCCGACTGGGTGAAATGATTTTGAGGATTTGCCATCAGGTTAAATAGGATCGTTTATGTTTAATGTAAACAGAGGCAAGGACCATCCGTTCTCCTCGCTTTCTAAAGCCCTCGAGTAACTGCTATGATTCAATATACATTCTCTTGATTGGTTTATTGGCTTGTGATCATGCCAACGACATGGTCTGTGATAAGGTCGTTTGGATACACAAGACCAGCTTGCATAATCCGACTGTTGTCTTCTCCGCCGTTGTTCTAGTCACTTCTGGTACTTGATTCGGTCTTGGTATTTTAACTGGAGAGTTTCCTTGGCGTCTATATATTAAACTATGTTTTTTGTAGGAAGGAGATGAGAGCTCGTTGTTTCAGTGTCAGTTCATTGCCCCGTCATGTTGGCATGCCTTGCGCAGACATTCGCACTAGCGCCTAATGCGGTCTGCACTACAGGAGTACACGAAGGTGCAGATGCACACGGAAGTGTACTGCGAAGGCACCTCAGTCTGCCACCTGTACTTTAAAGGGTGCCGCCAACATGTGGTAGATTGTGTGGTTGAAATGCCTTCCTAATAGTGTGCTCGTAGCATCGCACCGACGAGAATCTCGTTAGTGCGAGCGAAAATGCGAGTGCAGTGGGGGGGGGTTGATAGGAAGTAATAAGATGAAACAGGCATTGTATTCAGATTTCCTCTCCAATTTGCACTCGCGCAGACCGTCAGAGACAGAAGCACATCAAGATGGTGAGGGCACACCACACCATCAACCGCAATCCAAAGTGTCTGTATTCATCGCCGATGTTCGTAATTTGCGCGACGGTGGATAAAATACCGAAATTCAGCCGATAATTGCTGCAGTCTCGTTAACAGTTTCATAGATAACCAAATAAGAACTTGGCCGTTTCAGTCACCAGTATTCTGACCGGTGACTTCATTCACGTACATGCACAAAAGATGTGAAATTACCCTTCCCAGACAAATTTAGCCCAGGTATGTTGCTAAGGTTGCAACCGGCAAGACTCAGACGGCTGTTTCACAGTTGTTACTGATCATCAGTACGTCAAATGCCTCGTGCAGTGAGGTATATACAGAAGTCAAGCAAGTATTTTATATGCTGTGCTAAATCCTTTTGTCCAATTATTCTGGTTTAATCGTAATTTATTGATTCTAAGCAAGTAATCGACACTTTTTAATCCGAACTGATAATTGGAAAATTTGGCAGCATGCTCTTTCCCCACGTCCTCCCCAGGTTTAAGCGTTTCACTCAGAACCACAGTTTTCTTGTAGAAAAAGATAAAATCTGTCACTGTTGTCAATCTTACCTCCAGCAATTTCGTCATATATTCTGACGTATTGGGACTTATTGACTTATTGAAAGCGTTTCTTCAAAGGGTGCAACATCATCCGTTTCGTGTGGTACCCCTATGACACTGGGATTTTACCGAAAATGCGTTTTTGCGTGGTTCTTTTGCTGACAAGTAGATTTGGGGATAGAATATATTTGCCACTTTCACTGATTCAGATTACGTTATCTCTTACGCCATTTAGTTTTTCCAAGAACGTACCAGAGTTGGCCAACTAGCTATGCTTTGAAAGGGCTTTGATAATGGCTTGGAAGTTCCTGTGTTGTGTGGGACAGTCCGTAAGGCGTACCTCCCTCTCTCTCTCTCACACACACACAAAACTACGACAGTTCGACCGTCGTAGTCCGACGATGTCCACCGTATGCTCATGGGAAAGTTGAGCAGGGACGGTGACTTGCGCGTGATTTAGTTTAAAGTGATAGTAGACTTGCGCTGCATCTACCGCTCATTCTCCTCCTCCCCCACCTGAGCCCGGTGTCAAGACAGAGTCAAGAAGACCAGAGGCGGGAGAGGACGCAGGTGGCTGGCGCGGACGGGTCCTCTAAGTCCTAGCCGCCCCTAGGCGTGCCACCACACCTCCATGTTCGGCAGTTTGTTATGGGAGCGCAACCGAATAACGCATGCCACGCACTAGTTTGGCCCCCGTGTTGGTCCAACGCATCTACCACGTGACCCGTTAAGGGGGCACTCTCACACACACACACGACAGTTCGACCGTCGTAGTCCAACGATGTCCACCGTATGCTCCATGGGAAAGTGGAGCAGAGACAGTGACTTGCGCGTGATTTAGTTTAAAGTGATAGTAGACTTGCGCTGCATCTACCGCACTCTCTCCTCCTCCCCCACCTGAGCCCGGTGTCGAGACAAAGTCAAGAAGACCGGAGATGGGAGAGGGCGCAGGTGGCTGGCGCGGCCGGAGCCGCCCCTGGGCGTGCCACCACATCTGGCTCGGATCCCACGGAGTGGGCGTGCCATAAAGGCCACATTAAGAAGGAGCCATTGCAACCTGACTCTCAGTCCGCCAGTCAGCCACTCCACACAAAACACACATTGGGCTGACCACGCGGTCCGAGTTATCCCGTCAGTTGGCAACATTCCAAGCCACGGCTTTTAGCGCACCGTGATAGTTTAAAGAGCGTCAGATTGTTTATAGTGAGGAAAATACGCTGAGCTCTCGACCTCACTCTCTCCCCCACCCCCACAATCAGACCACTGTCCGAGCCTTGCGCTGCAGCTACCACACTCTCTCCTCCTCCCCACTGAGCCCGGTGTCAAGATAGAGTCAAGTAGACCGGAGATGGGAGAGGGCGCAGGAGGCTGGCGCGGCCGGAGCCGCCCCTGGGCGTGCCACCACACCTGACTCGGATCCCATGGAGTGGGAGTGCCATAAAGGCCACATTAAGAAGGAGATATTGCAACCTGACTCTCAGTCCGCCAGTCAGCCACTCCACACAAAACACACATTGGGCTGACCAAGCGGTCCGAGTTATCCCGTCAGTTGGCAACCTTCCAAGCCACGGCTTTTAGCGCACCGTGATAGTTTCAAGCGCGTCAGATTGTTTATAGTGAGGAATATGCGCTGAGCTGTCGACCTCACTCTCTCCCCCACCCCCACAATCAGACTACTTTCCGAGCCGGTCAGTTGTCTGATGCGGAAGCGGGCGCAGCTGCTGGTGACCTCGTCTACGTGTACTACGTACACGACCTGGCCCCCCAAACACAAGCACCAGGATTTCACAGAACAGGGGGTTGAACGGCTTACAGCTCACATGTGTGAGATAGCCAGAGGTCACGTTAAGAAGGAGCCATCGCAGCCTGACTCTCAGACCACCAGTCAGCCACTCCACACAACACATATTGGACTAACTGCGAGGTCTGAGTGTAATTGTCAGTTGGCAACCTTCCAACCGTGGCACACAACGTTACCGCACTCTCTTCTCCTCCCCCACCTGAGCCCGGTCTCATGACACAGTCAAGAAGACCAGAGATGGGAGAGGGCACAGGTGGCTGGCGCAGCCGGAGCCGCCCCTGGGCGTGCCACCACACCTGGCTCGGATCCCACAGAGTGGGGGTGCCATAAGGACCACATTAAGAAGGAGCCATTGCAGCCTGACTCTCAGTCCGCCAGTCAGCCACTCCCCACAAAACACACATTGGGCTGACCACGCGGTCCGAGTTATCCCGTCAGTTGGCAACCTTCTAAGCCACGGCTTTTAGCGCACCGTGATAGTTTCAAGCGCGTCAGATTGTTTATAGTGAGGAATATGCGCTGAGCTGTCGACCTCACTCTCTCCCCACCCCACAGTCAGACTACTGTCCGAGCCGGTCAGTTGCCTGATGTGGGAGTGGGCGCATTAACTGACGGATCGGCGTACCCGTCTTCGCGCGCCACAGCACGACCTGGCCCCCATAACGCACACACCAGGATTCACAAACTCAGGGGATATGGAGCAGCCATCGCCGTCTGACTCCCAGTCCACTGGTCAGCCACTCGACACACACAGCACATACACTGAGCCGACGGCGTGGTCTGCTGGAAGCTTCAGATTGGCAGACTTCCCAGCCACGGTTTCTAGGAAACCGTGATATACTCTGGTAAATGGTGATTGTGAGGGTGTTGTCGATGTATTGGTGTAGGTAGTGTGCGCTGATGTAGCTAAGCCTCCGGTGGTTTACCGGAGGTTGTCGTGGAGGCGCATGTGTCCTAATAGGCCCATGCGGTGTGTAAATGTGCGGGAGCAGTGAGGGCAGTGAAGGCAGGCGCGTCGACTGTATGTCGGAGCCCCAGGCACTGGTTCACCAGCCTCCGTGCGATGGATTCGCAGGTGACCGACCAGGCCGATGCGTGAGTTGAAGTTGCGGGCGCAGTGTGGGCAGGAGAAATCGGTAGAGGCTGGGTCGATGTCATTCATGGTAGTGGGGGTGTCAGGGGCGCTAAGAATGGCAGGAGCGGAGGGTGCACATGGTGTATCGGTGTTGTCGGCATTGTGGTGTATTCCGCTGTCATGGATGCGCATGTGACCGAATAGGCCCATGCGATGAGTGAATGCGCGAGTACAGTGAGGGCAGTGGAGGCGACGATCTCTGCTGTGTGATGGTGTTCCAGGCACTGTCTCACCGGTCTCTGTACGATGTATTCGCAAGTGGCCAACCAGGCCGATGCGTGAGGTGAATATGCGGTCGCATTGAGTACAGCTTAGGAGAGATTCCCCATCGCTGATGGTGGTGGTGGTGGTAGTGAAGGCAAAGGCGGTGGTGGTTGCGGTGGTGGGGGTAGCAGGCGATGAGTAGATTGATGTGGTCTCTATGATGGTGGGAGTAATGGAATTGATTCCAGGAGTGAGGGTGGGAGAGTCAGAAGGAGGGTTGGCCGAATTTGACGTAGAAATTGGAATTGTCGGATTGTTGGTGCATTGCGTCCGAAGATGTCCAACCAGGCCGATTCGCGCGCGGATGATCCGATGACAGCGCGGGCATGTTGGCAGGGCCTGGGCCACACACACACACGACACACGACAGTTCGACCGTCGAATTCGACGAGGTCCACCGTATGCTCCACACCAGGTGGTGCAGGGACGGTGACTTGCGCGTGATTTAGTTTAAAGTGATAGTAGCCTTGCGCTGCAGCTACCGCACTCTCTCCTCCTCCCCCACCTGAGTATGGTGTCAAGACAGAGTCAAGAAGACCGGAGATGGGAGAGGGCGCAGGTGGCTGGCGCGGCCGGAGCCGCCCCTGGGCGTGCCACCACACCTGGCTCGGATCCCACGGTGTGGGAGTGCCATAAAGGCCACATTAAGAAGGAGCCATTGCAACCTGACTCTCAGTCCGCCAGTCAGCCACTCCACACAAAACACACATTGGGCTGGCCACGCGGTCCGAGTTATCCCGTCAGTTGGCAACCTTCCAAGCCACGGCTTTTAGCGCACCGTGATAGTTTCAAGCGCGTCAGATTGTTTATAGTGAGGAATATGCACTGAGCTGTCGACCTCACTCTCTCCCCCACCCCACAGTCAGACTACTGTCCGAGCCGGTCAGTTGCCTGATGTGGGAGTGGGCGCATTGGCTGACGGATCGGCGTACCCGTCTTCGCGCGCCACAGCACGACCTGGCCCCCATAACGCACACACCAGGATTCACAAACTCAGGGATATGGAGCAGCCATCGCCGTCTGACTCCCAGTCCACTGGTCAGCCACTCGACACACACAGCACATACACTGAGCCGACGGCGTGGTCTGGTGGAAGCGTCAGATTGGCAGACTTCCCAGCCACGGTTTCTAGGAAACCGTGATATACTCTGGTAAATGGTGATTGTGAGGGTGTAGTCGATGTATTGGTGTAGGTAGTGTGTGCTGATGCAGCTTAGCCTCCGGTGGTTTACCGGAGGTTGTCGTGGAGGTGCATGTGTCCTAAGAGGCCCATGCGGTGTGTAAATGTGCGGGAGCAAGGAGGTCAGTGAAGGCGGGCGCGTCGACTGTATGTCGGAGCCCCAGGCACTGGTTCACCAGCCTCCGTGCGATGGATTCGCAGGTGACCGGCCAGGCCGATGCGTGAGTTGAAGTTGCGGGCGCAGTGTGGGCAGGAGAAATCGGTAGAGGCTGGGGCGATGTCATTCATGGTAGTGGGGGTGGCAGGGGCGCTAAGAATGGCAGGAGCGGAGGGTGTGAATGGTGTATCGGTGTTGTCGGCATTGTGGTGAATTCCGCTGTCATGGATGCGCATGTGACCGAATAGGCCCATGCGATGAGTGAATGCGCGAGGACAGTGAGGGCAGTGGAGGCGACGATCTCTGCTGTGTGATGGTGTTCCAGGCACTGTCTCACCGGTCTCTGTACGATGTATTCGCAAGTGACCGACCAGGCCGATGCGTGAGGTGAATGTGCGGTCGCATTGAGTACAGCTTAGGAGAGATTCCCCATCGCTGATGGTGGTTGTGGTGGTAGTAGTGAAGGCGAAGGCAATGGTGGTTGCGGTGGTGGGGGTAACAGGCGATGAGTAGATGGATGTGGTCTCTATGATGGTGGGAGTAATGGAATTGATGTCAGGAGTGAGGGTGGGGAGTCAGAATGAGGGTTGGCAGAATTTGACGTAGAAATTGGAATTGTGGGATTGTTGGTGCATTGCGTCCGAAGATGTCCGACCAGGCCGATTCGCGCGCGGAAGATGCGTTGACAGCGCGGGCATGTTGGCAGGGCCTGGGCATTGGCGGTGTTGGTGCGGGGCGCTGGTGACTTTCGTGCCGCTCTTTTTGGCCTTGGCGGCGGCGATCCGGTTGGCCTCGTAGATTGCTGAACCAGTCTTCACTGATCTTCTCCATGCCGGTCTATCCTGGGCGAGGTCTTCCCAGGTCGCCGAGTTGATTTGCAGTTGCTTCAGCGATTTCTTCAAAGTGTCCTTGTAGCGTCGTTTTTGACCCCCTGCCGACGAGAACCCGTAGCGACATCTCCGTAGAAAAGTCGTTTGGGTAGTCGCTCGTCGTCCATTCTTACCAAGTGGCCGCTCCATCGCAGCTGCACTTGCCTCAGCATGGCATGGATGCTGAGGATTCCGGTCCGCTCCAGGACTTCCGTGTCCGGTATCCTGTCTTGCCATCTCAGCTTCAGTATTCTGCGGAGGCAGCTGAGATGAAAGTGATTCAGCTTCCTGGCTTGGTTCGAGTAGACGGTCCAGGTTTCCGCTCCGTAAAGGAGTGTCGACAAGACGACGGCCTTGTACATCTTCAGTTTGGTGTTCAGGTGAATACCGTGGCGATTCCACACGGAGGCCTGCAGCCGGCCGAAGGCCTGACTAGCTTTGGAAATCCGTTGGGCAACCTCGTCATCGATTCTCGTGTTGCGCGAAATCGTGCTTCCTAGATAAGCGAAGGTCTCCACGTTTTTGAGTTGAGCACCGTTGACATTGATTCCAGGGAGCATTGTATTCCGCGCTGGGTGGCGGCTGGTGCATGACAACCGTTTTGGCTGTACTGATTGTTAATCCAAAATCGGCGCAGCCTTCGGCGAAGAGGTCCATGCTCCTTTGCATGTCCTCCTCCGTCACGGTGTTAAGGGCGCAGTCGTCCGCGAAGAGCAAGTCATGGACTGTAGTCGTAGACACGCGCGTTGGAGCCTGCATACGCCGACTGTTGAGAAGGCGCCCGTCAGTTCTGTAGGCGATGCGAATACCAGGCTGCTCATCACGGTAGGCGTCCATCAGCATAGCCGAGAACATGAGACTGAAGAGGGTGGGGGCCAGTACGCAGCCCTGCTTCACTCCGTTGGTCACTGCGAATGCTTCGGATACCGTCCCGTTGTCAGTGACGCGCGCCGTCATCCCGTCATGAAGCTGACGCACCATGTGCGTGAACCGCTCAGGACAACCAAATTTCTGCATGACTTTCCACAGTCCGTCACGATTCACCGTGTCAAAGGCTTTCGTTAGATCCACGAAGGTAGTGTAAAGGTGAGTTCGCATCTCCTGACACTTCTCTTGTAGCTGGCGGGCGGCGAAGATCATATCGGTTGTCCCGCGGTGTCGGCGGAAGCCACATTGGCTTTCCGGGAGCAGGCCCTGCTCTAGATGACCGTTAAGACGATTGAGAAGGATACGGGCGAAGATCTTCCCGGCGATGTTGAGCAACGAGATGCCTCTGTGATTATCACAGAGTTGCCGGTTCCCCTTCCGTTTGTAGAGATGGACGATGGTCGCGTCTTTGAAATCCTGAGGAACTTGTCCTTGGCGCCACATCTCCTGGAAGAGTGTTGTGAGTTCTGCCATCAGCCGGGGCCCACCGTGCTTGTAGACTTCCGGTGGGATTGCGTCGGATCCCGGTGCTTTACCGCTGGAAATCTGCTGCACGGCCCGGATGGTTTCTGGTAGGGAAGGCGGCAGATCCAGGTCATTGTTCGTGTCCACTTGAGGGAGCCGGTCAATGGCAGCATCGGAGATGGCTGATGAGCAATTAAGGACACTTCTGAAGTGCTCGGCCCAGCGCTTCAGAATTTGCGATTTCTCTGTCAGCAGTGTTGTCCCATCAGAGCTGAGCAGCGGTGCGGACCCCTTGATACACGGGCCGTAGATGGCCTTGATGGCTTTGAAAAAGTTTTTCATTTCATTGCGGTCCGCATACCCCTGGATTTCTTCAGCCTTTCGGATCATCCAGGCATCCTGCATCTCCCGCAGCCGTTGTTGTACAAGGCGCCGGCATCTGAAAAAGGCTGCTTTGGTGGCGTCAGTCCGAAGGTCCATGTAGGCTTTGTGTAGTCTATTCTTCTCCGCGAGTAAGTTGCTGATGTCGGCGTCATTGTCGTCAAACCAGTCCTGGTGTCGACGGTGTGCGCGTCCGAGTACATCGAGGGCGGTGGACTGGATGACATTTCGCAGTTGACACCATCGTGTCTCCACGGTATCGTTATCATCTGGAGCATGCAGGTCCTCCAGTTTCTCGGTTATTTGGTTGCTGAAATCAAAACAGTGAGCAGGCAAATTTAATAAAAGAGTATTTAACTTACATGGCGGCCTCTTACCTTGGGGCCTTCGTCGGGGTTGCAGTCGGAGCCTCATCTGGGAGATGACGAGGCGGTGATCTGTCCAACCATCGGCATCGCGGATCGCCTTGGTTACCAGCACGTCCTGTCGATCTCGCCTCCGGACGAGAACATAGTCCAGCAGATGCCAGCGCCGCGACCGAGGGTGCATCCACGTGGCCTTCTCCCGCGTCGGAAGGCGGAAGAAGGTGTTGGACAGCAGGAGATGGTGTTCCGCACACGTGCGCAGAAGAAGGAGGCCGTTAGCGTTGCAGCTACCCAGACCGTGGGGACCCAGCACTCCCTGCCAGGCAGCGTGGTCCGTCCCGACGCGGGCATTGAAGTCACCAAGGACAATTAACTTGTCCTCTTTCGGCACAGTCGCCAGCAAGGCGTGCAGGTCCTCGTAGAATTGGTCCTTCGCCGCATCAGAGCTCGTCATTGGGGGAGCGTAGGCGCTGATGATGGTGGCGAACTGGTCTCCCCGAAGTGGCAGGCGGAGGCTCATCAGGCGATCATTGATACCCTGCGGCAGACAGGGCAGACGTCCCACGATGTCGTTACGGATGGCAAAGGCAACACACACACACACACACACACACACACGACAGTTCGACCGTCGTAGTCCGACGATGTCCACCGTATGCTCCACAGCAGGTGGTGCAGGGACGGTGACTTGCGCGTGAATTAGTTTTAAGTGATAGTAGCCTTGCGCTGCAGCTACCGCTATCTCTCCTCCTCCCCCACCTGAGCCCGGTGTCAAGACAGAGTCAAGAAGCTCGGAGGCGGGAGAGGACGCAGGTGGCTATCGTGGCCGGGTCCCCTAAGACCTAGCCGCCCCTAGGCGTGCCACCACACCTCCATGTTCGGCATTTGTTATGGGAGCGCAACCTGAATAACGCCTGCCGTGCTCTAATGTGGCCTCCGTGTTGGTCCAACGCATCTACCACGTGGCCCGTTTAACACACACACACATGACAGTTCGACCGTCGATTTCGACGAGGTCCACCGTATGCTCCACACCAGGTGGTGCAGGGACGGTGACTTGCGCGTGAATTAGTTTTAAGTGATAGTAGCCTTGCGCTGCAGCTACCGCACTCTCTCCTCCTCCCCCACCTGAGCCCGGTGTCAAGACAGAGTCAAGAAGACCGGAGGAGGGAGAGGACGCAGGTGGCTGGCGCGGCCGAGCCGCCCTGGGCGTGCCACCACACCTGGCTCGGATCCCACGGTGTGGGAGTGCCATAAAGGCCACATTAAGAAGGAGCCATTGCAACCTGACTCTCAGTCCGCCAGTCAGCCACTCCACACAAAACACACATTGGGCTGGCCACGCGGTCCGAGTTATCCCGTCAGTTGGCAACCTTCCAAGCCACGGCTTTTAGCGCACCGTGATAGTTTCAAGCGCGTCAGATTGTTTATAGTGAGAATATGCACTGAGCTGTCGACTCACTTTCTCCCCACCCCAACAGTCAGACTACTGTCCGAGCCGGTCAGTTGCCTGATGTGGGAGTGGGCGCATTAACTGACGGATCGGCGTACCCGTCTTCGCGCGCCACAGCACGACCTGGCCCCCATAACGCACACACCAGGATTCACAAACTCAGGGGATATGGAGCAGCCATCGCCGTCTGACTCCCAGTCCACTGGTCAGCCACTCGACACACACAGCACATACACTGAGCCGACGGCGTGGTCTGGTGGAAGCGTCAGATTGGCAGACTTCCCAGCCACGGTTTCTAGGAAACCGTGATATACTCTGGTAAATGGTGATTGTGAGGGTGTAGTCGATGTATTGGTGTAGGTAGTGTGTGCTGATGTAGCTTAGCCTCCGGTGGTTTACCGGAGGTTGTCGTGGAGGTGCATGTGTCCTAAGAGGCCCATGCGGTGTGTAAATGTGCGGGAGCAAGGAGGTCAGTGAAGGCGGGCGCGTCGACTATATGTCGGAGCCCCAGGCACTGGTTCACCAGCCTCCGTGCGATGGATTCGCAGGTGACCGACCAGGCCGATGCGTGAGTTGAAGTTGCGGGCGCAGTGTGGGCAGGAGAAATCGGTAGAGGCTGGGGCGATGTCATTCATGGTAGTGGGGGTGTCAGGGGCGCTAAGAATGGCAGGAGCGGAGGGTGTGAATGGTGTATCGGTGTTGTCGGCATTGTGGTGAATTCCGCTGTCATGGATGCGCATGTGACCGAATAGGCCCATGCGATGAGTGAATGCGCGAGGACAGTGAGGGCAGTGGAGGCGACGATCTCTGCTGTGTGATGGTGTTCCAGGCACTGGCTCACCGGTCTCTGTACGATGTATTCGCAAGTGACCGACCAGGCCGATGCGTGAGGTGAATGTGCGGTCGCATTGAGTACAGCTTAGGAGAGATTCCCCATCGCTGATAGTGGTTGTGGTGGTAGTAGTGAAGGCGAAGGCAATGGTGGTTGCGGTGGTGGGGGTAACAGGCGATGAGTAGATGGATGTGGTCTCTATGATGGTGGGAGTAATGGAATTGATGTCAGGAGTGAGGGTGGGGAGTCAGAAGGAGGGTTGGCAGAATTTGACGTAGAAATTGGAATTGTGGGATTGTTGGTGCATTGCGTCCGAAGATGTCCGACCAGGCCGATTCGCGCGCGGAAGATGCGTTGACAGCGCGGGCATGTTGGCATGCATGAGGAACTTGTCCTTGGCGCCACATCTCCTGGAAGAGTGTTGTGAGTTCTGCCATCAGCCGGGGCCCACCGTGCTTGTAGACTTCTGGTGTGATTGCGTCGGATCCCGGTGCTTTACCGGTGGAAATCTGCTGCACGGCCCGGATGGTTTCTGGTAGGGAAGGCGGCAGATCCAGGTCATTGTTCGTGTCCACTTGAGGGAGCCGGTCAATGGCAGCATCGGAGATGGCTGATGAGCAATTAAGGACACTTCTGAAGTGCTCGGCCCAGTGCTTCAGAATTTGCGATTTCTCTGTCAGCAGTGTTGTCCCATCAGAGCTGAGCAGCGGTGCGGACCCCTTGATACACGGGCCGTAGATGGCCTTGATGGCTTTGAAAAGTTTTTCATTTCATTGCGGTCCGCATACCCCTGGATTTCTTCAGCCTTTCGGATCATCCAGGCATCCTGCATCTCCCGCAGCCGTTGCTGTACAAGGCGCCGGCATCTGAAAAAAAGGCTGCTTTGGTGGCGTCAGTCCGAAGGTCCATGTAGGCTTTGTGAAGTCTATTCTTCTCCGCGAGTAAGTTGCTGATGTCGGCGTCATTGTCGTAAAACCAGTCCTGGTGTCGACGGTGTGCGCGTCCGAGTACATCGAGGGCGGTGGACTGGATGACATTTCGCAGTTGACACCATCGTGTCTCCACGGTATCGTTATCATCTGGAGCATGCAGGTCCTCCAGTTTCTCGGTTATTTGGTTGCTGAAATCAAAACAGTGAGCAGGCAAATTTAATAAAAGAGTATTTAAGTTACATGGCGGCCTCTTACTTTGGGGCCTTCGTCGGGGTTGCAGTCGGAGCCTCATCTGGGAGATGACGAGGCGGTGATCTGTCCAACCATCGGCATCGCGGATCGCCTTGGTTACCAGCACGTCCTGTCGATCTCGCCTCCGGACGAGAACATAGTCCAGCAGATGCCAGCGCCGCGACCGAGGGTGCATCCACGTGGCCTTCTCCCGCGTCGGAAGGCGGCAGAAGGTGTTGGACAGCAGGAGATGGTGTTCCGCACACGTGCGCAGAAGAAGGAGGCCGTTAGCGTTGCAGCTACCGAGACCGTGGGGACCCAGCACTCCCTGCCAGGCAGCGTGGTCCGTCCCGACGCGAGCATTGAAGTCACCAAGGACAATTAACTTGTCCTCTTTCGGCACAGTCGCCAGCAAGGCGTGCAGGTCCTCGTAGAATTTGGTCCTTCGCCGCATCAGAGCTCGTCTTTGAGGGAGCGTAGGCGCTGATGATGGTGGCGAACTGGTCTCCCCGAAGAGGCAGGCGGAGGCTCATCAGGCGATCATTGATACCCTGCGGCAGACAGGGCAGACGTCCCACGATGTCGTTACGGATGGCAAAGGCAACACCAGCGTCGCGTCGCTCTGCTTTGGCCGGCCGCTCCAGAAGAAGGTGTAGCTGGCCCCCACCTCCTCCAGCTGACCCTGCTCAGAGAATCGGGTCTCGCTGAGAGCAGCAATGTCCACCTTGTAGCGCGCCAGTTCCCGAGCGACTAGCGCCGTCCTCCGTTCCGGCCGGTTGCTCCTAGGGATTGTCTAAAAGGGAACGAACATTCCAGGCTGCTAGTGTGAGTGGACTCACCCGAGCAGCCTGGAGAGTATGGCGAGGGGGATGAGGACGGGGGTATTGTTGTTTGTTTGAGTTTTACGACCGCGTAGTTTGCGATCTGCGAGCCGCGGCCGGCTGCAGAAGACGTGAGAACCAGCATTTTTTTAGGGCACATTTTCTAGCCCCTTCCTCCGCGAGGAGGCAAGCAGTGCTATCCCTAAATAGGGCTGCTCGGACATCCCAGACGGCTGCCGAACTCCACTATGGGTCACGGTTTTGGTTTAGTGGAAGAACGACCCGAGTTAGTCTGGGCCGCCTACGGGGTTGCTGTCGCCCCCACCGTAGGACTTTTGAGAAGGGGGAGAGATGGGAAGTTTCGGGAGTCAGACATACCGGGTGTGGAGGCACACACAACACCGGAGACCCTCACCTGGTTTAGCCCGCCGGTCGTGACGGTTGCCCGGGGTGTGGCCGCTGGGAAGAACCCAACTTCGAGGAGCCACAGGTGAGAGTTGGGTACCAGTTAGAGGCGGCCACAGGAGCATTCACCACCTGTACGAGACAAATGGAGCGACCAAATGCAAGCTGTGTGGTGCTGCCCCTAACTAGTACCCCTACACCCCACACCACACACACACGACAGTTCGACCGTCGTAGTCCGACGATGTCCACCGTATGCTCCATGGGAAAGTGGAGCAGGGACGGTGACTTGCGCGTGAGTTAGTTTAAAGTGTTAGTAGACTTGCGCTGCAGCTACCGCACTCTCTCCTCCTCCCCCACTTGAGCCCGATGTCAAGACAGAGTCAAGAAGACCGGAGGCGGGAGAGGACGCAGGTGGCCGGCGCGGCTAGGTCCCCTAAGTCCTAGCCGCCTCTGGGCGTGCCACCACACCTCCATGTTCGGCATTCGTTCTGGGAGCGCATCTCGAATAACGCAATTGTAGATTGACCACGTGGTATAGTTTCTTGCAAAGGTTGGGTTTCTCCCTACGTATATACGCCACTTCCAAGTAGTGCAAAGTCCGAGTTGTTCTTGCCCGAACAAGTACTCGGAAATCTGTTTTGAGGTCTACATAGTGACCGCTGTCTAATAGATGTTTAGTAATCGATGAACGTGTTACTTTATTTTCTTGTTTAAACAACCAATTAGGCAAATGTTCAACGGCCCTGTTTGCCGATTGCTTTGCGTTCGTCCAATGTACTTGCGTCCACAAATGCACGTGAATTCATAAACACAATTTGGGGTGGCGTGCAATGGCAATGCATCCTTTGGATGGCTGATTGGCATGCTTCTAGTAGGATTGATAAAGATGAGCTCAGCTGCAAAGCATGTTCTTCCTCTGACCCTTGCTGTTATGTATCGATTTTCTGTAAATTCAAACTGCCGTCTACTTTCATTCGTCATCTGTGTTATGCAAAGACGGGTTGAAGTTTGATAAGCCGTCACGAAATTTGTTGGTACCGATAAATCCTGCTGTGAACACCTGTTTTAAAATACGTTGTAAACCGGATTCAGAGTCCTCAATATACTAATTGGACCATCGAAAGGAGCAAGCGCTGCTCGCCGAGTGCTCCTGGGATGATGACTCAATGCGTTTTTGGTTTTAAGTGGAGACAGCAGCGATTCCAAACCAAGGACAGTATAGGGCCAAAATTCTAGCTGATTTTTAAGATTCGACTCATAGCCTGCTTACCTAAATTTCAGTTTGAATAGTTAACTTGGTTCGAACCCCTATGGCCTCCTTCATAGTTTATCTACCCAACCTGGAGGTCTGGGATTTTTTTGTTCGAATAAAAAATAAACTTTCGAATTAAAACCACGGGTGGGAAAGTGGGTACAGGATCTGCCAGGAACGTGTTTTTTGTAATTTAAGGACCAAAAGGTTTAAAATGCCAGTAAACAGGCACTTAACCATATTCTTTCAAGCGATCATATGTCACCGTCTCGGGAAAAGCTTTCAACCTAAACTGACCCCGCTTGTTTACATCTAGATCTGTAGGGATCTAAGCAGTTGTTCAGTTTTGAATATGAACGTACAATTCCTTTCACTGACATCGGTTCAAGAATTGTACATTTTTCCTTGATGGCCACTTGCGGTACATTTTCACTGTGGTATAATAAATAGCAGAAATGTTTCATACGTTAGACAAATTGGAATCTTTATTTCTTAAATGGGATGGTTTATTAATTACAACTATTTGCTTGTATACCGACTTTTCAAGACATGTGGATTCAAAATATGCGTCGAAAATCATGAACCACTGCGTGAAAATGTTAACTAGACTTAAATAACCAGAAACTAGGTAAATTAGATCTTATTGTTGATAAGACTGAACAATAAATCCAGAGTAAGTTATGGATGGTAGGATGTTGTTTTTTCATGCAAACATATATGCTGCCATCTATGCAAATAAATTCGGAAAAAGTATTTGCTTGAATATTGTACATTTCTTGCATTTTTGTGTTCATTTTGTTGGAAAAATTTCATTCAAATAAATATTTGGATAAACTATGCTTTTTGCTTTTCATAAGAGTTCTTGATTGTAATTAATTGTTAATCCCACCCTATAGTTCTGGTTGCTCTTAAGGTTACTGACCTGCATAATGAGCCTCTTCGCTGCAGCAAGTTTCTATATATCTTAAGAAACTACAGAGTGGACTCCTAGCGTATATAAAATGCCCCGGAAAAATGAACTGCACTGGATACCTTTAAAAATAGTATGCATAGTCCTGAGTGCATAAATTTCTCTAGAAGCGAACAGAAGAAGCAGTTCAGAAGATGAATATGGGCTGACGCTTCGGATTCTCACTCGAATACCGAAAAGGAACCAGAGGCACAAGGAGTGCAGAATTTATAGAAGGCAGTAATTATACGACCGCATACTTAAAGGGATAACCAGGACTCGCGTTCACTCTGGGGGGGGAAGAGGTCGTAGTTAAGACGATGATTGTTTGTCCATCCATACCTGAGTAGTTGATAGCCGTAATTTCACCACTATTGCTGCTTATTGACGTTATGATTACTGGGCCATTTGGCCGGCTGCCATCGGAGCTGGGATTAAACCACACTCTCCCCATGTGGCTAGTAAATTTGCCAAGGTATAAGCACAGCACATAATATGGAGGCGGGAGGTCGTTGCGCTTGTTAACTGTACGCATGCCGCTGAGCTTTGACTCAATTTTCTGGCGGCTGACGCATTTGTCACCTTACGCGAGAATTTCGGTCTCCTCCAACTTGATGCTTTGACCGGGTCGCAATCTCGGAGATAGCGTTATTAATACTCACTGGTGCTGCAGGACGTGATGGCCACCTCCGATCTGTATGCAACTCAAACTCCGAGTGCCATGCCAACGCCACCAAAAGTTTCATATTCACAAAATTTCTTAAAACGCATGTAATTTCATGCAAAGAAACTCTGAATATCAAACATTTCTACCCAGTTTGTGGGAAGTGTGAGGGAATTGAAAGAGACTTTGACCATTAATTCAAAAGTACACACTACTAAGGGGACGCTTATGCTCTGGATGGAATTAGCGTAGGTGACTGAAACCAGTCCCACAGAAATGCCAGCTAGCTACGGTCAGGTTTGAAACCGCATTTGCGTAATCCTCTCGTTTTGGAGGATCATTTGAAGAGCTTGGTCAACGTTTCAGGGTTTAGGCGTATATTATGACCTAAGCTTCCGGTCATCCCTCGTATTTTAGTATTGTTCGAGTATTTCACATTCGAATTATTCCTGCGTTCAAACAGTGTATACTGGACAGTTTCCATTGCAGTGCATAACACTTCACTTTTGAGGCTACAGTAATTTGCAGTGAGGGTGAATCTGGGTCATTGTGTTAAAAACTGCTCTGTTTATCCTTGACTATTCCCAGCTAAGGTGAATTTTATAAAAAAGGTTCCAAAAAATATAAACAGAAAACCACATAAAACTGTATAAAATAATTTCACATTTGACACTGGTTATAGGCAAAACCACGGCGTATGCAAATTGACTTCAGTCTCTGTGTTAGGGCAGTATTCTGACCAATCCCAATTCCCGACACCTTGGTGCGATGTACTGCTGGAACTCCCTCGGTGAGGTGCTGTAAAATGCTGGAGTTTTAATCAGTCACTAGTGTTCCCCTTTGCTGTCGTCCTCACAGATCAAGCGCTATGTGACTCATTCCGGTGCAGTTAACTGACTTATACATACAAAAGCACACATATACTGACGCCCACGCCTAGAAGCCTGCCAACCTACCTTCGCGTGCCGATGGAGCGGTGCATAGGCGGAAAGGTGTAAGGACTTATCGATCGGTGGTGCAGCAGTAGCCTTCAGCAACTGCTCCATGACGCTCAAATGCCTCTCAGACATGCCAGTTGGGTCTAGGCAGTTCCACACAGTAAATGGCGGGCTGCATGCATTAGAGGGTGAGCAGGACTGACGAAAAACATAATTCCGCAGAATGCTCAACACAAACCGTTTTTTTATTTTGTATCCAGCACTGAAAAAGAAGAAGAGAATCCAAGGTGATGACTTACAGTAGATTGCCTTACGCATGAAATCTCATAAATTTCACAAGAAAGGGCCTCTTACGCGAAATCAGTTCATGCTGTGTCTCCCAATGTTTTATACCAGTTAAGAAACGACCCTTCTTAAAAAAATGCATTGATTGTTTTGTAACTTTATGTTTACTAACATTAAAATAGTTACTTTTCACTAAAAACCGGAATGTAAGATAATGTCTATATAGGGCCTCTTACGCGAAATCAGTTCATGCTGTGTCTCCCAATGTTTTATACCAGTTAAGAAACGACCCTTCTTAAAAAAATGCATTAATTGTTTTGTAACTTTATATTTGCTAACATTAAAATAGTTACTTTTCACTAAAAACCGGAATTTAAGAGAATGTCTATATTACAAATCAAAAAATAACGCTAAATATAAATGTGTATAAGCCGGGAGGGGGGGGGGGTAGGGGGTGAATACAAACGGGCAAAATAACGGTTTGTTGGCATTTATGACAGCATAAAATCCGTCTGACATGGAGGTAGCCAGGTTGCCTATAGTAGTTTATTCAATGTGAGTATGCAGCACAAAATCAAGTTTTTCTTGCATCAAAAGACCTTTGTTTGACTTATGTCAGTTGCTTTTGATAATTGTTACAAGGTTTTCGATTGGATTCAAGTCCTGACTGTTCGCAGGAATAAAAATATATTGCAGGCCAAACGCGCAGAGGCTGGCTGTTGTATTGAAAAGCAAGATCACTGTTGTAAACGTTATCAAATTCATAATTCTTTAGAGCGATGGACTGGGGCATTCTCCTGTAAAATTATTGCGTCCATTCTGCGTCGTCGTATATCGTTATAGCTGAAGGCACCCTTTATAATGTTGAGGAACACCTTGCTATTAATAACCTTAAATAATGCCTAACACAAGATTCTATGGTTGGCTAAAGTTTGAGCCAGTAGACATCCAGAGTTTGAAGTTATCTGATCGATAGTGGCTGTTTTCGCCTCCACTTGACCTTGATAAATTTGTAATTGGCATCTCAATCGATATGCCTGCAAATGCATGCCTCGTCTGAGTGCATTGCCTCCAGGAATTCGCGGCCTTTCCTTGTTGGGTAGGCGCCAACGATGTGGGTATCCTCTCGTTCAAATAGGTTTCCTGTGTCCAGTGTGTGCATGGCTTCCTGATATAAGGGGTCTCGTCTTCTTACCTCTAACTGATGCTCATGTAAACGGGTGGATAGAGATTTCCCGGTTTGGCCACAGAAGACTGCCTCGTAACTGGTACATGGTATTTTGTAGACGACTTCTTTTCTATTGAAATAGCCAACCCTGTCCATAGGGTGTACAAGCTGGGTGCGCAAAATCGTTGCAGGTTTGTGCGCTATTTGTATGTGTTGTTTCTTGAGCTGTCTTTTAACGAGTTCAGCTACATTCTTTACATACGGAAGGATTCACCAGTTTTTTGTTTTTGACGCCTAGGCGGTCGTAGCTCTGGAAATATATTTTTCTTTGAACTGTTATCGTCGCATGCATCGACGGACAAAGCCAGGAGGATATCCATTATGGGTAAATAATCTGAAAAGCTATTTCATTTCTGTTCGATATGTTTCTTCATCGGAACAGTGAGTTTTTGCTTTACGTAGCAAGCTGTTAACAGAGCTGCGTTTGTGAGACATGGGGTTGTTACTCCCAAAATGCAAAATGACCTCGGACTATATATCTTTACGATAGACTGAGGTATGTAGTGTCCCGTCTGTCTTCCTATGTACGAGGACATCTAAGAATGGGAGTCGTTCATCAACTTCTGTTTCGAGGGTGAATTGAATTCCTGGGAACGTTGAGTTCAGGTTTTTGTGGAGTGGTTCCAGTTGCTCTTTTTTGACGATACCAAATTTATCGTCTACGTAGCGTAGCCACAATCTCGGGTTAATGCTGGGGAGAGCTGTAGCCTCTAGTTTCTGCATCACAGCCTACTCCGCCAAAAACAACTTGATACTGGTGAACCCATAGAGGTGCCATTTAGTTTTCGTTTATAATTTTCGGCAAAAGAACATTAGTTGGCGGGGATGCTACGAGACTGTCTATCTCAGGTGGCCAAAAACGCAATGGACAGTGAACACAAATTTGCGTGTGAGACGTGCTGTCGCATAGCAACGTTTCGAACGCTCACGCGAGCCCATCGTCAAGGAATAAAAGACTGTATAGCTTACTGCATATTTAACTCACCTCTGCCGAGCATGACCTTCATCAGTGCCATTGATTTGTTCGCACAGGGCCTGATATGCAGCTGACAGATCGATATGTCTATTTATCGATTCCGCGGTCGAGTGCCACACTTCTTGCAGCAGGCGTGAAATTCGGCCGTCTGACTGGCCCAGTATTCTTACGCTACCAAATTCAAAGTCGTGCCCTGGCGAGGACGCATGAGCGGCTAACAAGGAGAGTTTATCCTTCCGTCTCACAGCAAGCTCGTGCTCGTGCATTCTCGTGCAAACCCGTTGGCCTGTTCCGCCAACATAATTGGCTCGACCACAATGGCAGTCTATCCGGTAAATGACGATGGCTTTTCGGTTGAGGGGGATTGGGTCCTTAGGTTGCGTGAGTTGCAGGCGGATTGTCACTTCCGGTCTGTGAGCCCCGCCAATCCCAAATTCTCTCACTAGTCTAGCGAATTTTTCGGATACGCCAGTTAGGTAAGGTACTGCAGGCTAGCACTTCGGTTTTGGCTGTCCCTTTGGATTTATTCTCTTGGCTTCTCACCATCGTTTCTCAACAAAACTCCCAGGATATCCATTGACCGTGAAGAGTTTCCGCAGAAACTGGACTGCCGACTATGTCTGGTGTACACAAGACAAGTAACTAATTGACCGTGCCTAAAGGGGATCCTATAGTTGGCTAGCGTCTGTGCCAATGCACGTTACTTTAATTTTTTCATCCCTTGGGGAGTGACTGTGGTCATATAAAGTTGCCCTTGAGGATTTTATACGTGGTGTCTAAATCGATATGCCAGATGATGCATGCCTCATCTAATTGTATTGTCTCCAGGAATTCACAGTCTTTCCTTATTGGACAGATGCCAGCAATTCAAGTCTTCTCGCACGCAAATTTGTGTTCACCGTCAATTCTGATTTTGGCCACCTGAGATAGACAGTCTCGTATCCTTCCAGCCAACTTATGTTCATGAAGATGGGTTGAGACAGATTGTCCAAGCTGGTCGCCATAGATGGCGTCACAAGTGGCACCTAGGATTTTGTAGACAACACATTTTCTACCGAGGTATCCAACACTGTCCTAGGGTTGTACTAGCTGCATGTATGAGGTTGTTTTTAAGTTGGTGTGTTTATTGTTTGAGGTTTTATTTCAGCTGTCGTTCGGCATGGTTAGATGCATTTTTTCATGTATTGAAGGGTTCGCAAGATGATTGTTTGTAGTGCCTGGATGGCTATAGCGTTCGAAATACCTTTTCGTTTGAATCCTTGATGTTTTATTCATTGGCCACAACGTCACCCGGGTACGCATTTTCAGATGCTACTTTTCAGAGTTATTTCATTTCTGTTTGATAACTTCTTCATCTGTGTAGTATGCTTTGACCTGATTTAGACGGCTGAAGACTGAACTCCCTTTGTGAGCGACTGGCTGCTTACTCTCAAAGTTTAGGATGACCACAGAATATGTTTCTTTGCGATAAACTGGTGCGTGAGTTGATCCAGTAGTTTTCGATACACATGGACATCTGGAAGTGGGATTTTTCCATCGAATTCCGTTTCGAAAGTAAATTCAATCCCAAAAAGTGTAAAGTTTAGATTTCTGTGAAGCAGATCTAAACGATTTGTCTTGACAATGAGAACGGTGTAATCCACGTAGCGCAGCCACGGTTTTGTGTGAAAGTGGCGAGAAATCCGTCAAAAAGCCGGATATAGGCGATCCCCCCTATAAGTGCCTATAAGTTGCTGATAGCATTGTTTGGCAAATGAAGTGTTGGTGTCTAGTGGGTTGGCAGACGCATCAATGGTGTGGGCCAGAATAAGCTTTTCGGTGCAATGAATCATTAAATCAAGAGTAATGGAGGTGATGTGCGAGACTACGGCAAATTAAACCATCATCCCGTCAGTTGCAACTGTAACTCATCGTAATTTTTGTAAAAACACGCTTGAATCTTCAACAGAGTCCTTTGTACGTGGTTGCATCCACTTACACATCCCATAGTCTGAGGACAAAGGAATTTCACAGCTTTCCACGCACATTTCGTGGTATGTCCATTTTCAATTCGGTTGCAATGGAGAATGGTTGCAACTGAAGTAAAAATTTTATTTTAAATTTGGGAAGATCAAGTCTAGTCGGAATCATATCATTTGCGGAATTATTCGAAGAAACAAAAGCCAACAGGAAGTTTGTAGGAATCCTTTGTTGCCAAACTGCCGAAATTGAATTTTCAAGCCCCATTGAGATGCAACAAGTGTACAAATGATCATTTCATCTGAAATCTTTTGGCTTATAGAACTGACTGCCCGACCTGCAATATTTATGGACCACGAGTGGGATGACTTACGTTATGACCAACTGCACTTAACTGAACTTTGACCCCCGGGGCTTGGTCGAATAGTTTTCATGATTAGAAGCGACTGCCTTTACCGCTTTAGATAAGCTTTCATTCTCTCTCGAGCTTTCTCTCATGAACGGAAGTATAGGCAAGCCCTCATTTATAACATGCTGAGGGTGGTAATTTAAAACCATTATTTGTGTATGAGACGGGTTTGTAAGCTGGTATTCTGGGGCTCCATAGATGAATATTGTTGATCCTCTTAGGGTTAATTTTACATAACTCTGTTGACCTGACTGTTGCGTTAGCTGAAGATCAATCATATCAGATGAATCACGCTGCAGTTCCTAATTGTTTGAATTTGAAGCTGACACGCTGCTCTAATGGTAACAGAGCGGAAAGACTACTGAATTATGCAAATTAAGCACTAGCCATTAACAGTGCTGCTAGTAGTGTAAATAATTACGTAGCTGTATACTACTGACTGCCTGTTGGCAGTAGCTGATTGATTTCAGTTCAAACATGCATATAAAATTTCGGACCGAGCCTGAAAAGGTTTGTTTCAGAGGAGTTATTTCAAATTCTCGCGTTAATTTCCTTGAAAATTAAACAAGGCCTTATCAAACCCCAACCACTTCATTTTGATAAGGACTGATTTAGTGGGAGGCAAGGATGAAACCCTGGACTCGCTGGCCTTACTTTTTGTGCCTTGCGCGCAGTCTATACTATTATCACACAGTATATTAAGCGGGCTCCGTTTGTGTGTGGTACGCGTAGCTTGATCGTTTAGCATTGTTGGCCATTTCACCCGACCCTTTCTCTGGTCACTTTGAAATTTTCTTGTCCTCATAGCAAGGTGGGAGCAGTAAGTAGTAGTGCGGTAGATGCGGTGCAAGCTTGACACACTATTAAATTATAAACGTGTAATTCGCCAATGTTACGTCCGCCCCGTGCGGCACACAGGCAACGTCTTACTCCTGAGGGTCAAACTAGCATCTCCCAACATCGGTTTTTCGTACGTTCTATCTGATTTTTGTAGGACTATAACTGCCTGCAGAATGAATTAATAAACCTGAAAAAAAACTACCGTTGCAGTTTCTCTCTCCTTTTTTGCCTGCCAGTGTCTTTATATGCAGTAGCTCGTTGACGCATCATGAAGGTCACTAAAGCTGACAGCAACTATGAAAACCACGCCACCTTTTGTTCCTAATGCGTTGCTTAAAGTTCATAACTTCGAACCTTTACTACATTCGTTAGGTGCAAGCTACCGATAAGTCTGTAAAAGTTCGAACAATGATTCGCTGACCTTACTGCACCACAAAGCCTTCACTTAGGATAATCAAAGCTGTGCTGAGCGTTGGAATGGTGCGCCCGAGAGCTATGGTTGAAAACCAGTTTATACTATTAGGTCACTGTCGTTAATTAAATGCCACATGAATTTCAATTCGATCATCGCAATACAGAAGATCTGAACGGTGGATGGGGTGGTGTCTTACATGTTCCGGTGACAAGTCAAGTCGAACGGAGGTGGGCATGAGCGTAGTGACTGACAAAGCTAAATAATCCATCTACACGCGCTACACGCACGATCAGGTCCATACTACACATTTACCAGGCTTCATACAGGAGTTTCCCAAATCTCAAAAGACTGGTCGAATAAAATGAAGAAGGCCTCTCAGGCTGACCCTCAGCTTTGAGTAAGACCCAGTTCGCAAGCTTCCTGCCATACCTTTCCGCATTTCAAGATGGTGTAAAACACGCTTATTCGTCCATGCCGATAAAAATAAGTGTGTGATCCCCAGTTGATCGGTTTAACTTAAAAATAGTTATAATTATTATACTGAGCTCTCGTTTTGAGGCTTTATTCAACTAGACAACACCGAGGAGTGTGATGGAAAAACAAATTATTGAAGTAGAATTCTAAATGTCCCTTGGAAGATCTGAGCATTTGAACAGTTTAAACGCATCCGTTAGTGATGGTGGCGCCTAGACAAATAACTTCACCCAAGACACCCAAGAAAGAGTGTGAGAATTTTTGTTAGTCGTTTCATGTAGATAAGTGATTTATAAGGGGAGAGGCCAGACGGAAGTCCCAGCCAGGTCACGGAGCTAACCACAAATTATTTGCTGACAGATTTGTATGCCGGCCAATATCTTTCAACTTTGGACATTGGAATAAATGTTGTGAGTGAGAACCTGATGTGCATGGGTTAGCAACATATGCTGTAGTTTAACTTAGTAGGCTCGCTTCTTAGCCATGCAACTGCAGACATTGAGCAATGAACTCGTTAAATAAACAGGCACAGTAGATAACGAAACTCATGCAATATCTTATCGAAATTTGAGTGAGTATTTTAGCGAACATTTCATCTTGATCTTTGGGAAGTTGACTGGATTTGACACTCAAAAGGCCTTTATTCTAAAGAAAACTGCATGTGTCATCTTATATATTGAAGGGAAACAGGCAGGATTTGGGCGACATCGAGGTTGATAGATATCCAAGAAATTTACTATGCTATTTACTATTACAAAACAAACCTATTGTTTTGTTCGTTGTGCTATAAAAGAACAAAAGGAGGTCGTTTCGTAAGAATCGGACAATCATCTCGAACACAACATAAAAGAGATATGCTGAGAACAGACTTGCAAATGTCACAACGCAGATCAACGAGCTACGTCGTAATCTGCATCAACGCATGGCAATCTTAGACAAAGTAACCAAATGCTCCGGAGCGGTACGTACAAAATTTCACTCACTTAATGCTCGATAAATGCCTGATCGAAGTATTATCCCTAGGCCACAAATTTCGTTTTCCTTATCAAAGGCCAAACAGATTAGGGGCAGAGGTTCAATTTGAAAACCTTTTGAGTCAGACGCATGACCTAATACCTACAACACCGGAGGAAGCGAAGTATTTCAAATCGACGCTCGTGAATTGCTGCTACCAATATCTTAAAACAAAACCACTAAGAATTGGGCATGTAACGAAAGAACATCTGGAGAAACTGGAAGAATTACGCCAAAGCAAGGAAGTATTCATCACCAAACCGGACAAGGATTCTGGTCTCGTGCTGATGAATAAGAGTGTTTAGGTTTCAAAGATCGAATCAATTCTGGCTGATGACACTAAGTTCAAAAGAGAGAGACATATTAAGGACCAAACGAAGAGCTTAGAAGCCCAATTCACAAAATGTCTTCGAAAACTGAATGACCAATGTTTCCTTAGTGAACAAGAGGTCGAAGCTCTTAAACCCACGGGCACAATCTTCCCAAGGATGTACGGTTTACCGAAGAGTCACAAATCAGATCGCCCAATCCGCCCGATATTATACATGTGTACTTCGCCCTATCACGCAATTCCAAAGTGGCTGGCTGAAAGGCTTAAGCAAATTCGAAACCAAATAGCATCGCGTAGCCTACGGCACACCTTTGATTTCATCGATTCTATAATAAATACAAATCTCAATGGGAAAACGATGTTGTCTTTAGATATCACATCTTCGTTCACTAATATTCCTCTCACAGAAACCATATAATATTTGTGTAAAGAGATTATAAGACGGGATTTTCTGATTGGCATGTCGGTCGGAGACCTCAAACAATGGCTCTTTCATTCCACTTTAAATGTTCAATTCAGTTTCGTTGTCAAATTTTACCATCAGATCGATGGCGTAGCGATGGGTTCACCCCTTGGGCCTCTACTAGCTGATGTTTTTATGGGAAACTCAAGAACAACCAGCTTTCTCCTGTTATAAAGGACCTTTTTCGTATGCTCGATATGTAGACGATATCTTTGCAATAGCAGATGAAAAGCAAGAGTTGGACAATCTCACGGATAAAGTGAATCAGGTTCAATCGGCGTTAACTTTCACTTTGAAAAAAATGGAACGGGGAGTTCTCTCTTTCTTTTGTCCTACTTAATAGAACGTCTGATGGAACACTTCGTAGAAGGATATTTCGTAAGAAGAAATTGACAGGGCAATACACAAACTGGTACAGTTTTGTCTCGCTTAGCCAGAAACGAAGCCTAGTCCGCTGCCTCACCAACCGAGCTAGGAGAATATGTACTTCAGATCCGCTGGAAAAATGAACCATCCTGATACAGAACACCTTTCTAGAAAACGGCTTTCCCGAGAAGTTTATCAGTACGTATATGGAGGAACGTCCCTCAAAATCGGACGCGCCAAATGCTGAGAAGAATGACTTATTTCTGGCATTGCTTTTTCGAGGGAATCCGGCGAGCGAACTTCTACCTCGTCACTTAAACACAGCTATCGCGCGCACTTACCCAGCTGCTAAGTTAAGGCTAGTGTTCTGCAGCACTCCACTTCTTCGCTTTGAAGGCAAGGATAGACTGCCGTTTCAGACCTCTTCAATCTGCATCTACGCCTTCACTTGCTCCTATGGAGCAGGATATATTGGTCGAACAACTAAGCGCCTATGCAAGAGGAGGCGAGAGCACCATCCTGCCTGGCTAAATCAAGGTACGGTAAAGTCCATCTCGAGCGAAATTGTGGCTCATTGGGTTGACAACGGTCACCGGGTTGACTTCAACCAAGCATTCCGAGTAATCTATAAAGTGACGACGAAACACCACAGGTTACTGCGTCAGCGGTACCTGCGACGACAGAGGCAGAGGCCATACGGTTGACCAACCCAACTTTGTGCACGCAAAAATCGTTTGTGGTGGCCCTAAGGCTCCCTTGACCGAAATCAAGCTCACAATCTGCGTTCACACTTCCTGCCACGTCGCGTCACAGCGAGGAAGCAGTAACCTCCCCAGCCCTCGCCCCTATAGGACTAGACCAGAGGTCGGCAAACTCCGGTCTTCAGACCAGATACGGCCTAGCTAGTATTCCAGTCCGGCCTAACACCCCTCTAGTTAATTATTGTTGGATCCGGCCTAATTGAACGGTCGCGGTTTTGTTCCCATTCATTACTGCTGGTTGCAGCTCAAGCTGTGGCTCGTGTTTATTTTTCGAACTGATGTAAGGCGCTTGTATTACACAGAAGCGCCTGACCGGGGAGGGATAATAACTGTTGTGTTGTAAACAAGTTCACTCTCTGGTCTCGGTTTCATTCACCTCTTACCGGGGTCAAGGCGTGTGTTGTGCGCACGTGTGGGCGCTGTGACGTGCGAAGCAATTTTGTTTCATGGTCATATTACAGACATCAAGTTCCCGCATAGTAACCCCAATTACCATGCCTAAAGAGCAGAAGCAACGCGCAGTTACCAGTCTCCAGAAGGTTGACCTCGAACGTCGTGTCTTCAACCCCGAATGGACTGACGATTTGAAGTGTCCTTATTGATTGCGAAGAAAATGCATCCCCTCACTGATGCAGACTTTGTAATGGATTGTATACTTGCTGCTGTTGACGTCATTTGCCCCGAGGAACACAACGCTTTCAAGGTAATCCCGCTGTCTGCCCGCACTGTGACTCAACGCGTGGAGGACTTGTCCTCTGATGTCCGGTCTTCGATTTTAACGAAGTTCAAAACTCTCGATATAATCTCCATCGACTTGGACGAGAGCTGTGATATCAAGGACACTGCGCAGCTGGCCATCTTTGTGCGTGGCATCACGCAACACCTGGAGGTATTCGAGGAGTTTCTCAGCCTCATCCCGATGAATGGAATGACAACTGGCCAAGATGTCCTCAATGCCCTTCTACCTGCTTTGAGTGGTTTTGACCTGTCGAAGCTCGTCTCGGTAACTACTTACGGTGCATCTGCCATGGTTGGATCTACCAAGGGACTTTTGCAACTGCTCATCGACCACTGCCGCTCTTTGGGTTGTGCGCAGGAGATACGCAAGGTGCACTGCATCGTCCACCAGGAGTCATTGTGTGACAAAGCAGCAGGCATGAAGGACATTATGTCGGTTGTGGGGAAGAAACTGAACGCAGTGCTTGCTCGTCCTCTCAACCATCGCATCTTCAAGCACATGTGCGAAGCTGCAGAGGCTGATTACGGCGATCTGCTTAACCACACTGAGGTTCGCTGGCTCAGTCGTCTTGAAGCGCGTCTTCGCCCTCCGCCACGAGATCAGTTCCTTCGTCAGTGAGAGAGGCCTCAAGGGCTTTCAAAAGTTCTCTGACGAGGTTTGGCTTTGTCCGTTCGGCTTCCTCACTGATATCAGCTCTCACTTTAATGAACTTAACCTGAAGCTTCAAGGACGTGATGTGCTCATCACGAACATGGAAGTCCACGTGCGGGCATTCGAAGCAAAGCTGATTCTATGGGAGAAACAGCTGTAAAAGGGCGACTTTGTCCATTTCCCGCACCTCGCCCAGTGTGATGCAGCCCTCGTTGACACCAAAGAATGCATCAGTGTTCTGTCAACCCTGCGGAATGAATTCTCTTCGCGCTTCACTGATGTGCCTTCTCATTCGCAAGAGTTCAAGATTGTCAGCACTCCTTTTGACTTTCCCTATGACGACACCCCCTCTGATGTGCCATTGGAGTTGATTTAGCTGCAGGCTTCGGAGGTTCTCTTGTCCAAGTTTAATCCTTGCACTACTCTCATTTACTTCTACCATTAGCTGCCACATGCTCAGTTTCAATGTTGTTAGCCCGTGCCAAGCGTGTGATCGAAATGTTTGACAGCACTTATTCGTGCGAGCAGCTGTTCTCCAAAATGAAGTTTTGTAAGAACAAGCTGCGCTATCAGCTCACCTTAATGACATTCTGTTGCTGAACTCCTCATCATTAGAACCTGATATTGTATCTGTCTCTAAGAACATGCAACATCATGTTTCCCATTAATCATACTGTATTTTTGAATAATAAACATTTCCTTGGACACCTTGTCTCTTCTGGCCTAGTGTGCCTTCTTGAACTCCTGAAATGACCTAGTAGTCCGAAAAGTTTGCCGACCCCTGGACCAGACTATAACCCTGACCTCTGAATGCCCTTAAACCTCTCCCCCCATTCTTACTGCTTATTGGATGTTTAAACATATGTTACTCTACCCTCCCTTATATTATTGTAAAGGCCTGATGACGAATAATCGAAAGCGTACGCTCACCAAATTCGACTTCTTAAACATTAATATAAGCAAGAAAGATTTCAAATACATATTTCCTGTAGCTGGAAAATATGATCTTAATGCAATGAAAATCAGCTAAAGGCAAGTGTAAGGAATATCCTTGTTTTCCAGAACTAAGAAATCAATTTAACTTTTAAAAGCATTTTTTGCATATTTCTGACGTTTTTGTCACAAAATGCAGTAACATACTTGGCAGCCAGTATTTTGTTTTAATATCCTGAAAAGTGGGATGGCAAACAAGATACGAGCAAGAAACTGTAGAGATGGCACCTAGAACAACCTAGGTTAAAATGGAAGTATGCAATAAGAGACTTTTTTGTATAATATAGACTCCAATTATGAAGGATTTAGGAACGCAATGGGCAGAAGATTGGCGCCTTTTGCGAAAACGGAATATAGATTCGGCCACTCTTTTGTGCATTTGAAATCTCAAAACGGGGCATTTAAGTAAATAAAAATACAGCGAAAAACGCTCCAATATAAAACGAAATGTGAGTTCTTCATTTTCAGCAGAAAACGTATCACTAATTTTCAGAAAAGTCATAAAGCTATCACATTTTCACACTTTTACCTTGGAAAAAGTATAGTGGGCATATATTTGTCAGCTTAATATGTAATTAATGCATTTTTTAATGAGGTACCTCATTATAAAAACTTTTTTAAATTGATTTTAGGCGTATTAATTGTCGAATTTTGTTGTGAACGTTCATTAATCTCGCTAATGAGTTTTCATGTTTGGATGAATCAACAAATATGACACAAAAGGCCATCTACTTTGGTAAGCACTTTTAAGAAAGACGCTGAAAATCGTGAAACATTCACTGGTATTTCAAAGATGATCTGACATTAATTATAATCCAATATCACAAATATAAACCAAGCAATTTGGCGAAAGGGAAAGTTCTCTTAATATACATAAAGTGCTATGTTTACAATTTCAACTGAAAATGCTATTTAAATTTTTTAATCTCCTTTAGAGCAATTTGGCACGCTTTCGCACTATGCTGCCTTTTCAAAAAAGTAGATATTTCTAAACGAATTAATCTTACTTTTACTATTTCCTTTACGTTTTAAATTCGCATAGGGTTGTTCATTACTATTTTGAAGCTTTCGCACATGTGTGGGTGCCATTTAGCCACTGATTATCAATAATTGGAAAATTTACGCCCCTGTATGATATAGGTGACATACTGTAATTCCGAATTACAACGATATTCCTAGGCAGCTTATTTCAGAGGATGCGTACATCCGCAAAGAAAAACTAGAAGTTATTTGAACATGCGTGCAAAATGACCAGTTAAGAAAGCAGAACGATGATCCCTGCGTTTAGGGCGGCCAAGGTGGAAATGGGATTGAAGGCAAACCTATTTGCAGAATATAATAGCAAAAATAACGAGTTTTGAACCCCACGAAGCTACGAAAGATCGCATTCAAAAAGGTTCTGAAACTGCATCCTGAAGCTTCCTGCTTCACCCCTCATTTCTGTATGCTGTCTACTTACGGGTGAGGCAATTGATGCAATCTCAGCGCCATGCGGTATGACGTTTTGCTCAACGGATGCAATCTATTCTCACGCGGAAAGCATAACACGTACACTCTTCAGTCGACTGTTTGGTTACCGCATGTGGACGTGAGTCACGCTGTACCGCTAAAAGCATAATTACCATAGTATATGTGGCTTAGGCACGGCACCAGGACGAACAAACCAGAGGTGCGACCAGCTTTGTGCTTTCCATAAGGTGCAGCAAAATACCTATGCGCCCACTGCCAGCCAGTGACGCTGCTAAAACCCAGACTTGAGGAAAATGAGGCCAACGGAGAATGGTTATTTTGGAGGTAATATGGAGCAGGTATTACTCAGCAGGTGCAGATCATTTAGGCCTTTTTTGCTTCTCGCCTGCTCTCGGATCAGTTGACATGATGCCTAGGAAGGCGTTATTATCGCACGCAGGCTCAGAGTTCACAAAGCTTCCACGCCGATAGCAGATGTAGGTGGATGAAGTTTAGGATGCATCTAGTGTGACTCGAAGGCACGTGAGCGTATCAAGATGGTTTACCACGTCAGCACATGCGTCATTACGAATGAGGCAATACGACCTCTCGCCGAGTGCTCTAAGGCTTTCGTGTTTGTGGTGAACTCCTAAGATAACGATTTTGCTCACGTACAAACTCACACGGACCATAAAATTTGGTTGCGACCATGAGGAGAACTTGGTTGTCTATAAATTGCCTTGCACCAAGCTAAGGTTATTTTTTTGTCATTAATCTGTTTTGTTTGATAAAAGGAAGGTTTAAGTACATTTAGATGGACAAATTTAAACGGAAGTCTATTTTTTGGTCTCTGATATCAAACCAGTTGTGACTACGAGGACAGGGACAATTACCATTTTCTAACCTATCGGCCGCACAGCACTTAAGCAGACAACCGCAGTAGAAACGCACTGTTTGCTTATGTTGATGAGGGATAAGTGAGGATCGATTATCGACATATTGCCTATTTGTTCGACCAGATGGCTTCTGACAGTTAATGTATCCCAATGTGCTGACCTCCCCCTGGCTCCGATCGGAAGGTATTATCGAAGTTTTGAAGTCGAAAACACGAAGGTTTCCCAAATCAGAAGTCAGGGTAAGACTGCTTAGGTAGCATAAGCTTTTAATGAGACAAACAAGCTTTCAATGGGCTCTGCTGGCAGTCGCCACTAGCTGTGTCTTTAGGCCAGTTTTTGCATGTCTGTCAGTGTCCGCCGTTGAGACTTTACCTCGGGGCGTGGGAACCCTGTCGTCTGCAGCCAATCAGTGAAATGAGGCATGTTGACTGGCTCCGAGCTCTCGCGCGTCTCCAGCAGTGAACCGACCCAGAGCGTGAGGTGAACAAGATGACAGCGTGACAGAAACGGCAAGCGTGGTACGGACTACCACAGTGTCTCCAAAATACCAGTAATTTATTAACTGCACGGAATTTAGGGATGTGGAAACCCAACAAAGGTCTGGACATATGGGCAAATACGAACCTAATGCCGTCAGAAGACAAGAAAGCAACACAGGAGGCAACTAGTATGTTAAACTGGATCAGACGTGCGTTTAATACATCTTTCGCAAAAAGCTTCGGCGTCTTCGTGAGACGTCATTTGGATCAAGAAGTGCAAGCCTGGACACCGTGGACGAAGAAAGTTGTTGACCTCCTCGCACAAGTGCAACGAAGATGCTTGACAGGCTAAAAAAATTACCTTACCGGGACAAGTTGAAAGAGTTTGGTTTATTTCCCCCAGGGCACGGAGGTTGTAGCCTTTGCTGGACAATCCGCAGTATCTGTGGCCATGGTTGCTAGCTGAGGCCGGATTATTTCTTAGAGTTCGCATGCAAAACTCACCTGCACAAGGTCAAACGCACGCAATTGGGCCTCAGAAATTTGTTCTTCAGCACGCGTAGTTGCAGACTCACGCAGCACCAACCGTTATTTTCATTCAGGGCACTCCCATTCAATGGAATCTGACTCAGGCGTGGCGATACTGTGAAAGGGAGTCCATGGCCGCGACAGCCACACGTGCCCGATCCCACCCCCCGGTCTTCCTGACACTGTCTTGACTTCAGGTATAGGTTGGAGGGAGTGGAATGGAGAGTGAGGTAGATGCATCGAAAGTCTACTATCACGTAAAACTGCTCCACAAGCAAGTAACCGTACCTGCACCACCCTGCCGTGGAGCCTCCAGTGGACATACTCAGATTACAACGGTCGAACTCTTGGTATGACCATGAACTGGCTGCCAAGCGAGACGGTGATGACCTTGATGGCATAATATTCGACAAAAAGCGTCTTGTAAAAACTTTCTTGATTTTCACTCATTTGCACTGAACAGCAACAACTCGTCTACAATTGTCTTGTATTTTGACTCAAAAAGGTTTTTAATGTTGAAAACTTCATACCGACTGTAAATATGCGAACGTTACCATTCAGTAATAGGGTCATCAAGGGCATTCCTTGAAATATACACAGGAAATTTCGACCGATGAGTTCGACGATGTCGACCGCGTGTTTCACAGTAGGCTGCAATAAAGAACGGTGACTTGTGCATGGGTTAGTTTTAAGTGATGGTAGACTTGCATTGTATCTACCGCACTCCATCTATGTTCCCTCACGCGCCCACGCACGAGGTCATGACAAATCGAGTAGACTGAAGGTGGGGTCGGGCACGGGAAAATCCGCACCGAAGCGTGCCACCACACTCCTTCGCTACAACTAATACATGACCAGGGTTTTAACGCGACACCAAAAGAATGGTAGCGGCGGCACGGATCCCAGCTCACACAGTTCGGGCCTCTGTGCCCATACATATACGACAGTTCGACCGTCAGTTTCGACCATGTCCACCGTATGCTCCACAGCAGGGTGGTGCAGGGACGGTGACTTACGATGGATTATAGTGAGAGTAGACTTGCGCTGCAGCTACCACACTCTCTTCTATCATCAGTCTGTGCCCGGTGTCAAGACAGAGCCAAGAAACCGGACGCGAAGTCGGGCGCAGGCGCGTCAGTAGACTCCCCTGACCACGCCAGAATCAGATCCCACGAAATGGGGGCGCCTAGTTCATGCGAGCCTGTACCTATGCGTGTCATCACGACTTCCCCATATTCAACATTTTTCATGAGAGCGCAACTCGAATAACGCCCAACGTGCCATGATCTGGCTCCCGTGTTGATCCAGTGCATCTACCACGCCGCCCGTTTAGGGTGCACGCCCATACACATTCATTCGCTAACATAGACTTGCAGATAGCGAGGCCCAGATGAAACTCGGTTAGGTAAAAGCTACCGATCTATCGGACAGGTGGATGCTATACACCGTGCAATAGCAGATGTTTATTTCTGGCCGTATGTGTTGGATGGTGCATGAAATTGGGTAGAACAGGGGAATAGGGACCCCCGACTTACCAGTAATGGAGGTGGCCCTGTGTTAAATGCCAGCAAAGTCACATATCTCCGTATCCTAATGCTGCCCTCAAACTTAACCAGAACCCGAAAAGTAGCCCCAAACTTGACAAAAATCCTAAACCTAGCACTGACCCCCCACCATACTAACCTCAATCTCTCTGGGATTCAGCGGAAGGTCACCTGTATTACGGGGCAGGGGAGGGCTCCAAGTCTCGTGTCCTGCTCGGGAGGAAGAATAAGACGGCAAAAGTAGCTATATCAATCACCACACGTGTTTGTCGAGTTCACTCTGTTTCGTCTAATAGAGAAGTTGTCTGCTCGAGATCTCTACCATTAAGGGCGGAGCCTTTTTGGCTTAGATGGAGAGAGGTGCATCTATTGATACACGAGGCGATGGGCGCTGGAATAACACGGGACCATATTAGGACACCGCAGGGCTGCGAAGAGTCCATGCATATGGACGGTGTGGTGACACGCCTAGGTGTCGGCTTCACGCCGTGTTAGCAACTGCACCCAACCTCGATGTCAGATGTCAACCAACACGGGGAAGAGAGAGAGAGAAAGAGAGCAAAATTGCGCAACTAGAAGATAGGTTAAAAGGTAGAAAGGAGGGATAAAAACAGTGGCAAGCATTTAATAACGGTGAGAGTTAAACAAGTTCAATGCATACGAGAGAAAAGAGGAAGAACACAGCCAGCGGGGGGAGAGGTAGAGTAAGAAGGACGAGAAGGAAAGGGGACGGTTGGTGGTGAGTTGGCAACAAAAACGCAGGGTATGGGGAGGAGTGGCGGTGGACCGGTGGAATGCTCACTTGGCGGGCCACATGCCCAGAGTTCGGGATGCCAGGAAATGAGTTAAAAGACGTACTGAAGGCAGCGAACGTGACTTGGCATTGCTTCTGTAGGGCAGACTGGGTAGGTTTGATGAAGACGTGACGGTACCTACAGCTTTGTGCGTGATTAGGCACCCAGGGCGGAAACATATATGAAAAAACGGAAGGAGTCAGTGTGGACTGGAAAAGGAAACCAATAGAGACGGTAGACAAAGGCATAGGCAGCTCAAAAACCGGAGCAACATGCTTTTCGGGTTTCAGAAGGGTTGGGTTGGCTAGGGATACTGATCGTTGGTCGGCCCTCAAGGTTTTGTCCATGGTGCTTCTGATTTTGGCTGGGTCCTGAGCTTACCATACTAGAGATTTCTGAAAAAAAGCAAGAAAAAAACAATTAGTAAGAATGTGCGTGTCACAATCACCTGTCCATCCGTTAGACAGTCATAATCCAACGAAGTCCACTGTAAGCTCCACAGAAGGGTGGTGCCGGGACGGTGACTTGTGCGCAAATTAGTTTTCAGTGATAGAAGACTTGCACTGCATCTACCGCACTCTCTCTTCCTTCATCCGTCTGTGTCCGGTGTGAAGACATTGTCAAGAAGACCGGAGGCGGGGTCGGGCGAAGATAAAACATCTTTCACGGAGTGGGAGAGCGGGGTGCGGCATGAACCTGCACCTACGCGTGCCCATGTTGGGCACGGGCGTACCCCATGTTCGGCCTTTGTTATGGGACCTCATCTTAGAATAATAACGCCTGGCGCACCCTGATTTGGCCCCCGTGTTGGTCCAGCGCATCTACCACGCGACCCATTTAGGGGGCACATTCACATGTCCACCAACATGCATACACACACAGAGGAAGTGAAGATTACAGTCAAAAAGCAAAAGCAACCGTTACCGCTGTCAGAAGATGCACTGATGATGCAGCTGACTGTCTGAATTTTACTAGAAGTTGAGAACAGCGGTTCGCGAGCTCTGATTTGAAATCGGAAATATTCTAGCATAAATACAAGTTGGCTTCTTATAGTTTAACTAGATAGCTGAAGGGATAAAATGAGGAGAAAAGCGCAGCTAATGACTCCAGATGTATCAATACCACTATGAGCAGTCACTTGGGAACCTTGTGGGGGAGGAGCAGGCTGTCAACTCCCAGATCGGGAAAGATCGTAAGTAGGCGAAAAAAGGAAAAAGAAGGGGGAGAGATAGATTATAAAGGAATATAAAAATTGAAGTCGAAGCAAAAGGGACGCTGGTTGTACCTGAAAAAGGGATTCCTTGAGACACAAGACGATTGTGGGGTCACGGCCAACCAAAACTAACGGTTTGCGTTTGACGCTTAACCTACTTCCTTTCAAGAACTTAGGACAAACTGTTTCACCAAATGGCGAGGTCACAGGAAACGGAAGATAACATCAATGTCTACTCGAGCGTACCTGTAGCTGACTACGAAGTACAGAGCACGAACGCACGGGTTCTGTGAGCTCCACACCAATCTATACTTTTCCACCTTCTCAACTTCAGGTCCGCTCAAAACCGAATGTACACCGAAGATGAGAACAGAGAGGCCATGACAGTTCGACTGTCGATTCCGACGAGGTCCACCGTGTGCTACAGAGGATGGTGGTACAGGGACGTTGACTTGCGCTGCAGCTACTACACGATAGTTCAATCGTCGATTTTGACGAGGTCCACCGTACGCTCCATAGCAGAGTGGTGTAGGTACGGTGAATTTGCGTGATTTAGTTTAAAGTAATAGAAGACTTGAGCGGCCTCTGCTGCACTCTCTCCTCCTCCCCCACCTATGACCGATGTGAAGACAGAGTCAAGAAGACCGGAGATTGGAGAGGGCGCAGTTTCTGGCACGACCGGAGCCACTGGCCTGTAGCCGCCCCTAGGCGTACCACCACACCCCCCCCCAATGTTCGGCATTTGCTATAGGAGCGCAACCCGAATAACGCCTGCTATGCCCTGATGTGGCCCCTGTGTTTGTCCAACGCATCTACCACGTGGCCCGTGTAGAAGGCACTTGCGCATGAATTAGTTCATAGTTATAGCAGACTTGCGCTGCAGATACCACACACACACTCTCCCTCTCTCTTCCCAAACACATATGTGTCAAAACAGAGTCAAGAAAACCGGCGGCGGAATCGGGAACAGGTGACCGGCTCGGCGTGTGCCTGCACCTATGCGTGGCACCACGCCCCTCCCCATGTTCGGCATTTGTTATGGGAGCGCAACGCGAGTAACGCCTGCCATGCCCTGATCTACTCCACCCCCTGCAATCCTATATCCAAAGGAATATGATTGCTACGTGACGATTCCCCGAGTAAGACAATGAGCAGTAGTCATGTGCGTTAATTAAATAGTGCGTGAAGTGTGTTGCATTGTGTTTTAATGGCAAAATCGTGCCAATATGAATGAAAATTGGGTTTGGCGCAGCTGATCCCATGCCAATAAATAATGGAAATTAACGTATAGATATACCCCTTCCCGAAGGGCAGACTTGATACTCCTATATGAGTTCACCTGTCAGTCTGAGCAGTTGATGCCATTGGAGTTAGGTTCCAGAGAACTAGGATATTACACCCGTGATACCATAGACTGCAGATCACCAAAGCTTGAAGCGATTAATGTGAGATCATCATGGTAGTCGACGTCCGGAGGCAAACTCAACACCGTAATCTTTGCGTAGGGCCTCCCAGAGAATCTAGCCAATAGTGTAGTTGAACAGAATGGGCGATGAGATACAACAATTTTGAACGCCAGGCCGAATCCCAGACGGTTGGAAAAGGTTGTAATGGATGAGAACTCGCACAGTGGCGAAATGGTAATAGGCCTTGATCATGGCGATAATTTTTGGTGGCGTACCATATAGTGCCATTATCCACCACAAAGACTCGCAATAGATGGAATCGAACGTGGAGGCACATTCAACAAAGTAAACTGCGAAAGTTAAGAGTGTGCCTTAGTGTGAAAACTTCCAGCCCGAGTAGACTGTACAGTGGAATTGGATGCGATGAAAGTTCTGTGGATATGAGCAGCACACGACACTGACCTACTGATTTTTGCTTTTTCCAGTTGCCAGGGCAACGACGACTGTGTAGATAGGGCGTGAGGGAAACAATGCCACAGGGAGGTTTACCAAAGAGCGGAGTGACCGTATGAGAAAATGGTCTGAGAAGATGAAATTTGTCCTTGTCATCAGGAAGGTACGAGCATCTTCGAGGCCAAGTAGATCATATATGTCTCCGAAAGTGTCCAATACAAGCGAATTTTTAAATTTACCGTGCCAATTAAGGACAATGCATCGGAAAACGCCCTAGTACGCATTATAAGCATACATGTTGTCGGGCATTAAAGAGACCACGGGATTCAGAAAAAACGAACACGTCTGAACGTAATCTCAAGGATTCCAATCTCAACACTCAGTAGATTTACGTGGTGAGGCACAAGCAACCACCGTAGATGACAAAGGATGCCGCGAGTAAGTTTTTGGCGGTGCTATATGACTCTCTACTAGTACACTATTAAAATGAGGAGAAAACAGGATATCGTTTTTGCAATGTAAGCGGTATAATTATTGTCGAAGAAATTCAGTGGAAACTCCAAATTGTGAGATGCAGCAACTGTGCAAACAAACGATTAACGCTTTCCCTAGAAAATGGTTTGCTCAAATCAGATCTCATAGTTGGGGATAAATTTGATGAGAACGGACTGGGCAAAGAAGTCTGCAGACGTCACCACATCAAATTTCGGTGTGAAACTTTCGAAACCTGCGAAGGATAACTTAGAAGCGTATTTCAGGCCCTTAAATAATGTCGATGTTATCGAGGACAGCGGGAGATATAAATTCTCGCCTTTTCCATCTTTATGCTTTTCCCTTAAGGCCCAGTAATTAGGAATTTGAACTCTGAACATTGGACATGTACAAAGTCATACGCGGTTTGCGGTTTGTGTAGTGGCATGTTGTCGCCCTCCAAAGTAATATAAATGACAGATAATGGTAATCTTAGCATGAGAGCAGGAAAAGCTCCGACGTAATATGCAAGGTGCGGTTTCTGGAAATGGTGGGCTAACTTGGTAATAAGATGCCTATGTGTTCAAATGTGTAGAATACTGCAAACAGCAACGATTTGCTCTTGCTATTGAGGGATGCAAGGTTCGCACTCGATATGCTATTCACTGAACGGTTGCGATGGAGCTGACTCCCTTGGTTCCGTTAGGCCTCCAAAGAGAAGCCTAGCCCAAAGGCGATGGTGTGGGCAGTAAAAAGGAAATAGAAGCAGGAACTATCTCACTAAATTGGTCTGAGTCATGCGGTTAAAAAATATGCCTGATAATGCGGTCTGTAAACTTACGAGATGCCTCTGCCAGGTATAGTCAGTCTGTCATGTATACATCGCAAGCAGACTCGTTAAAAAAGGGTAATGCAAGACAAACACGAGCATTTCAATAATGCTATGAGTGTGATGAGGGAGTACGCGGAGAAAGCTTATTATTACCCAGGGGCAAAACGAACATCTTGTAATAAAAGGGCAGTACGTACTTCCAAGGAGGGCAGTATAAGCTTCTTCAACGTTAGTAGAGTCCAACGCAGACGTCTCGATGAAGGTGAGATTGTTTTGCTCGGCGAATGCTCTGGCTTCGTTTGTAGGTACCGCGCGCAGGTGACGGAGGTCGCATTTATTGCCTACGAGCATAGTGACAATATTGCTATCCGCATGGTCACGCAACTCTTTCAGCCAGGTTTCAACATGCTCATAGGTGTCAGGTCGGGAAAGGTCGTAGACTAAGAGAGCACCGACGGCGCCGCGATAGTATCTAAATGGTTAAAACGCAAAAAACGCAAGCCAGTCGAGAGGAGAATCGGTCTCTACACCTTATAGATGAGTGGACAATAAAATTGAAAACCAGAGCAGCTGGAAGGCACGCACAGTTAGGTTTAGAAAAAGAGTAGGAAAACTGAAGCCACTATGGCTAGGATAACATGCAACCGTTTTTATGATGTAAAATATAGCTTACAAGTCGAGTTTGGAGGGAAATTGGAAACGATTAGCTGATAAAACCCTAAGAACTTAGTCCCGTTCAAACACGAAAATGAAATAGAATGAATAATCAAAAAATCTGAACGGCATGACCTTCAGGGTATTAAAACGTAGCGTCTTTCAAAATTCACATAATATGCCTAGGCAAATTAACGTACGCAGGAAATGACTCCGTTACCAAAAACCGTCTTGAAAACTTCGGTATTCGGTCTCACTTGATTGCGAACAGAATGGATTTAATTGTCTAGAGCCGATGCAGCGGACCTTCACAAGATAAGGGGTATAGATTTTGGCCAGCTAGATCGGATATTATCGCGACTGTAACAAGTAAAATGAACAAATCCATCCACCAACCCCATATTAACCACGCTTCCTAAGGAAGAGACGCGGGGGAAGGCTGCACAATCTAATTCTCAACTCCTTCTCGCCCCTTTTGGCAGGAGGTTTGAGCTGATAGGGGTGACTAACTAAGGGATCACCGACAAAGTGTGCTCATCAGCCCATCCTGGGCTTTCGAGAGGGGACCTGAACTTAGGTTAGCGTACATATCGGTTAGCGCTGTTGTAATGCAGGCCACGTTCAGAGATACATAAATGTCTCAGACAAATTTGTCATGCGAATAGTTCGGCTAAAGAACCGAGATCTTAAAGACGCAGTAATAGCGCAAATGATCCCACAGTTCTGATTTTATTTCAGCTCGTTAGCCATGCCACAGGGTAAAGGAAGGAACAAGGCAGGAGGATTGACAACAAAATTTGGTGTTGTGGCTCGAAATACAACCTGGTAGATGAACACGTGCCACACCTGGTATCATCAGATTATACCTTGAAGATTCATCCGCACAGTACGAAATCGCCATTTCCGAACAAACGTGCAGTTCCGCCAATGCCCAATTAATGCGCGAATGACAAACAGAAATGGTGCTCGGTTTTTAACGGCACAATACGAGGCATAGATTCGTTGCAAGCAGAAACTATCTTGACTTTTAAAACCTTATCGAATAGAGATATCAAGAAAACGCAACAGAATAAAACACTAGAAATATCTGCGGAAATTCATTGGGAAATTGCATTGGAAACACATACTCAGTCTCAAACAATCAATTTAGGTTTTGCATTTAGGCAAAACGGTATAGTTGAATGAAAATAGATAATGTCAATGGAGTACAAGGAAGCAGCGCATAAAGAAAATAATAACACAAATCAAACTGTGAGCTAAGCTTAATGATCACACAAATTTACAAATCTAATACAAGTGCACACAAAACTGCCACTTACGCCGAAGTAATTGCACGGTAACGCTCCTGACCAGCAGTATCCCATATTTGGGCCTTAATTATCTTACCATTCACATTTATGCTCCTGCAAGATAAAATGATTTAAAAGAGAAACCTGGTGGCGAACTCCACACCGATTGTCGTTTTACTCTCCAAGTTAAATTCATTACGTGTAAATCGGGAGAGCAAATTGCTCTTTCCCACACCAGAGTCACCTATCAATACAACTGTCAAATAAGCAATCATATAATATTAAAACGGTAGGTACTTTTAAAGAGATAATCATACTCGTCGTCTTTCGATACCATCGCCAGACGGAAGTTCGGGTAAAGTCAACGCACGAGAATTAACTAGCCGCAAAATATTCAAATGATTAAAACAAACTTCTAAAATTTTCAAAAGAAAACATTTTTTTCAATTTTTTAAATATATTAGCTTCTAATTTTGAGTTTAAGGTACAGTCGAGGCATAAATCATCATGCTGTCGGATGTGATAGTTGCGAGGTGCGACGTGTATTCTTAATACATTTAAGTAGTACCCTGTTCATTAATGGATTAGCCGTTTTAAACTTTAACTTGTAAGTTGCACCCTTTTTGATCGTCTCTCCCCGTCAGCAAGCAGGATCCCATATTCGACGAGGAATCTTCGAACATTGGTATGACTGATTTGATCATTTTATGTGAAACACGTGTTTCACGTACGTTTAGGTTCAAAAGTTAAAGAATTCGTGAGAAATGTCCGATATTTCCGTCTATTTATTGGAATTTGGAATCTTTTCGTTGTAGTTCTGATGTTTACGTATGTTCACCAACATTCATATAAATACGTTCTTTGTAGGTTATTCGGTGGCTGATATCATTATATATCACAAGCGCTGTTTATATAAACAACTGTCCTCTTTGAAGAAAATAAATTCTTTCATTCCTCCCTATTTTTTTGAACTCCGGCTTTCGGGCTTTTGTTTACCAGTACCACTTTGTAGACAAAGAATGCCAGTCGCTCCTGGTTCCTATGGCCAAATGTCCCAGCCGTCTTGTTTTAGCAGGATGAAGATGGGATTTATGATGGGATTCTGTGTTGGTGTAGCAACAGGTGCTATTTTCGGTGGATTCAGCTGTTTGAGGTTGGTTTTAGCGCCATTTTTAGCATAACTTCCTTCAAATTTTCTGTTAATAATTTTCTCCTTTGCATTACCTATGAATTCATACGTGTGAACGGAATACCGGTACCACAAAAATCTTGGAATGGTAGAGATAAAAATTTCGAAAAAAAGAATTCCTTGTCACTTATGGATTTAAATACATAAGTGACAAGGGATACTGGTCAGTCGGTTGTTGCCCTATGAGTTATCGAACTACCTCTAGGAAAACGACGAGTTTGTTGATAAAATACGCAGTTTCGAAACGTTTTCCCGGCTGCTTGAAAATCTCTCCACGCCAAGATCCTTTCTATCCCTTTTTAAATGCCCTTATTAACCAGTTTTTTACGCCTCCTACTTTTCTGATGACGCCTAAGTAAATTATTTTGGCGCCGGGTCCCTTACCTAATAACGATTGTTCCGTCTCTCAACCGCTCTAGTTATTAATACATGACATTTGTTATTCTAACGGCTATTTAATTTTGAGGTTTCATCTCAGCAACCCGCTTTTGACGAACGTATTGAACCAGGGCTATTACCTTCTCCCTGGGAAGATCCTCCCAAGGCAACCATTATGAGTAGTTCATATTTCCAGGCTTCTTTTACTGCCCCTTAGTATTGTGTTGTTTGTCGCCTTCTTTCGTCTTAGCTTTGTCACCCTGATTCTTGATGCAGTTTGACTCAGTGATATCATTGGCAACCGCTCCAAAACGAATTTTTCCATCTTCGACTCTGCCAAATGTGGTATCGCATTTGTTCTGTCTTGAAGAAATGTTTATCTTTGTGGCACCGAGCCTGTTGCACAGGTTGTCAATCTAAGCGGCAGATTCATTGCCACCCAAAAAACTGCATGCTTGCGAGGACGAGATGTCTTTTCGAACGTTTTGCCAGTTGCTTGGAAAGTTCTTCGACAAAACGCAACCTACCCTTTATTGTACAGTTCTTGCCTTATGTAGGTAAAATCCTGTTATGCCATTCTACTCCTCAAACTAGATCTTTTTTCCTTCAATGTGGTTAGTTTCGATCTAGTTTACTACTTCGTATAGGTCAGCTATCCTGCTACCTATTGTCTAATTACATAAGGAGCTTGACTGCCGCGTATAACTCGCGCAGAATGTGATCTGCCACTTAGGAATAACTTTGGTTTCTCCTTGACGCCCAGCAGAAAAGCAGACACACGTGTATGAGACTTTGATTGAGGCCTTTTTGAAACAGACACACGTGTATGAGACTTTGATTGAGGCCTTTTGGAATGATTGCGTTTTTCTTCGCTACGTTACTATGCCGGACTGTGACGATGGCCGCGATCCAAAGGTTTCCTTCAGCAGCCTCATTTGTTCGCGATGTCATAGACTAGCCTTCACAAGTAGCAGCGCGAGCATTACGCTGATGCATATGTGAAAGCTGATCCGGTGAACTCAGTGCGCTTTTTCATGCGGTGAAATATAGGATGTCTCAAGACCACCTTCCTATCTTGACGACCTTTACATACCAAGGTTGGAGCTGACTCCTTATTAGCCTTCACTTCGTTGTTGGCGTCAACTTTGGTGCAAAACTACCAGACTCGTGGACCCGGTGGATAAAATGCACCTAAATCATTTCAACTACCTTTCAAACCGATCCGCCACATCCCGCATGCGTCTTTTGCTCGCGGCTTCGTCTTTGGACTGACCTCACGCCAAACACCGAAGGCTTAGCCGTGGTTAGGCGAAGGCCTAACCCGCCTGGGTAATCCACCAGTCGACATAATCACTGTCCTCCTCGTTGCCTAAAAAGTTCTGCCCAACGTGCACCCGGACTTCGCCTACCGTGGCTGCGCTATCTTCGCTTAGGAAAGCTGGGTCTTGAAACTATCATCAACCGTCTTCCGAACCTCTCTTAGATACAGTCCATTGCATTTCTAACATGTAAGTGGAAGCTACCCGTTTTCTGCACACACACACGTCAGTTTGGCCGTTATAGTTCAACGATGTCTACTGTGTGCTCCACAGGATGGTGGTGCAGGGACGGTGACTTGTGCGCAAATTAGTTTTAAGTGATCGTAGAGTTGCACTGCATCTACCGCACTCTCTCTTCCCTTACGCGCCTGTGCCCGTTGTCAAGACATGGTCAAGAAGACAGGAGGCGGGGTCGGGCGCAGATGAAGCATCTTTCGTGGAGTGGGAGAGCAGGGTGTGGCATGAGCCTGCACCTACGCGTGCCCATGTTCGGCCTTTGTTATGGGACCTCATCTTAGAATAATAACGCCTGGCGCACCCTAATTTGGCCCCCGTGTTGATCCAGCGCATTTACCACGCGGCCCGTTTAGGGGGCACACTCACCTGTTCACCAACACACATACACACACTCAGAGCCAACATCAACTATAAAACATTAGTGGCTGAATGAATGTCTTGTACGGGCCACTCTTTGTGATAGCTTGTATAATGGCATCTTCGAATGTTGGCTAAATTGAGTGATCAGCGTCAACTTCGGTGGTGGTTTCGTTTCTACCCTACCCGTTAGGCCAATAACTTGGCCCGGTATATTCGACTTTGTTTCTCTGCAAGTCTACAGTAATTAATCACGGGGAGTGCCATATTGGAGATCGAATCCAGCGATATTTCCGTTTCTTCAGCTGTTTGTATGCAAACCAACGAATTTAGTGGGCAAAGTTCGCTCAGGTCGCATATAATCGTGTTTTTGCCTTCGTGCTGTGGATACGAGCTCTCTATTGAAAGGTGCGTGCGTCATGCTGGCCTCCTTTCGATTGTTTTCTTAAATTTTTCTACAAAAAGAACTCACTTGTGCCTTGGGAGTTTGCGAATTTTCCTAAATCTACCGCTAGTGTTGTTTCTTCCACTTTCAGGTTCGGACTTCGCGGTCGGGAGCTGGTCCAAACGGTTGGCAAGTCTATGATTCAGGGCGGAGGCACCTTTGGAATGTTCATGGCTATCGGCACAGCAATTCGTTGTTAAGTCTAGCGCCCGTCCTTCGTAATGCTAGTTTTTATTCTGTACATAAGGCGAAACATGTTCCCTCCTTCGATTCCTAAGCTATGTTGCATACCACATTTGTAACAACTCTTGCTTTGTGATTTGCGCGTTTTATCCTACTCGTAGGGTTTGGTCAGGTAATATACCACGGTGTACCTCGATTGATGTCTGTAATTAGTCTAAGTTTCGTGTAAGAATGCCTTTCCCTGTTTAAAAGACGTTCATTTTTTGAGCTCATTCATCGCCGGTTTTCTATGGCTGCGTGACGCAGGCCCTGGCGGTTCAGCGCATCCACAGCGTCCCCCGTGACTTTTCTGGTATGTACCCCAGCTTTCAGATCCAAGCCTACAATTCTGTCTGAAATTGTTGGAAAATTTGGCACCGGGGACTTGAGGCAACAATTTCGTACGATGATTTAATTTGAACGTCAACCTCAGCTGTCAACCTCACCTTGACACCTGTAAAACTGTCCGTATTGTGTTTTGTGTGCAGACACCTATGTACGAATTGACGCGGATATAGGAGCCTCAGGTTCTTGTTGCAAGGGCGATACGGGCATGATAATTGGAACTTCAGGTGTATTAGCTTGAGCTTCCAAACCGCTATGGGAGCGCATAAGAGAACCAGAGCAGGTAGACCATTTTGTGGTCAAACAATGGAGGGTAAACTGAGTTCACGCCGTCCATCTCACACGGGTCTCATTGCTTGGCGGTGGATTGTGTCCTAGACTGGGATCTGGGCCGCGTGATAGCGGGAGGGGGAAGATGTCGACGTGTCTGGTAGTGTGAGACACTCGGCCCCCCACCAAGTCTCACTGCTGGTTGGCACCGCTTTCTGCGTGCTCGCGAAGACGAATTATTTGGATAGAACCACCCAGCCATACTCATAACGACATAACTACCTGGGAATCCAGGCATGTGTTTTCTGCTTGTGGACGATATTATGAGTCTTCTCTGATTAATAGTGCTTTTCGAATGTGAAATGTACAGAAGCATCTCTTTTTCTAAGTTCTTTTTAGAACGTAGTGCGGCATAGCTCTGCTTTTGCAGAGTGCCTGACGCAGGCGTGTGATACCCTTCAGTGGCGGACCTGCACCTTGAGGGATTCTGTCGTGAAATTGGTCCTCTGTGGTCGAGCGTCTATTATAGGAACACACTTTGCCCCTTAAATGGGTCGTGCAGTGGACCAGCACGGGAGGTGTTATTCGGATTGCGCTCCTGAATAAATGCCGAACGTGTGGGGGCAGTGGGACACGCGTAGGTGCAGACTCACGCTGCGCCAGTCACCTGCACTCGATTATGCCTCCGGTTTTGCTATCTGTGTGGTGCCACCACCCAACTAGTACCCCCTACACCCCACACGCTAGTTCGACCGTCGGTTTTGATTATGTCTAGCGTGTGCCCCACAGCGGGGTGGTGTAAGCACGGCGACTGACGCTGAATTATATTGAGATCAGACCTGCGCTGCATTTGTCTTAGTCTCCGTTCCACTCCCCCACCTGGGTCCGGTTTCAAGACAGAGACAAGACGGCCGGAGATGCAAGAGGACGCAGGCCCATGCACTGTGTTCCACCACAAAAAAGAACACAACAGCAGATGGGAGGCGGCTCGGACCCCAGCTGAGTTGGAGTGCCATAAAAGCCACATTAAGAAGGAGCCACTGCAGCCTGACTCTCAGTACACCAGTCTGCCACTCCGCACTAATGCACGCACTGGGCTGACCACGGGGTACGAGTTATCCCGTGAGTTGGTAATCTTCCAAAGCCACGGTTGGCTTACCCGTCTTTGCGCGTCTCGGCATGAACTGGTCCCCTTGACACACACCAGGATTACCAAACCGAGGGTAAGAATGAGCGATCGTCTTCTGACTTCCAGTTCACTGATCAGTCACTCAACACGTAACACATCCTGGTTTGACGGCGCTATCCGGTATATATCTTCAGTTTGCAGCCTTCCAAGCCACGGCTTTTAGTAAACCATGATAGCCTTAGGCTCGGGTCACGCATGCGGCAGAGCGGCTACATGAAGAAGGAGCGGGGGCGAATGCTTCCCTCTTGATGAGAGGTGCCGGCTTAAAACATATTTTGTGTGGTGTTGCGTGTGACCATGTGTGATGCAGAGTCAGGTGTGGTGGCACGCCCAGGGGCGGCTCCGGCCACCTGCGCCCTCTCCCATCTCCGGTCTTCTTGACTCTGTCTTGACACCGGGCTCAGGTGGGGGAGGAGGAGAGAGTGCGGTAGCTGTAGCGCAAGGCTACTATCACTTAAAACTAATTCACGCGCAAGTCACCGTCCCTGCACCACCTGGTGTGGAGCATACGGTGGACCTCATCGAAATCGACGGTCGAACTGCCGTGTGATGCAGAGGCTCGTGATGAGAGATATGGTAATGTGGTATAGTCGGCGGTGTTCTTCCGCAGGTTTTCGTGAAGACTCATGCGGCCTTATAGGCTCATGGGGTGTGTGAATTTGCGTGGACAGTTGTGGCGAGTGTATATTGGTGCTCCTGGGACTGGTTCGCCGGCCTCTGTACGATGGATTCGCAACTGACCGACCAGGCCGACGCGTGATGTGCATGTGCGGTTAAAATAGGGCAGAATATTTCTGGATGCGCTGAGTCGTTGGGGGTTGTGCTGCCAGTACTGGTGATCACGCTCGTGGGAGGACTGGGAATGGCAGCAAGCATTCTTGTGCAAGATGTGTTAGGTGTGTCGACATCGCTGTGAATTCCACTGTCATGGATGCGCATGTGGCCAAATAGGTCCATGTAGTGAGTGAATGCGCGAGGGCAGTGGAGGCGGTGATGGTGCTCCTGACACTGGTTCGCCAGTCTCCGTGTGATTGATTTGCAGGTGACCGACCAGGCCGATACATGAGGTGAATGTGCGTTCGCAGCATAGACAGGATGGGATCCAGACCACATCACTGGTTTTGACGGTGGTGGGGTTGATGTTTGATCGTATGTCATGATTGGTGGGGGGGGGGGGGGGGCAGGAGCCACGTACTACTGACACACATACATCCATATCAATAGGCCGTGCGTTAAACCAAAAGGGGAACACTGTGGTTGACGACCAGCTTTGTGTCTGTGCGAACCCTTTCCTACTGCCGTAAATAGATGGAGTCCTTCACACCACAGCAGCCAGGTCACTTAGTCTCTGTTCCAATTAGTTGATCCAGACAAGCTATTGGCATATGGGGGAGAAATTAAATTGGGACCGATGCTAAGGGACTCATCTTCGGGGCACTTTTCACTGTTATAGATCGGAAAAGCTTCAAGCTACTAGGACACCCTATCAATTGCGGTTTGCAGGGTTGACAACTGACGTAGTGTATCGACCCCTCTGAGAACTAAGGGAAACACCTTTTGCCAGTCCGTAACCCGAGACAGCCCACGGATGAAGCTAAAGGCGTGCACGTTTGGATAGCAGACAGTGTATGACATGCATAGGTGGGCTGTTGTGCATTGTTGGCCACTGGCTCTTACTCGAAATCGGTTGTCTTGACTTCATCTCGTCATCAAAGCCCAACAGATGCAGAAGGAGCGAGAAAGAAAGGTGCAGCACATATCTACTACACCAAAAGAAATTTCATGACTCACCAGCGACAGCTGGGCCTCTTCACGTGACGTCTTGACGGACCCGTCCTTCGCGGAGGTTGCACTGTCGTCATGTCGAGCTTTTGGCATAAATTGCCGTTGATCGTGACAAGTCAATTTGTATAATCGACGATCTCACTGTGTTCGATCAGCTCAAGCTCAAATACATCTCTATCATACACTGAGGACATCCAGTTTTGTATGTCGCATCTTGATTCTGTGGTGATTATCAGCAAGGTGTCTACCATCTGGCCCGCTATCGTTCTTTCTTTAGAGATATCGTATTGACTCGAGCAGACATATTTGCTACCGGCTGGTCAACTACTTATTCCGAATTGGATAGTAGTATGGTTGCACGAAACGGGCGACCGTTCTTGGTGAGGATTGTGACCCACTCATACGCTTCTGTTTGGTAGACTTTAACTAATTTTACCTTGTTAATTCTACTCTCTGCGTGTACTTGTTGCATGCTCTTAAATAGTGGCAATAATGGGTTTTTAATACTTAATCAGAAAGTAATTCTGGATGGAATTTCTAGCAGTATCTCCATTACTTATTGTCTTGTTGTTAATTGACTTCCCTCTTCAATACTCCCCTGCTCTCAGGCCGCATAATTAATTAGCAGGGACCTTTTTTGAAAAAAACATGTGCCGAGAAGTCATGGCATGCATGTCAGCCTGGCTTGGTGCGTGCGAAGATGACAAAATAACGAACAGCCTTTGGCGACGGTACGCTGCAAACTATGTGACCTCTCAGAGTTGGCTAAAAGGCATTTGTATACCATGCAGCGGTACCAACTCCAGACACGTCTGATAGCTGACTTTCCAAATCTGCACCTATCAAAGTGCCATTAACTGTAGCAATGCAATGACTTGGCGAGTTTTTTTCGCGATCACAAAGGCCCCACGAGCTACCGTTTGACTGATAATAGTGGCTAGGCTCTGCCGCGATAGTAAAATGACATGGGACTTTTGTTTGCCAGCAGAATAGCCCCACCAGCTACCATTTAGCTGAGTAGGGAAACCCTCAAAGGGAATTAAGAATTGGGGATTGAGACCTTCATCCTCGAATTCAGAAAGCAGCTGAAACTACATTTGAACCAATGGGTTCCATAAAACCGCTTTTCAGCGGTCTGTGGATCAAGTTGCCCTTTAAAGTTCGCAGCATTGTTATGCTGAAACTCTTGCGACTACTTGCAAGTCGCACCAATGGTGATCAATGCCAGCTGTCCAAACTGGCTAATCACCTTGACGGCTGACTCACACATGGTGACACACTTGGGGACGCCGCCCTCGCGGTTCCGGACATGTGCTCGTCTGGCTGTCCATTTGCCAACTTCTTACGACTAGAAAGTAGCATTCCCTACGAAACCACACCTGGGCATTTGCTAGGCTTAGAGAGCTAAAAAGGACTGCTTATCGTACTTTATGTTACCAGGAATTCGAGCATCCTAACTGATACGGAAACCGAGATAGATAAGGGGACACATTTTCTTCTGAAATTCACCTAAACTCTATTTATTTCGATTTTTTTAAAAAAGCTTTTTGCTCTTTATGCATTGGGTCAGTCACGTTTTTCTTCCCTGCTGCTGTATAAATTCCTAAAGGTTTTACGCGGGAATCGGTAGTTCCCCCTCCCCTTAGTAGCAGTAGTCTTGAGCTAAATTCTAGGGATGTATATTCCCGTCTCCTACCACCGATTCTTACTGGGATTTAGTGCAAGTGCACGAGCGGTATCTATTCCCTTGCCCTGCCTTCCAAGCATCCATTCCTGATTCCCTGTTAGACACCCTCCTGCACACAATATTATGAAAGTTTGACTGTTGATTTCGACGATGTCCATCGCGTGCTTCATAGCAGGCTGAAATCAGGTGCGGTGATTGCGTGTTCTAGTAGACTTGCACTGCATCTATCGCACTTAAGCTTCCATCACCCGCTCCTGTCACGACAGAGTCAATAAGACCGGAGGCGTGATCTGGTGCAGAAAAATCACCATCTAAGCGTACCACCACGCTCTCTTATCCACAACAAACACTTGACCAGGATTTTAACACAGCATCAGGGGCAGCGGCACGGATCCGAGCTCCCACAGTCAGGGGCTGCGTGCACTTACACCCCATCCTAAACCACCTGGTCACTGCCTACACTTGACCAGGATGTGACACGACAATAAGACGGTTGAGACCTCGGCATGGATCCAAGCTCATACAGCCATACACGATATTGCATATTCTAATTATATTAAGTCTTTTTCACCTGCAAGGATGATGTGATGAAGTGGCCGGATGGCTACGTCTGAGTGAGTAGAAACCTTTTTGGTGAATTCCACTCCGTCTACTGCCTTTCTGAGTAAGGAAACATTGTTGGCTTAACGGAGGCATCTGATGTCAGTGATGCATTTGGTACTAGTTCAAACGACAAGAAAACAACAGATATACTACAGGCTTTCAGTAAGCAGCCCGAATATTAGGATACCGTTCTTGTTGCATATATGGGCAGGCTGTCATCAAAGAAGTGAGGTAATTATTATAATCGTAATAGGAAAGAACTCATCCACCTGGTGAGCACGACCCCATTACCAGATATGGTCGCCATATGGCCACTATCACGACCATGGGCTTCAACCCCGCCTATTTTTTTGCATCTTACTAAACCGCTTAGTTGGATTCAGCGTTTTCGGCGTAACACTCGTGGTTGGACTTTTTTCCGAGGTGACCAACACACTTTTCTTAACATTATAAGTCTTGGATTGATTTCCCCCGTTTTTTATCGAGTTACGCAGGCATTTATTTCACATCAATTTACTAATGTGTCAAGGTCAACGTCATTGCCATTGGTTTCCTCCGTAAACGACATATGATGCACTAATGTGTAATTAACATATATTCACTACTGCATTTCTGTTAGTAAACGAACAATACCTACATTTATTAGTCTCGGCGGCGTGCAGTTGACGGTAATCGATGCTGCGAACCAGTTTCTGGACATAAATTCGAGTTTAATAAGACAAGAGAGCATCTGATTTGTGAATATTCAGGTTATTAGATGAAGTCAATTTATGTACATATACGTACATACGCAATTACTTTGATAAATTAAGACGACCGCATTTGCTACACACGAGCCAACACAAGTAAGGGATGCTAGGACGGTTAAATTAAAATAAGTCAGCACAGTTTGCACGGTTCACACTGTGTGCATTTTGTTCCATTTGGATTACTGAAAACAAGCGCGCTTCCTTCGCAAGAATTTTACACGATCTAAGGATGAATTTCTCTTTGGCCTGGTGAGAAGGTTTCTCCGTAAAGAGTGCAAAGTTTCTAATAAATTATAGATCCTGCTAGTTATTTGTTCAATAGGTGTCATATTGCACCCTATTGGTGTGGAGAAAATCCAGATTACTGAAATGTCAATGAACTCGCATTTAAGATTATGATCTGCAAAGTTTTCCTGGTGCAAAACAGTGCTGATGCCACGTCCCTATATACTATTACGGTACCTGCCGTATCTCATGAACTCTTGTGGATTTCATAAGAAAAGGCCTGTTTTGCGAAATCAGCCTACCTTGCGTCCCCCAAAGTGTTATAGGAGTAAATTAACGACCATTCTTAAAAAGAAGGTATACTGCAGTTTAAAAATCAATATTACGTTGCTTAGAAATACTAATTTATTCCGAAAAGCAGCAAATTCCGAAAACTTAAAAAATCGGGTTAGCTAACTAACCTGAAGGTTTAACTATAAAGAATGCTTGTCCATGTAAAAAAACGACTAAATAAAACACCGCAAGTAAAATTACGGATGTGGTCTTCCAGCAATTGAAAGTATGGCCGTTACCAAACAGCCTAAATTTTGAGTACATATTCCAACATGGTTTCACCATAATTGGCGGTTTCTTCTTCCGTTTATATATTGTTTAAGATGCATTTGACTAAGGCAAACAGATTTTATCTTGATTGTGCCGGCAGGGACGTCACAGAAATAAAATATTTCGTAAACTGACATACTGACAGGCCGGTCAGTGACTAATAAATTTAAATAGAAGTTTTAGGTGAAATCGTAAACGTACCATATTATGCATATTAAGAGGACCTTTGTTAAATTGCTTCATAAGTATTTCGGGTGTTGGATTACGATGAGTTTCAGATCGTCCTTGAAATTGTGGTAAATAGTTTATGTTTTCCTGTGTTTTCTGTCTATTGCCCATAACTGTATATTCTGATGCATGTGCTTATCGAAACCTTCAAAATAGGATATTTCTTTAAGACAATTTTCTGAAATAGTGAGTTCTGAGACAGTCTTTCTAATGCATATGGCCCTTTCGGTCATATTTGTAGACGCACCCAAACAAGAAACTCGTTGCCGAGAAGAATAAACGCCCGCAACATAATTCGGATTGTCTAAAAGGGAACTAACATTCCAGGCTGCTAGTGTGAATGGGCTCACCCAAGCAGTCTGGAGGGTATGGCGAGGGGGATGGGGAAGGGGGGTATTGTTACTTGTTTGAGTTTTACGACCGTTTATTTTGCGATCTGCGAGTTAGCCTGGCCCGCCTACGGGGTTGCTGTCGCCCCCACCGTAAAACTTTTTGAGAGGGGGGAGGTGGGAAGTTCGGGAGTCAGACATACCGGGTGTGGAGGCACACACAACACCGGAGACCCTCACCTGGTTTAGCCCGCCGGTCGTGACGGTTGCCCGGGGTGTGGCCGCTGGGAAGAACCCAACTTCGAGGAGCCACAGGTGAGAGTAGGTACCAGTTAGAGGCGGCCACAGGAGCATTCACCACCTGTACGAGACAAATGGAGCGACCAAATTCTATCAGTGTGGTGCTTCCCCTAACTAGTACCCCTACACCCCACTTAGTTATATAAACATACCCTGATTTCATTATGGTTTGAGTATGCTGTAAATAACGTCTCGTCAGGCGACTTAACAGGATACGAATAAAGCCACGATTCTGGTGAGTGAACAACTTTGTTCTTCGTTACTTATACCCACTTATATCTGGAATGCGAACATTCGCCTTTATCCAGGATAGGATTGGTTAGTCATATCGGCGCTGTCATTTTGTCATTTGGGCTCAATCTATGCTGCCTATGGGACGGGGAATAGTGGGTTAACTGAGCTTCACAGTGACGGCGGAGCAGAGTCAAGGACATGTTGTGGCCTTGATCGGGGTTTTAAGGAAGTTGGCTCATCGCAAGCTGATCGCCATTGCCTCGGCCTCGAGACAAAGGATTCTGAGAGCACGATAGCATTCGGCAAATTAATGCGAAGACTTCACTGGTTCCTACGTGACTGCATGTGTCTGCCATAATTAATATAATAATTCTAATCATAATCTCTTTTTTTTTTTCCACGAGTTTGAGCACCTTTGAACATAAGTAGGTGTTTGAGCAGATTTAAAAAATTTGCCTGACAACCTTGTGTGCCGAAAATGAAAGAATTCACTTATTTCTTTCTATTTATTCCTTTTTTTGCTGTATTTGTTTACTTTTCAGCTCCGTTGTAAGATTGAAAATTCACAACCGAGTTTCAGAATATATACTAAAATTTTGCGAAGAATTTTATATCTTTTTACCTTTTCCGTATCAACTTACTGCAATCGTTCCTAGTAAACTGCAAATAGAAATTGTCTGGACATCTTTCGCGTGCATTGTGATTAGAAACATTGTCAGCACGCTGTGGCTTCTCATATACATGCGTGTTTAAGGTCCACATTATCGGTGTGGTAAAACAAAGCACAGTCACATAAGTTTATTACTGAGTTTTTTTGGTAAAAAAGCATCACAAATTTGCAAAACTGAATTTTTTTAAACTGATTCGTTCCTTGTGATTAACCAGACCGGCATTTACGTGATTTTCCTGAACGAAAAACCAAATTTTTCGTTTTTAGAAAAGATATATTAAAACTTATTCCGTCTTATATTAATGTCCGTTTATAGTACAATGCATAGAGACAAAATGTTTTGATCCGGAGCTCTAAATAGCATAGGAAAATTCCTGAATAACAAAAAATGCCAGAGTTGGCCCGATTTGGCCTTGTTTTCCCATAAATAAACAGATCTGAAGTGAAGTCCTCATTAGTGAGCAGCTTTTTGCGAATCAATTCAATCCAACGAACAAAATAATCCCATAAAGTTTTGTGCCCTACTACTACCTGAAATCTTGATCCCGACATTTCATTAGTTGGGCAGTGTATTGTATTCATGCATCCAACGATCTCAGCCAGCACTCCAGTTAATTCATGACATCTACAGGATGCAAACCCTCATGCTAGATTATTTACCCGGAAAGCAGGGCAGCTGGACTGCATATTTTCTGTTCTCTGTCTGATAATTGCAATGCCTACAGGACAACGTAACCTGTCAGACTACGGGTGTTCGGTGAATCACCATTCTTCCATTTCGGCTTGTCAACGTTTTCTTCAGTGACCCAGAAAAGTAATTAATTTCCACCACAAGGTTGAGTTGTAACTAAATCGAACTTTGCAGAATACCACGCGATGCCATGACTCAAAGTACTTGACACTTATCAAATTAGGAAAATTAAATAACTAAAGGAAATTTTCAGTAAACGTTTTGACTAATATGACCGCTTAAGAGAGTGCAGTTCTTTGTGGAAATTTGATGCGGTTTGCGCTAAATGTTTATTGAAACTAGTGGGGAAACCTGCGATGGATTCACTATTTTCCTGTAACAGCGGACAAACGTCTTTTGTGTCAAAAGCAAATGTGCTAAACCGCAGCAACAGAAATTTAGGCGTTGTCTATGCCCAAAAGTAGGGAAATACCGTTCCAGGAAGACAAGGCCGGGTGCTCAGTTTTTTCGCCCACGTATTCCCAGATTTTGGACAAAAACGAAAGCCCTGAGACTGACTGTCGACGAATTTGGACCAGATTTTGGCATGATGGCAAGTGGTAACCGACCACTTCAGCTGAAAAAAACTGTACCTCTTCAAGAGCTGTGGTCCACCCACAGTCATGTCAAGTAAACAAACGCATGAAAATGTTTACCTCTCTGATTTCGCGCCGGTAATGGATTGTTCCCCGTTAACGGGTGCAAATGTTGAATAACTGCTTCTGTCGTTTTGTATGATGAGGCCTTCTAACAGCATCGCAGCATGCTTTTGAAAGGGTTGAAAAAATAGGTAACTTCTTTGCTGGTGGCAACTTAAGAAAGAATGCTAAAACCCTCTCATAAGTAGAAAGCTGTTTTCGCTGAAGACCTTGAACTATAACCAAACAGCAGTGATCGTAATCTCTCTTCGCTCTGTGTGAGGTCTGCTGCCACCAGCGTCGCCAACACCGCCACCACCACACACATTTTGTGTGAAAACTTGTTGTTGTTGCCGCCAGCCTACATTACGATGTCTGGCGTCCTAGTCCAAGACCGGCTGCTTCAAGGTCATTCATCGTCGCAATGAGAGGTCTTAGAGTCGCTGATCTGTATGCCACTTGAGACGTCTGCAAGAAAATCATGCGTCCAACGGTCTGCTGCCGCACACGCGCCACTTGAACACACCAAGCCTCGACAAATGCACCGTCTTGGGTACTGCAATGCAGATGTTAAAGGGACGACAACAGAATCTGCTACACCAATAAGGAATGACTAGATGTAGCCAACATTAGCCCTGTCTTCCCCATTGGCCACTGCTGCCTGAGACAGCAAGTCTGGGTTCTGTGCCTAATGAATGGTAAAGATGACTTGTATGGGACCTTAAACGAACCATGAGAAGAGAGACCACAGCAGATCAAGTGTCTTCGCTTTAAACTTCATGGAAAGTAAGGTTAGTTAATGTTTACGATTAAATTTTGGTTTAGATCTAAGCTTAAGGTTAGCATTCAGGTATGCTCGGTTTTAGTTAAGGGCTAAGGTTAGGGTTAGTGTTAACTATAGGGTTGGGATATAAGGTAAGGTGAGGGTCGAGATTAGGGTGAGGACTTAGGTTTGAAGGCAGATGAATAACGCCGGAAAAGACAAGGGAGACTGAAATGGTCATTTCTGGATTATTAACTGTCTTCAGCCAGTCATACACAACCCCAGGTGGTGCACCATCCAAGCATCGAACTCGCGACCCGTTCAGCTGATGTGCAACGCTCTCACCATTGAGCTAAGGGTACGTTGTCTTGCCGGTTTAGATCGGGAATATTGACTTGCGTTCGTTGATGAACGCTCGCCGATGGCTAACGGAACTCACTGGTTCCGCTCTGCCTTGAGACTCACTCTTGAGCCCTGTCAGCAGCTGCACAGTGGCTGGTAGCAGAATAGGCAGATGACAATTGACGACAAAGACAAGGGAGACAGGAATGACCCTTTCTGGCTTATTAGCCGTCTTCAGCCAGTCACACCCAACCCCAGGTGTTGCACCACTCGAGGAAAGTGGAATGGCCATTTCTGGCTCATTAGGTTTAGGTTACAGCTAGTGTTAGGGTAAGGTCCACCTTTGTTACTTAGGCGGGGTGGTTATGTTCTCGTGTCCTGTTTAGAGTGCCATCATAGTAAGAAAGAGTTAAGGTTGGGGTTAGTGTTAACTGTTTAGGGTTTAGGGTTAGGTTTGAGGGGTAAAATTAGGCTACTTCAGTGGCCACCCGAGACAGCAACTCAGAATTCTGGTGCCTTTTATCGCAACTCACAATCCGGCATGATGTTTGGGGTGCTTTGAGTGAAAAGACTGCTTAGACACTACCACGTAATTCGCAGGGGCCAGGTCATGTGTGGCGCGCGTAGAAGAAGTACTGAGCTGTGTAAGCCATGTATGCCCGATTCGAGCATCAGATGATGATGAACCGGTTCAGCCAGTGAACGAATGCCCGAGCCAGGGGAGAGCTAGTGAGATCGACACGTCAGCGTATTTCCTTACAATATAAACAATCTGACGCTCTTGGTAACTACTACAATGCGCTACCTATCACGACTTGAAAGGCTGCAAACTGACTGGATAACTGGGCCCTCTTAGAATGGACAGTCGGACTGCAATGACTCCTTCTTAGTATGACTTATATGACACGCATATGACACACAGATCGCGCTTTTTCTGTGAAACACTTGTCCATCATGCTCCGATCCCACCTCACTTCGTCCTGACTTGGTGTGCCACTAGACCTAGGAGGGGAAAATGCGGCAGATGCTACGCAAGTCTGCTATCCGTATAAACTAAGTCACGGGTACGTTACTGTCCTGTGCGCACGCCATGTTGCAAGGGCAAATGATAGACACCGTAGTTCGCGTCGGTCAAACTGATGAAGACTGCTGCAGCTGTGAACGATTCAGCGAGCATATAAATTAAGGTCCACGGGGACTTGTAGTGAAAAAGTGGGTTATAACACTCAACGTTCGTATGTATAGCAGCAGCTTAAGTTCTCGGGGAAGATCCTAGCTGCTAAGTATAACACGAGAAGGCGATGGGACGCCAGATTGGAAGATTGTGTATTCATTCGGTACAGAACTATCGGAGAAGGGATTGGAAGAAGTCGGAGGAGGGCACGTTCGACAGCTGTGAGGGCAACGTTCCAAAGTGTGAGACAGTGGCGAGGCCGTGCATGAGTCAGCCTTGAATGTCATTGGCTAGTTTGGACAGCCGGGATTGGCGAAGGCCAGGCAGCTGCTGGTGCGCACGTGCATGTGTTCGCGAGAGGTTCAGCTTCGCAACATGCGCCCACTACAGGCCTTTCTTTAGCTCCAATGCCTACTACACCTCCTCTAAATGCAAGTACTCATCTAGCCAGACGAAAGTAATGCCAATGAAAGGCAGCTGCTGAAGCCTAGGCTTCAGTTTGTCTCGAGGACGTCATCTCAGCCCCCACACTGTGATTTGTAGTTCATATGGACACTTAGTTGGCCCTGACATGAGTCTGCAAGAGACTGATGAGTCAGCGCTGATTCAGACTCATCAGAGAGTTTGTACAAATAATGACTTAGAAGCGGGCGCACCTCTGGGAAAAACGCGTAAAGGTGTGCTGCAGTCGTTTGCCGAGCGTTTTACTGACAGCAAACTTAGAACTAAGGAGCGGACTGCCCCGGTGACATGGTAGTGAGGTGCATTAACAACGGAGGCATATGCAGACTGTAGTTTAAGTGAAGTTATGCCTTCGCGACAGTCTTGTCCAAAAAGACTCATTGTACGTTAAACTTGCTGACGGTTTTTCCATGCAGAACTTGTGTCCGGCCCTCAAGAGGATGAATTAATAATGGCACCCATCTTAAGAAAGTAGTATTGTTTCGAAAGGAGGGATTAAAAACTGAGTGTAAACACTGGACAATGTTTTCCTGTTATTTCTGTCAGCTGCATTTGTTTAAATAATTTTTTCATCGGCCTTCTTCTAAAAGGCCGTCAGATTTTATGCACGTAATTTCGGCAGACCTGCCTCCTTTAAATCAAACAGATCGGAAGGTTTTGTCACTTAAAGCTTGGCCCAGTTTTTGCAGTTATGAAAGTTGTATATAAATAGTGATGGTTTCTTTTTCTTTGAAGATATAAAAAACGAAAGACCGATTGAATATTCAATGTACAGTAGTCGATACACTTGATCGTAATTTTGCAAGCATTGGCCTCTGGGCATCTACTTTCTTTTACTAATAACCAGAACTATATTTGATGGTCGTTGTTGTATCGCTGCCTTGGCTAGATGGACAGAGAAGGTAACATAATTTTCTTGAACTTCCATTATTTCCTAGAGCTGAATTTCTTAACTCAATTATTTTAAAAAGAAGTAAGATTTGATGCAAATAAGTTTGACAGACCTGAATTCACTACATACAGCATTTCCGCAGGTTTCTTCGCTTAATATATATATATATATATATATATATATATATATTTTAAGCCACCTAAATAAATGGTCCCTCGAGTGCTAACCGGCTCGATTATAACGAACAAGATGGAATGTCCCAAAACTAAAGCCCAAATCTTGCGCCTAATTTGCTTTACCGAGTGCGCTCCAGTATTCTCTTGCTGCCATAAATGTCTCATGAAGCCTATTTTACCCTTGGTTCAAGTGTTTGCAGTTATGGAAATTATGTATAAAAAGCGATGGGCTTCTTTTGTTTGAAAATATAAAGCAGATACATGTTCAGAACACCATTTGGCGGTACATTTAATATGCGAACGGGGGGATCAAGCTAAAGCGTGCGATCAATAGTGTTCGTCTTGTCATAAAATTACGTTGGGTGACGATAAGAGACAGCTGGTTTGGCAGCAATGAGGGTTTGGCGGAGCGATTGAGTCCAGAGCTGCTGATGAAGGCGTCCGTGCGATATCACGTGATTGGGTGATTTAGTGCTATAAAAGGTGGTGTAGCGCAGTTTTCGAACACTTTTACGTGCGATGGCGTACGTTTCTGTTGTCGAGATGAAGTTCCGCGAAATTCTGCTTGGCCGATACTTCCAGTCGCTGAGGTACCTGGAGGAAGCCATTAATAAGTTTAGTCAAGTAAGCGAGATTAACATAAATCTGATGGCGTACGTTTCTGTTGTCGAGATGAAGTTCCGCGAAATTCTGCTTGGCCGATACTTCCAGTCGCTGAGGTACCTGGGGGAAGCCATTAATAAGTTTAGTCAAGTAAGCGAGATTAACATAAATCTAGTTTTAGACAACAGGTTACTAGTTCAAGGCGAGGAGCTCTCATAAATATCCCATGATATCTGTTTACGCCGAATAGTTTGTTTATGCTAGCCGCAAATACGCTTGTATCTTGGCTCCTACGAAAATGTATGATGATTCATAGCTGTCTTTTATTTATATGGCTAGGCGTCCTGGATGCGACGCATTTTTCAATGTCGTCCATAGAAAGAAGGATGGAATCATGGTTACGTCCTTCAAAATGGACCACAACCATGACTCTGTGCCGCCCGAAAATGTCGACACGGCCAGTTGGTGCAGCTGATCCGTGTCGACACTGAAATGCTGAAAACAACTTACCCACCGACGACGGACCGTGTCACTATTAAAGGCTGTTTGGCCGTGTCAGTTTTTCAATGTCGTCCATAGAAGGAAGGATGGAATCATGGTTACGTCCTTCAAAATGGACCACAACCATGACTCTGTGCCGCCCGAAAATGTCGACACGGCCAGTTGGTGCAGCTGATCCGTGTCGACACTGAAATGCTGAAAAACAACTTACCCACCGACGACGGACCGTGTCACTATTAAAGGCTGTTTGGCCGTGTCAGTTTTTCAATGTCGTCCATAGAAGGAAGGATGGAATCATGGTTACGTCCTTCAAAATGGACCACAACCATGACTCTGTGCCGCCCGAAAATATCGACACGGCCAGTTGGTGCAGCTGATCCGTGTCGACACTGAAATGCTGAAAACAACTTACCCACCGACGACGGACCGTGTCCCCAATAAGTTAGTTTGGTGCCCACTTCCTAAAATGCCAAGAGCACAAAAGCAAGTCTTAATTTTACGTGCGCAATTCAAAAGGCTAATGCAAAATGGAATTTTAACAACTATGCAAAACTGGTGTCTAAAATAAGAGAATACTAGAAGGTAAATGAAAACAAAGTCGCCTTTTTTGTAACTTTCAGGCAGTTTATTCCAATTTCAGAATCTCGCGTAGCTGTAAACTGCCTGAGAGTCACGCCGCGTACAGTAGAAAAAAATAAAAATATATCGACTTCGCGTTCGTCCACGCAGGCAGATATTCTGGAGCAAATTCGAATCGGAGAACTAAGTAAAATTTTCTCATTTAAATGATAATATGTCAGGTCGTTGAAATTGGGAGGCAAAGCGAGGTTCTCAGCCGTGAAATTTGGTGGTGAACTAAATTTAAAGTCGGTTTACCTCGTGCACAACCACATCTTTAACCGGATGTTGGTTTCCGCGTATCCGAAATTCCGCTGTTTTGAAGGAGCAGCAGGGCAAGGCCTGCTCAATATGCTAACGCAGATCAGACCTTCTGTCGGTCGGTTGAAGGTTTATTTGAGAAGTAAGCCTTGTTTATAAAAATGGGTCTGTAGATTCCTTCGGTATAAATTACAAAATGAAGGACCTGGGTGAACATGTGCGGGTGCATTTTGGGCACTGGACCATCGGCCATGGGGATGACAGAGGCCCTTCAAAGTATGAAGGGTGGCTCTTTCCCTGGTTACCTCTATGGCAAAGAAGGCTTTGAGGTCATGCACTTCATAACGCCAACCCTTAAGAGCATGTTTGCTCAGTATGCAAAGGTGGTGCAGATCGATGGCACCTACCGAACTAACCGCCATGGGTTTGGATTTTATCTCATAGTGATAACCGATAAGCATGGTCATGCGCGGTCCGTGTTTTATGCGTTTGTATGGAGTGAAACGGTCGAGAGTATTGAATGGGTAGTAAGAAAGTTGAGGAAAATTATGGGCTCTGCTACTAAGGAAATAGGCGCGGTTTCCCTTGAAAAAGATGCTCGCGAAATGAGAGCATCGCGAAGAATTTTTCTTGAAATTGAAGTATCTATTTTATTGTGTACTTTCCATGTTCTGCAGGTCTTCAGACGCAACGTCACGCAGCTTTATACCAAAGAAATACCTGATTTAGTTATGTTTTTTTGTGAAGAAGGCCGTGAGGACTCTGAGTCTTTCAACATTTAATGCCGTAATGCAGCACATTGAAACCAATTTTCCGGGACTCTGGCCCTATGTCCAGGAAAATTGGTTGACTTGTGAGCGTATGTGGGCCCACCATGCTAGAGCATACAATGCTCGAACAACGGTGCAGGCGCTACATGAGCCTAACTGACTGTGTAAACGGTCTGGTGACCTTTCCTCCGTCCAAAGAAGTTGACTGTGAAAGGTTGGAGGCCGAGGAATACTGCCGTCACAGGCAGTATAAGGATCGCCCCAGAAAACGTCCTTTCCTATAACGTCCCTATCTGCGAAATTTAGGTTAAATTCCATCCCCACATGGGCAACAGCATCTTACTCAACATAAACACGAAAAGATGACATCGAATTGTTGCAATATGATTCGAAGAAACTTCGCTAAACGTCAAGCAGCCGACTGGTCGTTTAAGCTTATTTCTCTTTGCAGTTCCCCTGTATTCCAAATTAGGAACGTTTGAATACTCATTTGACATAAGCCTAACTGACGGTGTAAACATTCTAGTGACCTTTGTTCAGTCCAAAGAAGTTGACTGTGAAAGGTTTGAGGCCAAAGAATACTGCCGTCACAGGCAGTATAAGGATCGCCCCAGACACGAATATGCAACAACAACAACAACAACAACAACAACAACAGTAGCAAAAACAGAGGTTGACAACGTATGCGTCAGATGTTTTCCTCAAGCACCTTGATGCTAGCCAGGGGATGCAAACTAGTAGTGAATGGGTGGGCGCGTGTAGTTGTCCGTTCCTTTCGGATTGGGAGCTACCGTGTATCCATATAACAAACTGTAGGGCTCCGAAAGGAGTCGATCCTCAGCTCGTTGTGAGGGGCTGTAAAGGGTTGACTACCAGAGAAGTATTTGTAGTTCCTGAAAGTAATGACACTCCTGACCCCCAAACTGTTACCAGCACAGACGTGGTTCTGGATAACAAGCTGCCTCCATTCACTGAGGCCTTCAAGTACTGTGAAGCAATGAAGCGCAGAGACCCTATTCTCGAGAAACTTAAGGGTCGTGGACGACGGCGCTTCTGTGAATTTGCTCGTAAATTGGACGCCTTCGCTGACGAAATCATAATTGGTACTCCCTCTAGTTCCCACGATCAGTCGCCATCCCAATCAGCAAAGGTGGACGAAGACGAAGGGGACGTCGGCGAGGGTTTCGGCGGTTACGCACTGTTTAATGAGGCGGGAGGGTCACGAGCAGCCAGTTTTAGTGCTGCACAATGATAGATTGCTGCCTAACTTCCACATCCGCGGTCGACCTCGTGTCAAGCCACCGACAGTACCGTCATCTGCAGCCAGGAGTCGTTCATATAACAATGCCGCAGACCAGGCTTTGTGGATCGACTTCTGGTACACCTATAGTCCGAAGGACTAATAAGCGGCGGCTGTCCGGCAGTTTTTCTGACCAAGAAAACTGTCCGTAGTCAGTCGTCCATCTTAGAAACTGTGATAGTAGGCACTACGCGTGCCAGGCTGAATGGCTGCAGTATGGCTGTGACATATGATGTCAACTGTTCTAGTTTTTGTTCCCCGTGCGCAATTGCTTAGTAGCATGGCCCTGATTTCCTTTTATGAAACGCAATGCACGGCACTAGCGGCATCTGAGCAAACATCTGCCTTTACAATCCAGGTGGGGCGATTACTGGCAAGTACAGTCGAGTAAATTTGAATTTTTTTCTCTTAGACTATTTCTTCAATGCAAAACAGGCAAAATTGACACAGGAATATCGTAAATGTGCACGGTTGTACTAAAAAAGTTAAGTCAATCAATCGAAAAAAGTCCTTTTAGTTCCTACAGGTCAGGAGAAAAAAGGAAATACGAAAATGCTTCAATGAACAATATGTTTTGGGAACAATAGAAAAAAAAGTCCAAATCAACACAAAAAGAAAAGTGGCATAGATGTTTTCGGCATATATATTAACGCCAGTTTACCAAGAAATACTCAGGCGATGCGGAAAACGGAAATGGACGCAAGCAGAAACCAATGTTAAAACACGATATATATATATATATATATATATATATATATATATATATATATTTCAAGCAAGGAATGAAAAATTAAATAAAATTATTTTGTTATAAATTTGAAATAAATATAATGGCATGTGTCGGTGAGAAGACACAGGAGATTCTTTTGCGCGCAAAAGACCGACTTCCTCAGCCGCATGTCAGTCGCTTCGGCTATTGCTTACACTCTGACCCAGTGACGTGGGATTGTTTGGTGGGAACTTATAAACGACAGAGAAGGCTTCGTTGGGTTCCATACGATGACTGAAATCAACAATATGTTTGCGAATAGAGTTGTTTATGCTGTTTACGAATTTTCTCACCCATGCCGAGAGGTGCCCCATTATTCTTTTAGATAGGCGCCGACTCGTGCAACCTATCCTTACCTTCTGCGTGAAAAACCGGGTTAGCTGAGAAAACTATCCGAACTCGCGCTGCTGGGAAGGTTTGCGAACCGGCTTAGTCCGGATATATTCTCAGGAGTTCACCTGCCACATCCCTTTGCAAGGGGACTTTGAGGAATAAAGGTCTCTTTTCCACGCTGCGTGTGGTGGGTTTTGCTGGTCTCGTGACAATATTCTTTGTAATAAATCGATCAGGATACCCGCTGTTGCGAAGCAGTTCCTGGATCTTTTCAAGCTCCTCCTTGAAAACCCTAGAACCAGAAAAAAACTTCTCAATGAAAGGTCAATTACTTAAAGTACAATAAAACTGATGGTGGAGAAGGAAAATATGCCACAACGAGTGAATAATAAAAAAAACCAATGCAACAGACTAGTATTTTGGATGATTTTTATTTTGAACGTGAAGCAGCAGCGTGTCTGATAGATAGAGAACCTAACAAGTTTTCTACGGCAGATTAAGCTATACAATTATTAAGCACAGACTCCAACCTTTACTGTACTACAAATTATTATCTTATCTGGTCTCATTTTCTATGCCACTCGCGACCCCGAAACATCAACGTTCATGAAAACGTCCATTCCTATAACGTCCCTATCTGCGAAATTAGGTTAAATGCCCTACCCACAGGCCAACAGCATCTTACTCAACGTCAACACGAAAAGATAACATCGAATTGTTGCAATATGATTCAAAGAAACTTCGCTAAACGTCAAGCAGCCGACTGGTTGTTTAAGCTTATTCTCTTTGCAGTTCCCCAGTATTCCAAATTAGAAACGTTCAAATACTCATTTGACCTCTGTTGGCCAATCTGAATGGAAAGTGAACCGTTAAGTCTAGTTGCTAGTGTTTGTGCCCCGGAATGTCTGTCCTTAGTAGAAAACGTTGAGTCGTTTATGAGAGGAGGGTGTACAAGTTAAAACATGCGAGCAACCCTATGTGTATTAACTTGCTCCTATGGAATGAGCTGTATTGGCCTTTCCAACCGAATAATTGAACACCTCTCGGCATGACTGGGAACAAGCATAAACAGCATAAACAACGCTATTCTCGTACACATTGTTGATTTCAAGCATTGAAGCCTGCCGTTTGATTTCTAAGGTCCCACCAAACTACCCAAAGTCACCGGGTCAGCGTCTGCTAGCAGAAGCCGAAGTGACTGCCATCAGGCTGAGGAAGCCCGTTATGTGTGCACAAAAGAACCTCCTGCACGCGCTCCGCTCTTAGCATGGGTAACTGTCGCTTCAATACGTGCCCTCCTCCTTGTTCCCTCTCTTCTCCTCCCCCTTCGCCCCTGGGACGACCCCACCAAGCCCCCACCGCCACCTAACCCACCATCTCTTACTACCCTCCCCGCCTTTCTATCCACAAACCCCATTTGTAGGACAGGAACATCATGGCTCACAAATTTAAATTTGTTCTCAGTTTTCCTAGAAATATACCGCCCCAACGAGAATTTATCGCAAACAAAATATGCTTGCCAACTGGTGTTCTGAACCCTTTCATGGAAATTTTCGCAAATCATAAGTACATTGGTTGAATAGTCCATACATCATTTTTGATGACTTAATTGTACTTTTACCAGCATTAGCATCTGCTGGCATTTAGTTTATTTCAATAAGAACTGATGGTTGTTGCTGGGTTGTTACTCTGACGAAATCGATAGAGACGGCAATTTGGCCAACAACTTTTACGATAAGACTTACAGAAATAATTAACATATCAATCTTATGCCCGAGAGTCACCACACAAAGCTTTAGTGCCCCTTTATACCAGCTTCTTGCATTCCACATTGGTACTGCACCAAATCGAAATTTCAGATGGTTTTCCATCGATCAAAGGATATACTTGGGTTTGTTTGGTGATTAGTTGATTATCCTTTTAGGGAATAATTAAATGCAACAAGCAGGTTACGTGCGAGGCTTCGTTCGCGTACAATTTAAAGGAAGGTGCTTCAAGGCTACTCAACCGACTTTTAAAGTATACATAGTACATTTAGGAAGAACATTGTCTTTTCGAACAAAATAAGGAAATATTCTTTCAAAAAGATGAGCAAACGAATCTCCTGAAAGCCGGTATTCTATCGAGCATTATATCATCAATGTCGAAGTCCGTCCGCGAATGCACATCAGTGAAGGGGGGCCATGCGGCGATCAAATACTTTTCACAACTATCAAAGGAGCCGAATTTTATTGTTATGAGTGGGTCTTGCATTCGAGAAACTACCATAAATTTAATCAAATGGAATTGAGACCAGTAACAGTCTGGGAAGAACAGTATATCTCTACTTACCCTCGGAAAGGTAATAAAATCTCCGAAGTCTGGTTTGTTTTCGTTTCCAGCAGAATGCATAGACCAAATCTCTTTTAGAGAGGGCTGTTAAAGCAAGTTAACGAATGTTCCGTAATATTTCAACGTTACAAATGCCTATTAATAACGCGTCAGATGGATCAGATTAAAAAGACACAAAAATGTACTCCCAGTGTTCGTGGCCTGGTTCATATTTTGTCTTTTTACTTTAAATAAAAATGAAAATTTAAGTGATATCGCATGAATTTAAAAGCTTATTCAAAATGTTGTAGGAAGAATAAAGGATCAGTACTGTGTAGAACAAGTTGACAGAACACAGGACTAGGTTTTCTCTCCTATGCCGAGAGTCTCGTGCTAATTTCGGCGAAGATAAGGGTGCGTATTAAGTTTGGGATTAGAATCAAAGTTGGGGTTGGTTTTAAGGCTTGGGAATCCTTACTTTTCTTAGATTTTTTTGCGCAAAACTGCCTGTATTATCTGTGGTTCTTCTTCCAATTCCTGTTTCTTACCGACACTTCGACAACGGTAGATTATGTACAGCAACAAGAAAGTCAGAAACCCCAGGTTCGTGTAATAAAAACCCCCTGGCAATAGCGGTTTTACGGGGTGGAATATTACAGCGGGAAATATAAGATGTATACAGTCCTGGCAAAATTTCATATGTTGTTCTTTCTTCTCTTTGAATTTACGAAGTCAATAGGGCGTATCTGTTATAAAGACTCCAAGAATTTGATAGCCATAGCGGATGGTGGCGCAAAAGCCCTGACATGCCGGTTTCAACCGCAGATAATTCGGTAGAATTATATTGCTTCGACATGGGTGCAAAAATGATAATTTTTCTGGCGTGAAACATTTGCGAACTACACACTTTTCGATTGTTGAGCATAAAACGAAAACACGAGCCTGGTGTTTCTGGCTTTCTTGGTGCTGTACATTTTAAGGCAAATCTCTACGTTTACCACGAAATTTAGTTTTTTAACCATAAATAATTACCCTGAAGAAGTCACAGTTTAAAAACCTATGCATTGAAGTATTCGCATCTGTGGGCTATTTGTTAAATAAGTGGAAAAGATGAGCTCACTGACTTTGACTTCTTAAACGCGTTCGTTGATGTCCTCCCAGAACTTAGTTATATCGACGAAAGTTCGACCGTCGATTTCGACGAGGTCCACCGTATGCTCCACACCAGGTGGTGCAGGGACGGTGACTTGCGCGTGAATTATATTTAAGTGATAGTAGCCTTGCGCCGCAGCTACCGCACTCTCTCCTCCTCCCCCACCTGAGCCCGGTGTCAAGACAGAATCAAGAATACCGGATATGGGAGAGGTCGCAGGTGGCTGGCGCGGCCGGAGCCACCCCTGGGCGTACCACAACACCTAGCTCGGATCCCGCAAAGTGGGAGTGCCATAAAAGCCCCATTAAGAAGGAGCCATTGCAGCCTGACTCTCAGTCCGCCAGTCAGCCACTCCACACAACACCCACACATTGGGCTGACCACTTGTCCGAGTTATCCCGTCAGTTGGCAACCTTCCAAGCCAGTTCTGTAGGCGATGCGGATACCAGGCTGCTCATCACGGTAGGCGTCCATCAGCATAGCCGAGAACATGAGATTGAAGAGGTTGGGGGCCAGTACGCAGCCCTGCTTCACTCCGTTGGTCACTGCGAATGCTTCGAATACCGTCCCGTTGTCAGTGATGCGCGCCGTCATCCCGTCATGAAGCTGACGCACCATGTGCGTGAACCGCTCAGGACAACCAAATTTCTGCATGACTTTCCACAGTCCGTCACGATTCATCGTGTCAAAGGCTTTCGATAGATCCACGAAAGTAGTGTATAGATGAGTTCGCATCTCCTGACACTTCTCTTGTAGCTGGCGGGCGGCAAAGATCATATCGGTTGTTCCGCGGTGTCGGCGGAAGCCACATTAGCCTTCGGAGCAGGCCCTGCTCTAGGTGACCGGTAAGACGATTGAGAAGGATACTGTCGAAGATCTTCCCGGCGATGTTGAGTGACGAGATGCCTCTGTGATCATCCCAGAGTTGCCGGTTCCTTCCGTTTGTAGAGATGGACGTGGTCGCGTCTTTGAAACACATGAGGAACTTGTCCTTGGCGCCACATCTCCTGGAAGCGTGTTGTGAGTTCTGCCATCAGCCGGGGCCCACCGTGTTTGTAGAGTTCCGGTGGGATTGCGTTGGATCCCGAGGCTTTACCGGCTGGAAATCTGCTGCACGTCCTGGATGGTTTCTGGTAGGGAAGGCGGCAGATCCAAGTCATTGTTCGTGTCCACTTGAGGGAGCCTGTCAATGGCAGCATCGGAGATGGCTGATGAGCAATTAAGGACACTTCTGAAGTGCTCGGCCCAGCGCTTCAGAATTTTTCGATTTCTCTGTCAGCAGTGTTGTGCCGTCAGATCTGAGCAGTGGTGCGGTCCCCTTGATACACGGACCGTAGATGACCTTGATGGCTTTGAAGAAATTTTTTTCATTTAATTGCGGTCCGCGTACCTCTGGATTTCCTCAGCCTTTCGGATCATCCAGGCATCCTGCATCTCTCGCAGCCGTTACTGTACAATGCGCCGGCATCTGAAGACGGCTGCTTTGGTGGCCTCAGTCCGAAGGTCCATGTAGGCTTTGTGAAGTCCATTCTTCTCCGCGAGTAAGTTGCTGATGTCGGCGTCATTTCGTCAAACCAGTCCTGGTGTTGACGGCGTGCGCGTCTGAGGACTTCGAGGGTGGTGGACTGGATGATATTTCGCAGTTGACCCCATCGTGTCTCCACGGTAGCATTATCAGCTAAAGCATGTAGGTCCTCCAGTTTCTCGGTTATTTGGTTGCTGAAATCAAAACAGTGAGCAGGCAAATTTAATAAAAGAGTATTTAACTTACATGGCGGCCTCTTACCTTGGGGCCTTCGTCGGGGTTGCAGTCGGAGCCTCATCTGAGAAATGACGAGGCGGTGATCTGTCCAACCATGCAGCGTGGTCCGTCCCGACGTGGGCGTTAAAGTCACCAAGGACAGTTAACTTGTCCTCGGAGAATTTGTCCTTCGCCGCATCAGAGCTCGTCATTGGGGGAGCGTAGGTGCTGATGATGGTGGCGAACTGGTCTCCCCGAAGAGGCAGGTGGAGGCTCAGCAGGCGATCGTTGATACCCTGCGGTAGACAGGGCAGACGTCCCACGATGTCGTTCCGGATGGCAAAGGCAACACCAGCGTCGCGTCGCTCTGTCTTTGGCCGGCCGCTCCAGAAGAAGGTGTAGCCAGCACCCCTATCCTCCAGCTGACCCTGCTCAGAGAATCGGGTCTCACTGAGAGCAGCCATGTCCACCTTGTAGTGCACCAGTTCCCGACCGTTCCGACCGGTTGATTCTAGGATGGTCTAAAAGGGGAACTAACATTGCAGGCTGCTAGTGTGAATGGACTCACCCAAGCAGCCTGGAGGGTATGGCGAGGGGCGTTGGGACGGGGAGTATTGTTACTTGTTTGAGTTTTACGACCGTTTATTTTGCGATCTGCGAGTTAGCCTGGGCCGCCTACGGGGTTGCTGTCGCCCCCACCGTAGGACTTTTTGAGAGGGGTGAGGTGGGAAGTTCGGGAGTCAGACATACCGGGTGTGGAGGCACACACAACACCGGAGACCCTCACCTGGTTTAGCCCGACGGTCGTGACGTTTGCCCGGGGTGTGGCCGCTGGGAAGAACACAACTTCGAGGAGCCATAGGTGAGAGTTGGGTACCAGTTAGAGGCGGCCACAGGAGCATTCACCACCTGTACGAGACAAATGGAGCGACCAAATTCTATCAGTGTGGTGCTACCCCTAACTAGTACCCCTACACCCCACTTAGTTATATAAACATACCCTGCTTCCATTATGGTTTGAGTATGCTGTAAATAACGTCTCGTCAGGCGACTTAACAGGATACGAATAAAGCCACGATTCTGGTGAGTGAACAACTTTGTTCTTCGTTACTTATACCCACTTATATCTGGAATGCGAACATTCGTCTTTATCCAGGATATAATTGTTTAGTCATATCTGCGCTGTCCTTTTGTCATTTGGGTTCAATCTATGCTGCTTACGGGACGGGGAATAGTGGGTTAACTGAGCTTCACAGTGACGGCGGAGCAGATTCAAGGACATGTTGTGACCTTGGTCGGGGTTCTAAGGAAGTTTGCTCATCGCAAGCTGATCGCCTCGAGACAACGCGACTCCATATGTCTGCCATAATTAATATAATAATTCTTATCATAATCTCTTCTTTTTCCATGAGCTTGAGCACCTTTGAACATAAGTAGATGTTTGAGCAGATTTAAAAAATTTGCCTGACAACCTTGTAAGAACCTCAGTGACATCGGTGGGATTCGGAAGCAGGACAGTATGGAATCCACCAATCTTCATGCAGCAATCTGACTGCGCAAGCAGGATTTCCTAAGAAAGAAATCCAGAATCCACTGGACGATTACTGGGCTCACTTAATAATCGCGTTTGGCAGATTCTCCCAGTTAATTTGATCGCCGAGTTTTTCACAATTGGGTCGAATGATTTATTTGAATCTACCAAAGCACATATTACACTAAGAGGTCATCTAGTGGATTATCGATTTCTTGCCTAGGTAATCCCGCCTGGGCCTCCAGCTCATTGTATCAGAAGGGGTGGATTCTTTACGTTGCAGTAGGCTGGGCGTTTAACTTCCCCTCAGTGTGATTCAACTCACGGCTTCCAGTGGAGCCTCATAGCTCAGATGGTTAGAGCCTTAGCCGTAATGAGGCCTTCCCCTTTGCTGTCGTAAGTTAAAATCCCACCGAGGTCACCTAGGTTTTAACAATTGGGTTTAATAAATAAGCAATTACCTCGAAGAAATCACAGTCGACCAACCTACGTTTCCGATTAGTTGTCAGTACGTTAATATATGTACCGGACCGGTTATACATATTTGAAGACATGCATTTGTCGATTCTTACTGCTTCGACGCTACCGCATCGTTGCATTTAAATAAGTGAATACCCTAATTTCATTTTGACCTGAATTTACTGTCAATCACCTCTCGTCAGGAGACTGCAAGGATGTGATGAAGTAGACATATTGGCGTAGTCAGTTTGCTGTTGGGTTCGTCTACGATAATTTCCGAGGTTTATTGATACGCTTGATGGAGTATAGTAACAGGTGCACTGTCATCCTAGTGAGGGGCCTCAAGTCCGGATGTTTATGGATTCTGCTCAGGTTAGGCTCACAGAGCCGCGGTTTACGCAAGTTGATTGACATTGGCTCTGCAGCTGACTCAGCGAGAACGACGGCACGCGGCAAACTAATACTTAGACTTCGCTGGTTTTTAGCGGCCGCAGCTGTCTGCCAGAAGGCGGGCCTGATCAGAACTTTCTTTTCGGCTCCCCTACACTCTACAACGCCCTCGAGGAACGTCCACGTGTACGAGACAGGTGCCCAAATACATAGAAAGACATCTGGGTGACTAAATTCTCCTAGTCGTCTGAAAGTCGTAATAGCGTAGGTATTCTACGCGTTCGAGAAGGCGTTGAATTTAAAAGGAATCTAAGAAACGTTTGTTAAATAAAAATCCGATTGGGACAAGATACCGCAAACGCCTACTTCTAACGTGGTTTCATGTTTGAGTAATAGGTAATAGAAGGTTTAATCACCTGATTGCGGTGAAGCAAAGTTGTGGTATGATCACCGATAAAAGATGTCTAAATGACTACCTACGTGAAATGACTCCTGTGGAACTTTAGCACCTGCAGCCTTGCGCTGCGCTAGGGGTCAAATGGTCCTGTCTCCCGGGCCGTCCTAGGACAGCCAATCGCAGGCACCCACAACCTCTGCATTCACCCAATCAACTCACCAGGCCGACACGGGCGGACTATCACAGGACGTTTATTTATTCACACCACCATCCTAACTGACAGGCGTGCGCTCGGGCCCACAGCCGAGCGCGTTAGCAGCTCTGAGCACCACAGAGTGTCTGTCGAAACTAAATGTCTTCTACTGGTGGATGTTTGTTTGGAGTGGTTGACTGAGAAGCAGGCTGCAATGGTGCCTTTTTAAAATGTGACCTCTATGGCACACACACACACACTAGAGATCCGAGCTATCCACCCTAATTTTTGGGCGAACCTGGTGTATTTGGTGTTGTGCAGCCGACGTAGTCGAGCTGTTTAACTCCGCCAGCCATTGCGCCGAATCCCGCCTTTAGTCTTCTTGTCTCTGTCTTGATACCGGACCCAGATGAGTGAGAGAGGAGAGATTGTGGTAGCTGCTGTGCAAGTATGCTATAAATTTAAGCTAATCCAAGCTCAGGTCTCGTTCTTGTGCTACCTTGACGAGCGCACATGATGGATACCGTCGGCAAGTACGGCTAAACTGCGCCCTGCCCTAGCGAACTAATCAGCCACATCTCACAATTGCCATCAGGATGCGAAGTTTGAAAATGTTACAAGTCCAATAATCACGAATTCGCAGCACCGACGAGTCATCGCATAAGACGCGAACAACAGGTTGATCGTTGCGGACGCTGACGGTGCCATCTGGTAGTAACTTGCGCATTTATTAGTTTATAGTGAAGCAATCATGCACTATATCTTCCTCACTCTCTCCTCCCACACGACAGTTCGACCGTCGTAGTCCGACGATGTCCACCGTATACTCCACGGAAGCATGGTGCACGGATGGGGACTTGCGCGTTATTTAGATTAAAGTGCAAGTAGACTTGCGCTGCATCTACCGCACTCTTTACTCCTCCACCTGAGCCCGGTGCCATGACAGGAGTCAAGATGACTGGAGGCGGGATAGGGCGCAGGTGAATGGCGCGGCGGAGCCGCCCCTGGGTATGCCACCACATTTGGCTTGGATCCCCCAAGGAATGGGAGGGTCATAAAGGCCACATTAAGAGGGAGTCATTGCAGCCCTGACTCTCGGTCCACCAGTCAGCCACTCTGCACAAAAACATACATTACTGACCACGCGGTCCAAGTGTTCCCGTCAGTTGGCAACCTTTCTAAGCCACGGCTTTTTAGCCACAGTGATAGTTTAAAGCGCGTCAGATTGTTTATAGTGAGGAAAATAAGCTGAGCTGTTGGCATCTCTCTCTCTCCTTCACCTCCACAATCAGACCACCGTTCGAGCCAGTCAGTTGTCTGATGTGGGAGTGGGTGAAATGGCTGATGGGTTGGCGTACCCGTCTTCGAGCGCCACAGCACGATTTGGCCTCCATAACGCACACACCAGGATTCACTTACACAGGGGATATGGAGGAGCCATCGCCGTCTGACTCCCAGTCCACTGGTCAGCCACTCGACGCACACAGCACCTTCACTGGGCCGACGGCGTGGTGGGGTGTAAGCGTCAGATTGACAGCCTACCAAGTCATGGTTTCTAGAAAACCGTGATATTTTCAGGTATATGATGATGTAGAAGGTGTTGTCTACGTATTGGTGTAGGAAGTTTGCGCTGATGTGGCTTAGCCTCCAGTGGTTTACCGCAGGTTGTCGTGGAGGCACATTTGTCCTAAGAGGACCATGCAATGTGTAAATGTGCGAGTTGAGGGTTGGCAGAATTTGACGTAGAATTTTTCAATTTTTGGATTGTTGTTCATTGCGTCCGAAGATGTCCGACCAGGCCTATTCGTGCGCGGAAGCTGCGTTGACAGTGCGGACATGTTGGAAGGGCCTGGGCATTGACGGTGTTGGTCTGGGGCGCTAGTGACTTTCGTGCCGCTCTTTTGGCCTTGGCGGCGGCGATCCGGTTGGCCTCATAGATTGCTGAACCAGTCTTCAATGATCTTCTCCATGCCGGTCTATCCTGGGCGAGGTCCTCCCAGGTCACCTAGTTGATTAGCAGTTGCTTCAGCGATTTCTTCAAAGTGTCCTTGTAGCGTCGTTTTTGACCTCCCTGCCGGCGAGAACCCGTAGCGACATCTCCGTAGAAAAGTCGTTTGGGTAGTCGCTCGTCATCCATTCTTACCATGTGGACGCTCCATCGCAGTTGCACTTGTCTCAGCATGGCATGGATGCTGAGGATTCCGGTTTGCATCAGAACGTCCGTGTCCAGGATCCCTATCTTGCTCCAGGACTTCCGTGTGTGGGATCCTCGTCTTGCCATCCTCAGCTTCTAGTATTCTGCGGAGGAAGCCGAGCTGGAAGTGATTCAGCTTCCTGGCTTCGGTTCTGAGTAGACGGTTCCAGGTCTCCACTCCCGTAAAGGAGTGTCGTCAAGACGACGGTCTTGTACATCTTCAGTTTGTTGTTCGGGTGAATACCGTGGCAAATCCCACACGGAGGCCCTGCATTCGGCAGAAGGCCTGACTGGATTTGGTGATCCGTTGGGCAACCTCGTCATCGATTCTCGTATTGCGTGACAGCGTGCTTCCTAGATAAGCGAAGGTTTCCACGTTTTTGAGTTGAGCACCGTTGACATTGATTCGAGGAGCATTGTATTCCGCGCTGGGTGGCGGTTGGCCCATGACCACCGTTTTGGCTGTACTGATTGTTAATCCAAAATCGGCGCAGCCTGCAGCGAAGAGGTCCATACTCCTTTGCATGTCCCTCCTCCGTCACGGTGTTAAGGGCGCAGTCGTCCGCGAAGAGCACGTCATGGACTGTAGTCGTAGACACGCGCGTTGAAGCCTGCATACGCCGACTGTTGAGAAGGTGCCCGTCAGTTCTGTAGGCGATGCGGATCCCAGGCTGCTCATCACGGTAGGCGTCCATCAGCATAGCAGATTACATGAGACTGAACAGGGTGGGGGCCGGTACGCAGACCTGCTTCACCTCCTTTAGTCACAGCGAATGCTCTCGGATACCATCCCATTTTCAGTGACGCGCGCTGTCATCCCGTCATGAAGCTGACGCATCATGTGCGTGGAACCGCCAAGGTCCGTCTAATTTCTGCATGAATTTCCACAGTCCGTCGCGATTTACAGAGTCAAAGGCTTTCGTCAGATCAACGAAGGTAGTGTAGAGGTGAGTCCTCATCTCCTGGCACTTCTCTTGCAGCTGGCGAGTGGCGAAAATCATTTCGATTGTTCCTCCGTGTCGTTGGAAACCCCATTGGCCTTCCGGCAACACACAGACACACACCAGTTCAACCGTTGTAATCAGACTATGTGCACCGTATGCTCCATTGAAGGGTAGTGCAGGACGGTGACTTGCACGTGGATTAGTTTTTAAGTGATAGTAGCCTTGCGCTGCAGCTAATCGCAATCTCTTTCCATGCCTGCCTGTGCCCAGTGTCATGACAAAGTCAGGAAGACTGGAGGCGGCAGAAGACGCAGGTGGCTGGCATGGCTGGTGCCGCCGTGGGCGGGTCACCACACGCGACTTGGACCTCACGGAGTGGTTGTGCCATAAAAGCCACATAATGAAGGAGCCATTGCAGCCTGACTCTCATTCCGTCAGCCGTCCATGGTGCACAAACGCACGCACGGCATCTACCGCACTCTCTTCCCTCACCCGTCTGTGTCCGCTGTCAAGACATAGACAAGATGACCGGTGGTGGTGTCGAGCGCAGATGAATCATCTCCCACGGAGTGGGAGTGCGGGATGCAGTATGAGCTCGCACCTACGCGTGCCCATGTTCGGTATTTGTTATGGGACTGCATCCCAGAAATAAGGGCCTGTCACACCCTACCACGCATCTACACGCTGACAAAGTCAAGCCTCGCTGAGGGTCGGCGGGGATGTGTAGTTTCCCTACCCCGGGCGCCTGCCGCAAAGTTGCACCTCTTACGTGTACCACATTCATCTCTGTGGGTTTCGGCCGATCACGGCAAGCAAAACTGACCAATCAACTTCAAAGATTGACTCAAACGTGCTCCTCACTCAGGGCGTCGTGACGCATGCTCCACCCCTCGCTCGGAACGCCGCTCTCACGGCGCCAGACGCGTGCCCCTCATCCGAACGCCAACTCGTTCTAGCCTGTTTCTCCAATCTTTCTGTGCATAATTCAATATCTTCTGGACTGACGCCCAATCACTTTTTCTTCCCTATTTGGAACGAGGCCCTCGAGGCTAGTGCCCGCCCCTATGGGTTTAGCTGCCGTGGTAACCAAAAATGCCAGACAGCCCACCCACACGACCCGATTTCTAAAATTACACGCGCAAGATAGTGTTTTGCAAACTCAAGTAGCTGACATAAAAATCACAGTAAGGAGTAGCCATGACAACTCAACCCTCAGTCCTGAGTAGGATCTGCTGACACGCTATTATTGATAGGTTGGTCGCGATAGATTGAAGGGATGGCAGACATGAGAGAGAGAGAGAGAGCAGGAGAGACAGAGAGAGAGAGAGAGAGAGAGAGAGAGAGAGAGAGAGGAGAGAGAGAGAGAGAGAGAGAGAGAGAGAGAGAGAGAGAGAGAGAGAGAGAGAGAGAGAGAGAGAGAGAGAGAGAGAGAGAGAGAGAGGAGAGAGAGAGAGAGAGAGAGAGAGAGAGAGAGAGAGAGAGGAGAGGAGAGAGAGAGAGAGGAGAGAGAGAGAGAGAGAGAGAGAGAGAGAGAGAGAGGAGAGAGAGAGAGAGAGAGAGAGAGAGAGAGAGAGAGAGAGAGAGCGAGAGAGAGAATTATTCAGTCGTTCAGAAATCACAGGCCCGTTTTAGCAACAAAGGTTTATTCTTGACAAAATAAACGTTGTACATGTGTTAAAACTAGTCACAGTATGATCCCCGAACATCTATACATCTCTGCACCGATCAACAAGATCGATGACAGAAGCAACAGATGAGTTCTATGGTGCACATTTTGCCCCTAGCACACTTATCTGTCTCTGATTATGGGTTCGAGGATAATCCGAAACGCCTTGTTCTAGTGATGGTACCTTCTCTTCCTGATAGACAAGATTATTTATGTCTCGTCGACAAAATTCCAGTGGCTGTGCTGCTAAAAATCTTTTGAATCCAGCTTACAGCACACCTCGCATGCTTCGTCACGATCAAGCCATTGCCCTGATCACTTAAGGTTAGCATAAAGGGTACATCCATTCGTCACACATCACTAATCGATGAAGAACTGAATCATTAGGGATTGCCAGGAGAGAGAGAGAGGAGAGAGAGAGAGAGAGAGAGAGAGAGAGAGATAGAGAGAGAGAGAGAGAGAGAGCAGGAGAGAGAGAGAGAGAGAGAGAGAGAGAGAGAGAGAGAGAGAGAGAGAGAGAGAGAGAGAGAGAGAGAGAGAGAGAGAGAGAGAGAGAGGAGAGAGAGAGAGAGAGAGAGAGAGAGAGAGAGAGAGAGAGAGAGAGAGAGAGAGAGAGAGAGAGAGAGAGAGAGAGAGCATCAAACGCACGTTAAAACGCCGATCTCTTTGGATTTTAATTAAACCGCTTGGGACTCATGTATCGAGGCTTTTCACCTTACCAATTTGCATCAAATGAGCTGACATCACTGAAGCACTACCACCAAGTGCTTCAGACGTATGTTGAGGTGAGTTTACGTGAGTATTCTTCAACAATTGCTTTCGAAAGTATACATGGTCGAGAGCGCTGGAACGTCCTCTACCTTCAGAGCTTCCCATTAACACTACAGAACTCCTGAAACCAGCTACGGACCGCCCGATTACTTGTGTCTCTAAACGGGCCGCGTGGTAGATGCGCTGACCAACACGTGGGTCAGATTAAGGCACGGCAAGTCGTTATTCGGCTTTTGAACTCCCACAACAAATGCCGAACATGTGGGAGCGGAGGCACGCGTAGGTGCAGGCTCGCCACACCAGCCACTCTTGACATTTATGACACTCTGACTCCTTGCGATCTGATTCAGGCGTCACGGCATCTCTGGCCATGTCAGTCATATGCGCTTGACCTCGCCTCTGGATTTCCTTTGACTCTCAGTCTTTATGGCACTCCCACCCCGTGGATCAGAGTGAGGCGTGAGGCACGTCAGGATGCTCTGCAGCCGCACGAGCCAGCCAGTTGCGGCTCTGACCCTGTCCCTGGTCTTCATGACTCTAGCTTGACGCCGGGCAGAGACGGGTAAGGGAAGATATATATATATATATATATATATATATATATATATAGAGAGAGAGAGAGAGAGAGAGAGAGAGAGAGAGAGTGGTAGATGCAGTGCAAAGTCTACTATCACTCAAAACTAATGCAGGTGCGAGTCACTGTCGCTGCACCACCACGCTGTAGTGCATATGGTGGTCATCACCGACTACGACCTGTCGATCTGTCGGGTCCCTCTCTCATGCCCCGTTGATAGTGGTGACTGTTTTGGAAGAAGACGGACTGGGTGTTTGAACTCATGCGACAGAAAAGCAAACGCATTTCTATTCCTCCTCGTTATAAAGCGGGCTTATACGCCTCCAAATTGTAGTCTAAAAAGAAAGTTATAGGAGGATTATTAAAGAGTGAAGATAGTTCTATGCAAACATGTAACATTTTTGTGTGCACTGTCAAAGTAGCAATTACTTTCAATTTTTGAAAGCGAGCGCACTGGGTCACAAGAATGGATTCTCTAGTATGGACCCTTTGCTCTCCGTCACCCTACCTCTCGTTGGATCAACCCGACCAGGAACATAGTAAGACGCAGTGGCTGACAGGATTACAGCCCGCCTGCTCTCCTTCTCAAATGTCCTTGGCGTCGACACGTAAACAAAGCATTGAAAGGAGTCATTGCAGCCTGACTCTTGACCTTTGGCGGCCTGACGATCTTCTGCACCAAGATTTGTGTAAAAAGATAGCACAGTAATAAGAGGGGGCCAAAGCAGATCTACTACACGATCCAAAATGTTTCAGCCAATTGGGATTACTCTCCAAATGGAAGACGTCTTGATTGAGTGCATTGTTCGCTTTGCGTAAGCGGATCGAGTAGGACGGAGTTTGTGGTCAAGGTACTTCCACCCGCCAATTTAACGTCTTTATGAAGCCTGATTGCGAGATTTTCGCAGAGTGAACTCTCAGGGCTTAGGTCTGGTTGATTGCGAAAAAGCAGATCAGAAATAACCATTTAATTCCGCTTTTGTTCATCACCGACATTTCTGGTTTCTACTGTGAGATTGGTTCAGGCACGCGTCCTAGTGGCATGCCTGAAGCACCACCTCAACAGGCTTTGTGTTCAGGAGTAAAAATGACAAGTTTATATCATCATTGGCATGGAACAGTTACAATGATTAATTGCATCGCGCGAATTTCTCAATATCTAACTGAATTCCCGTGTATTTCTCTCTCATTCTCCAACATCTAACACGATTCGTAGTCACCGATAATGAAAACGACCAAATGATGGGTGTACATACGGTGTTTGACGTAGATGAATTCATCGTCTACGCGTGTTACACATGCGCTGATTCACACTTCACAACTATAGCCACCGTAGGGGCTCCTGCTCACCCGTGAGAGTAGTGTAGGGAAGGCCTGGCTATGGAGCCCACCGCCACCCACTCCCAGGTCGGGTATGGCTGGTTGATGACGGCTAATAAGCCAAAAATGGCCATACCAGTCTCCCTTGTTTTTACCGGTAACATCACTCAGCTTAATCTCAGGAACCTTCGGTCTCACAATTTGTAGTGTTCCATCTGCTGCTTTAAATGCACTTGCCATTATTCAGTGAGGCAACTGAGGGCACCAACCGAAATGCACCAACCTGACGGAAAGAAAAAGTCAGCGAATTTGAAACAAACCAGTCGCCCACCCCTGCATTCGCGAAGGTAATACTGCGTTCAAGAAATGACAGTTCTTCCAAAAAGGCTCAGCCTGATTTATGATCCATTTGATCTGAGCGGTAAGACTGGCGGGTGGTTTCGATGGATTTTCTTTATGGGCATATGTCTAAACAGACAGGGAGCGAGAACTGGACGTTCGCAACATTGCGCGTGTTAACACCTAGAGCCCTCAAAAGCGGACCACGAGGTCCTACATCGGGAGAGGAGACGGTGTGGTGGATGCTGCGTGTCCACATTAAAACCACTCCACGCGCAAGTCACGTGCTTTGTGCCCACTCGTCCTGTGGAGCACATGGTAGACGTTGCCAGCATCGACAGTCGAAGTGTCGTTACAGGAGGGCCTTCATTTTCCCGGTTCAGCATCTCATCCCCTGACAGATGCGTAGATTTCTGATCTGGCTAGTGTCGGTGCGGTTGTCCGGTAATTGAAATGAGCATCAAACACTTGGGCCAGGGCCACCAGTTATTTTTGCATTTTACAGCATGTAGTGACCTCGAATCCGCGCGCATGTTGCAATACTGAACCTCTTGCAGGTTACATTTAATCGTGCAATAACCAGTGGCTGTCTGGTTCCCGCCAATACCGGCTGTCTCAATCTAGCCAGTCAAGGCTAATCTATACATTGTTAAGTGTTTCAAAAACAGAAGATTGACTGTAAGCAGGACGTGCGCATGACCTTGAAAGTTGCTTTGCTGTGCAGGCTTGGCGGATGTCTAGACAGTACGGAAAAGCAGACAATGCACACCCGACCCCCCTTGAATGTCCTGGAGATGACTCCGCATGGCCTCACACTGGGGTGTCGCAGCTGCGGTGCCGGACGTGTCCCCGTCCACAACACCTCCCCAACCCCTATTTCGATATTTTGAACAGAATAAACTATTCTCTCAACTGGTGTCCCGCGGGTTACTCTTTCTCATACGGAATCAGACCCGTAGGTCAACGGCTCTGGTCTTCCCCTAACTGCAGCGATAAGCGAGCCTGTGGAGTTGGTAGCAGGAGCGAGCACTACATTGCACGCTTGCTCTGTTATGGAAACTTCCAGAACCTTCAGGCTCCAGCGTCGAAAAAGGAAGAGAAGAAATTGGCAGATGAGCGCATACTATATTCTGTAAATAAAGACTGTAGAGCAGGTTCGAAAAGCTGGCGTTCGACCAGGCCAAGTTGGGCTACCGTGCCCCCTAGTGGGAGTGCACAACGTCCCCAATCAGCAGTCTCATCAGCCATGATGGCCCAGATTTCGAACAACTGTGGTCGCTGTCTAAAAGCACGCTCTCGAGCAGTAATCCACTATCGCCACCGTCCTGGATCGCGAGCGCACGACGCGCTGACGCATGCCGGCTTGGCGTTTTGTGCAGTGTCTCCCTGTCCACACCGTCTAGATATCACGCCACACCTGCGCCGACAAAGCAACTTTCAAGGTCGTGTACGCAGAGCCGTTGACCTTTGATCTGATTGGCTAGCTTTCAGCCTATGACATTCCTGCCTCGCCATATACCCTCGAATTGTCCCTCATGACTCCCCTCACATGTGCTGTTTCCCGTCTCGCAGTACAGGCCCTGCTTACAGTCATTCTTCTGTTTTGGAAACATAGCACTTTGTCTTCGTTCCGCTGATTATGTGGTTGGTTGGGGCGACGACAGAAAGAATTCGCAATTTTCGTGGATCTGATCGGCATCCGCAACACATATGTGACTGCGAAGATATCCAAGTAGGTATCGCAGCAGTTTAACTTGCTAGGGAAGATCCCAACCACTACGGACATCCTGGGCTGGGTCCGCATGAGAACAGAAGAACTGAGACGCAAGTTGAAGGATAGTATGTTCTGTACAGAACTATCGGAGAAGGGGTAGGAAGAAGTTGGCAGCCGAACGAGAGCACACGTCAGACGGCTGCAACAGCGTGTCCCAAGTGCGAGACAGTGGCGAGACTATGTGTGATTCAGTCTTGAAGGTGATTAGCCGCGACTGGTTTGCGCGCGCTAGTAGTCGCGAGAGGTTCAGCATTGCAACATGCTGCGAATTTGGGCCACTGCATAAGCAAATTCGAGACTTGAACGGACGAACATAGTAGGTTCAGGTATATGGAGTGTCTTCATTGGCATCATTCTGTTTTATGGCATGGTGCGGAGGTAACTGATCAATGCAAAACGGATCAATCAGGCCATAAGTAGGATTTAACAATGGGAACACGGTGTGAGGAGTTAGACGCCGGTGTGTTGGTTCGGAGGGGTTCAACAGCGCTGGTTTGGCGTGAAAGTTTTCCAGGACGTTCGATTGATATGGAGGCCCCTGAGTGAAACCTCTGGAAATGTGCATTTTTGTCCGCCTTACCGTATGCGTGTCCATAGCGACTTTTCTACAGGATAATGACTGACCAACAGTCCTACGTACTCGTTGTAAACTTACTTTGTGATCATCGATCTAATCAGCTTTCCTAACCAATTGTGATCGCAATGGGAAAATGGCGGCTGTATATTGCTACTGTTACGGATTTGATCCGGTCCTGTTCGCAAACTACGTTCTCCTAAGTGACTTGGGGATAGAAGATACTCGTGCTACTTCGTCAACCGGTAAATGCAAAGACAGAACGAGTAATGGAGGAATATTGACAGCAATGACAAGGGAAACTGGAATGGCCATTTTTGGCTTCACTTGAGGATCGAACCCGCGACCCATTCAGCATATGTGCAACGCTGTCACCATTGAGCCACGGGCAAGTTGTCTTGCCGGTTTACATCAGCAATATTAACTACATTCGTTGATGAACGCGCACCAATCACTAACGGAACTCAATCGTTCGGCTCTGCCTTGATGCTTACTTTAGAGCTCTGCCAGCAGGCGCACAGTGGCTAGTAGTAGAATAAGCACAGAAAAATTGCCGGCAAGTACAAAGGAGACTGGAATGGCCATTTCTGGCTTACTGGCCGTCATCAGTCAGTCAATATTCTCGATGTAAACCAGCAAGACAACAAGCCCCTGGCTCAATGGTTAGAGCGTTGGACTTCTGCTCAATGGATCGCGGGTTCGATTTTCTAGTAGTGCGATACCTGGGGTTGGGTATGGCTGGCTGATGATGGCTAATTAGCCAGAAATGGCCATTCCAGTCTTCCTTGTCCTTGCCGGCTGTATTTATCTGCCTATTTTAATACCAGCTGCTATGCGGTTGCTGAGGGGGCACGAGAATGAAGCCTCAAGGCAGAACGGGACGAGTGAGTTCCGTTAGCGATCGATGAGCACTCATCAACGAAAACAGTCACAACGAGAGAGCTCACCGAGCCGGCTGCAGATTTTGGATAGCGTTTTTGTACTTAAATAACGTGTCTGTAGACGTCAGCCGTCTTCTCACGCCACTTGGAGGTGAAGTGGCACGCGAATACAGAGTAGAATCTGTCAAGGTGGAAATACCCTCTGTCGCTGCAAAAGTCTGAAACTCTTCACCGGGTCTGGTGCAGTTGTGGACAGCGCACGCAGGTCGCAAAAAAAGGAAAAGTATTGGGTTTGGCAGTATTTTTGCAGGTTGCGGCTCACTGGAAAGGATGGCACACACAGTCCTAAGTTAGATAAGGCCAAATATCTCCCGATATTCAACTGGGCCAAAGGAATTATTGGAATCTGCCCAAACCACAAAATTAAGTAAACGTGCCCGGTAGTCGTCCGGCGGATTCTAGACAGACTGCTTAGGAAATCCTGCTTGGTCAGTCAGGTTACAGTACTTTGCAGTGGACTAGGTAGGTAACATGATCCAAGTGTGATTCAACTCACGGCTCTCGATGGTGCTTCGTAGCTCACGTATTTAGAGCGTTGGTTGTACTAAAGTATTCCCTCGTACTGTTTATCGGTCCGAACCCCACAGAAACCATCATGTTTTTTACAGCCAGGTCAAAGGAAAAGAAATATTCAAAAATATTGAGTCGCAAGCTGCCTGAATCATGGTACTCCATCCACCCACAGTTCATAGCTTCTCTGTGCAAATGCTCCGCTTGGGTGGAGTAATTAGTCACGCGAGCTGCACGCGCATGAGCAACACCTCCAGTTATGTTTGAATCACACCGCCGAGCGACTATCTCCCCAAGTACCAACACCGATGGTTAAATCGTGGTAGCCATGGTCTCGAGAGCGACAGTTAAGGAATCATCCCACCAAGTACGAATGATTGTGATGAATGCACGTATGCAAGAAGCTGCAGCTGATAGGCATTGCAACCTCCTTGCGTCCACTATTCTTCTACCTGGCTTATGTTGATGCTGGGGTTAATAGCGCACCAAAAACAAAGACAGATGAAGATCCATTAATGATCGGATGTATGGCCCACTTGATTTTTACTTCAAAGGAATGCCCATTTCTATCATTTGGATGAGGCCCTTCCCTTTAACTCATTACCCGTGACGCCTCCTTTATATGTTACCATTAGGGTTGACTTTCGGCTCAGGGATGGTAATAGTATTAGGATTAGAGGTTGAGGGTTAGAGTTGGAGGTTAGGGTTAGGCTTATGGGTTAAAGTTAGGCTGCAGGGGCCCATCTCTGCGCACTTGTTGGAAAGTGGAACTTCTCGCGACTACAGGCACGTACGCACCAGGGGCTGCCTGTTCCTCACCAATCCCGGCTGTCCAAACCGGTCAATCACACTCAAGGCTGACTCACACACGGTCTCGCCATTGTCTCACACTTGGGACGCCGCTCTCACGGTTGTCAAGTGTACCCTTGTCCGGCAGCCAACTTCTTCCAACCCCTTCTCCGCTAGTTTTGTTCAGACGACAATTCTTCTTACAGAACCAGGCTTCTGCGATAGACACAAGTTCAGAGTTAGCAGGTAGGCTACCAGTGCTGTCAACTTCAATTATATCCTCAGCCACAGAATCAAATTTAAAGATGTATTCTAATTAGTTTACATTACAGGCAGAGATCAGCTCACCTGGAATATCTAATCAATGTCTGTGACTTTATTTTACCGTCCGTTTACAACTCTTAGTTCCGTTATTCCAATTTACTAGCTTTTGTTTTAACACTTAATTGTTTATTTAAACCAATAAATGGTGTAAGTGCAATTGCTGATCTTGTGCTTTCCAAAAACAGCCGTATGCCATTTTTGTTTACCTGACCCATAAAACCCCTATTACCACCATTCCCGTATTATATGAGTCCTTGCGTCCCATATTATAAGTGGGGCAAAAAAATCTTTGGTCCTACCAACCAAGCTTTCAGTTAAACGGACGAAAATTAAATCCATAGCAAATGTTCTCAGTGCCGGCGCTGTGTACTGTGCCCCCACTGAATGTGCTTTCGTGTGGCCTGTACGCTTTCAGACCATAGGTGTCCAAGGTCTATTCCTACCAGTTCGTCTCCAACATTATTCAAGGGGTTTCCTTTCCTGTTTTCATAAATAATCCATGTTTTCAGCTGTGTCTCCTTGACGTCCTCATCAGGAAAAACGTGGAAGATGGGGTTGCATCATCGTGTACCGGAAGGTGCTCAACACAATCCACATCCTCAGCTGTCACAACTACCAGTCAACGGCTGTTTTAAAGCTTTCTTATAAGGAGCAAAAAATGAACACATCATTTATGAAACCCCTTAACAAGGAGTGGTTACCCTGAAAACTTCCTAAAGCTCTGTCTCAATATTCGGCCACGTAGAACGTCCAGGAGAGTGACATCCGCGCTTTAGCATTCTTTACTGTATGCAGGAAATGTATCAGAGGCGACAGAACGCAGGCTGACAGAGCCTACCGAGGGCAGCACCCATAATCGGGCAGCTGAATTGCGTCGTACATGCTTTCTGCCGGTGAAGGACTAGCTGTAGGCGGTTGTGCATTCTGGTGTAGATTAGCAAATTCCATGCCACTACGGCGTAGTCCACAAATTTGCGAGCAAAAATGGACAGTTTTGACAGGCGACCGGCTGTCCTTGGAGGAGGAGGAGGAGGAGAAGGAGCGGGAAGAGGAGGATGAAGACAACAATTTCGGGCGCGCTGGCCGGCAGGGTGAGAGCTACTGGAAGCCGAGGGCAGCTCCGACAGAAATTTCATAAACTCATTTACTGAGACCGCACCCCGCCCCTCTCCCTTCTGTCACTGCGCTTTACGCCCACGGGACCAAATGGTGTGGCCCAGCTTCCGGTCAAGGATGCCAACGCCCACCGCCTGAATGCGTGACTCAAACCCAGCCGAGGATACACCGTCTCTCTCTCCCCCCCCCCCCCCCCCTCGGAATCCAAAACTGCTCTGGTGCCGTCGCTGTTTCAGGCTTTCTGATGCCAGGCTTCTGTACCGAGCCGAAAGCTCAGATGACACCTTGCTGGAAGACAGTTCAGTACGTGAACCGTGGTAAAAAGGATTTTATGGGTAGGGCAGAATGAAGCAGAAAACCTGGGAGAAGCAAACAGAGAAGGTAGGAGTGATTACAACCTAGTTATCAACTATAAATAGGCTAAGGGGAACTCGCGGGATTTAAGGGAAACGGAAAAGCTATCCCAGGGACAAAGAGCAAGAGAATCGGCCTCTCAGATCAATGTAAGGGAAAGCAAACCTGAACTGGCGTCAAACAAAGCTAAAGGGGAACATTGTTGACTGAAGGACGAAAATTAAATCAGGGACAGGTAATCCATAGCCAATGTTCTCAGTGCCGGCGCTGTGTAATGGGCTCCCACTGAATGTGCTTTCGTGTGGCCTGTACGCTTTCAGACCATAGGTGTCCCAGGTCCATTCCTACCAGTTCGTCTCCAACATTATTCGAGGGGTTTCCTTTCCTGTTTTCATAAATTATCCATGTTTTCAGCCCCGCGGAGTTTAGCTGCCAGGACAGTGCAGCTTTTATCCTCATTTGAGCACCAATGAGGATTCCACGGTAATTCCATACGGACTGCCCGGCTATCTGGACAGCCGTCAATTTTGATGTTCCTTGTGGTAGTCGCAAGGAGGCCTAGGTTTCAACGAAAGACGGCTAGAGAATGCAGTGTTAAATTCGAATTCATCCGCAAATAAAAGGCCTTGAATGCCAGCCTATGATACTTTTGTTTCAATGCACTCACACGTTGCAACGCTGCGTCTCTCGCATATATTTGCACGTGCGCACCAGCAGCACTCTAGCTCTTGGCCAATCACGAATATGCGAATTGGCCAATCATCTTCAAGGCCGACTCTAACTGCTCTCGCTCCAGGCGCTGTGCCGGCTCTGCAGCCCACACTCTGGACGCTGCTCTCGCGGCTCCACAAGTGCTGTCATCCGGCTGCCAAATTCTTCCGACCTTTTCTCCACATAGTTCTCGGCAGAACACAATATCCTGTCAGCTGGCGTCCCACTTTTTTACTTCCTATTCGGGACCGGGCCTGGAGGTCGTAGAGGCCCCAGTATGCTCTATGCCTTACGCTGCCACGACACGCCCACGTCAAATGGCAAGTGACTTCCAAATTGGCTTATTTCCGCCAATCACCATCAGCGGCATCACTTCCCCAATTCGCCTCTGTTCTCTGAGATCGGCGGACACGGCGTGGAAACTGATCATACTTTTCTACCCTTACTCCTTCAGTCGCCGCACAATGAAGCTCATGACAGCTGTTTCACGATGAATCTGTTGCCTGCGCGCTCCAGATGAAGACTTAAGCAACTGATGAAATTATTCACCATCATGGCAGCACAGATACTAGCGAAAAGTCCAGACACGTGTTTAGCCGATATTCTGCCAATGCATGGCACAGCAGTGAGGGGTTTGACTCATCATTTGTTCACCCAGCATTCCATGTGTGCTTTCTGGTAGCTACTCTAGTTTTGAAATTTCAGCTTTTTACTTTCCTTAGAAGTTAATTTCTTACGTGGAGCAGATCATTTTTTCAAGGGTTATACCGTGGTTATCCCGCAGTGACTGATGGACTTCAGCTAAAATATTCATATCACATTTCGGTCGGCGCCTATAAACCCTTGAATAAACTGATCTGTTCCAAGTTGAAAACTAATTCCTGAGGAAATTAGAATGCCGAGATTTAAGCGAGGTACGAGAATTTATGCAGGAAGATTGCCAACGAGAGGGAGGAGGGAACAGCGACGTTTTTTTCATTGAACTCCTAACGGTTTCTGTCCGTTAGTAGAAGTGTTGTCCTCATAGTTCGCCCGGATTCTTTCTTGTTTCCACATAACATTGAATCTTGTTATCAGCTTCTTCAAACGTTAACGGCCATAGTATTTGCAAACTGCTATCAAATTTCGAGTCAGCCTCCAAAGCTATTCCACGTGGAAAGTGTTGCAGTGATCTGATCGCGTCCTGCAGACACTGTAAATGATCAGGTGCAGCACCGTTTTTCCAGTCAGTCAATGAAATCCACGGTGACAGTGGATGACACTTTTGAACGTTTAAAATGGCGAACACAGCTCCAGCATATTCTCTTTCGAAGTCAGCCCGCAGAAAACGTTACCTGACTCTTGTCTGATCCCTCAACTCGGTCGGACGACTTACAAGTGTATGCTCACCCCATTTCGGCAGAGCTACCGAAGTAAATCTCGCGTGCAGGTAACGGGGCAGTTATTGCTGCCGGTCCCCTTGCGAACTTAAAGGATGCTGTGGCCGATCCCAAACCACTGCTATCAGGATAACACGGATTTTATGCAAAAAAATAGTAATTGAATATCAAACGACCTGAGAGCCCAGCACAGGCTACGTGCTTTTGTCCATGCCGTGTGGTTAACTTTCAGTAGAACAAAAGGTACGGTTAAAAAAGGGTGAAAAATTAGTTAAAGTCAAGATATTCAGGCACCTCGGCACACTCCTTATGAGCAGGCAGCTACTGGAATGCAGCGAAGCATGCATTCTTAGGTATTTGTGTTTGCCCCTTTCCCTCAAATGAGGAAGTAAGCAATGCTTCTATAAAAAGGGGTTAATTTTACAGGTTTGGCGGTTGCCCCATACACTGTATTCCACCGTTTTTGCTTCAGTGAAAATGGGACAGAATGCTGCCAAGTTACTGCAATTGAGAGTTCGTAGCTGAGCGGACGAACAGCATTCGCCATAGGTATGTCCACTCCCTGTTCGGCGTTGGCTCTACTAAAGCCTTCCCTTTCTGGCGTGGGTTCGAATCCCATCGAGGCTGCCGAGTTTTTCACAAGTGAGTCAAACATATTATTAAAATCTAACAAAATCCTCTACTTACTGAGAATTACCATAGAGGTCGCTCTGAGAAAGAACCATTATCAACTGATCTCGTCCATGTGAAGATATGAGCAACTGTTAGCTGCTACGGTCTTATAGAGTTAACATTTTCAGTAATATAAAAATTTACTTGTTAAATGTTTGATGTTTGTTAGACTAATGAAGTTAACACAAGCATAAACAGCAGGCTACATCAGGACATTTCACCACGACTCCTCAAATATGTTCTCCCCCTCGTTTTATAACCTAGATAACGGACAGAACGTTGAATTTGTTCAAAACCTCAACATACAAACAGTCATATCATGGTTTTCAATTACAAGAATTAAGTAATGAGAAGAGATTACTTTGAAAAATGTGATCCCAAAGGAAAAATGACACAGTAACGTGCAAAAGGGTGTGTAAGTGAAAGAAATAGTTATTCCCAAGTTAAGTCAGGGTTTCAGACTGACAGAACTGCGAAATCCAGGCTGAACAAAGATAGCCTCACTGAGACGGACTTCGTGAACTACTGACGCTTCGGAGAGCTTGTTCAAATCACCATTGCCGAAGCGTTCACTATAGCTAATCGAACAAAAATGGACGTGGTGTACCCTGTTAGTCGGCCTTGAACTGATCAATCGTTCTCTTCTTTCGCTGCCTCGGCCTTTCGGAGGGCTTCTGGCGGATATGTCCAAAACTCTCAATTCGCAACGCACGTTGAAGAGCGCGGTCATACTTTCGATCTTCAAGGAGCGATCATCTTAGGCTGGGGCAACCGAAAGACAAAACGGCTGTCATTTGAAGCATGACATCTTGACCTTCCTGCAACTTACAAAGTCCGACCTTATTACGTACACATAGACCAACACGGGATGGCTACACAGTATTTGGAACGGCTGCACAGACACAGTCCTACGACAAACTCACTCCACAGGAGAGAAAATTGGCCACCAGACCGAACAATCCCGCTGCGATTAAATCCTCCTGCATCGAAGAGGTGAAGTGAAACGCCTCAAACAGCAAATGCAATAAAAGAATAAAGAAGAAACAAATCCTAGGACGACGAGCATGGCATGCCACTTCCAATTCTGTTCGCTTTTATGCATTTAGCGCTTTGAAAATGGAGAGCCGATAGGCTCTTCAGAAACCTAAGCATGAGTCCTTCATATTTCTCACTGTCAAGTTAGTTAGATTGTCTAGCTCCGTTATCCAAATTTCATTAAATACGTTTTCGATTAGCAAGGATTACCCTGGGGAGTTTTTATTTTTGACCATAGTGCAGCCTAATCCTAAACGTTATCAGTTACGTCAGGCTGTCGCCTGCAAAACTCACACTCAGCGAAAAATGCCTGTTAAATTAGTATGCGTTTCTTTTCATTGAATCGTTAACGGAACTCACTCGCTCCACTCTGCCTTGGAGCCCATTCTCGAGCCCACCAACAGCCACACAGCGGCTGCGAGAGAACATCCATGGTCATTTCTGGCCCATTAGCCGTCATCAGCCAGCCATACCCAACCCCAGCTGGTGCCCCACCCGAGGCTCGAATCCACGACTTATTGATCAGCCCTATAACTTCAAAATGTAGTTTAGAGAAGAGGGGCTCAAAAATATCCTTTCTAGCATTCGTCGGGTAGTCAGGTTGCAGTGGCTTCATTTTAATGTGGTCTTTATGGCACTCCCACTCAGTTGGGATCCGAGCCGCCCCTCCCTGTGTTGTACTGTTCTTATTTGTGTTGGATCAAACGGCGTGGGTCTACGTCCTCTCCCATCTCCGTTCTTCTTGACTTTGTCTTGAAATCTGGTCCAGTCGGGGGAAGTGAAACCGAGAGTGAGTTAGATGCAGCGCAAGTCAACTCTCACTACAATCCAGCGCGAATCACCGTCCCTGAACCACCCTGCTCTGGAGCATACGATGAACATCGTCGAAAACGACAATCGAACTGACAGGTAGCAAATCACGTCCTCTTCTCATTTTTGACCCGAAGAGAGGTATATTTTTAAAACCGAAGGCTGTCATTCCTGGGTGGCCATATGTGACGAAATGGAGTTAATTTAATCATTTTTCCAGTTTTGTGTGCACACAACACATTTAAAACCCCACCTAAAATCACTACGAACGAGCAACAACAAATCGCTCGGAGTTCGACTATAAACTCCATGTTTGATTGGCTCATCGTGACCCTTTTATTAAACAGTATGTGAATCCTCGTTGGCAAACAAATCAGGGAACTGCTGGCTTCTAAAAAGTAATTTTAGTGCTTTAGAGATGGCAGTATTTGAACTTTGATCTAGCCAACCCTGAAATTTGCCATTTAGACGACTTGCGCTACAACCCAGCTTATTTTCATCAGTTCTAAAAAATAACTTGCCTATGCACCACGCCAACTCCGATCGCGTTTACGAATTCACACGCACTTGTGGATGTAAAGGTGCATGGGGCAGACGCAAGAGCAACTGGTAACCAGGTTAACTGACTTCTCACCCCTGGGGCTTGAAAAGTCTTTAAACAAAATCTCCCGTTGAACCAATAAGATACTGCCAAGTACTTACTAGTGTACGGACAATTTGAACATTGCGCTACTTGGAAGTCGCCTACCTACCTAACTCATGGAAAATGCCGAAATTTGAGAAAGATTGATAAACACTCGCAAACTGGCATCAACGCATGTACCAAGGCTTTGAAATATTTTGGAAAAACCTTAAGCAAATTTAAAACTTTAAGGAAATGTGAAAAGTAATATTAGTTGGTTGCGAACGACTAACTTTTGCAAAAAACGGCTCATTCTGAAAACATGGAAAATCGATGTAAATGCGTGAATAAATTTAAATGGAATTTTCAGGTGATAGTGTGAGCATACTGTTTTGTGTATATTAAGAGAAGTATCGTCCCTTCAAATTTCTATATTGATATTTCTGGTATTGGATTACAATTAGTTTCAGATCATCCTTAAAATACCGGTGAATATTTTACAATGTTCATTGTTTTTCAATCGATTGGCCATAAATTTAGATCTTGTTCTATGTGCTTATCAAAACCTTCAAAATAAGATATTTCTTAAAAGCTTTTACTGAAGTAGTGAGCTTTTGGATATAACTTTTCTCTCTCTCTCTCGTGTTATAGCATTTTTACGGGACCCCCTTAGCGATTAGGCTGCGTCTTCTAACTTATGGCGCTACAGTTGTCAGACGGATTTGAACAATTGCAACCTGTTTTTCGCTTTTATTCGTTGTTCCCTTTAGCGAAGCTACTGGACAAGGTATCTTAGGAGTTGCAAGATTTTTGGTTTTTTAAAATTTTTTTAAAACGTTTCCTTGAAATAAGCCTCCTTCTGCAGCATTTTTAAACAGAGATCAGATTGCCCTCTGTACATTTTCATTACCTTAATGCTATAATTCACACTTCCGTAGCCACTAAACTTCGCTGTTTTTCGACAAAGGCCCTTTTGGTGAATTTCTAAAGCTGAATTCGAAGCAGACATTAGCTACTTCATTTTCCTTATCTCGCTTACTTCCAGTTGAAATAAGCAATTATTTTTTTTCAAGTTTGAGCTCCATGACTGTACTCGTATACATTGAAGTTATAAGCTTACAAACATTACTGGCCATTTAGTTTCACTATTGCTTTCGACAAAATGATAAAATTAGATATCGCTTAGCCTTCAACTGGAACTTGGAATAGCTGGATTCATTAAAACACTTTCAATGAATACATGGGAACGGAGAATTGGAGGAAATACGAAGTCAATGAAGTTTATTTTCCTGCAAATGCACCAAAAAAACGATGGCGATCCAACACTAAAATTATCGGAACCAGGGTTCACGCATTGATGGTTCATGGGTTTTTTGATTGTGTCAGGGTACCGATGTTAGGTACTTCTACATACACAAGCGAGATGCAGCGACGTTGACCCCTATCATTGAACGCGAAGTAGAAGCAGTTTTAACAATATATTCTTGAGAATGGCCAGCTCATTAGCGAGATGTAATCAGGCTTGTTACGATCACGAAACCGTCACTGACCAGGAAAATTACGTTGATCCGATTAAGGGGGTGCACACGCAGTAAATCAAATGGATTTCATTCGATAGCAAAATCAAGATTTTAAAGAAAACTCACAGAGTTCCACAGCATTCACTTCAGGAGCACTTGGAGGAAGATGGCTTGCATACTTCGAAAGGAGATGAAGACCACTTCCTGGGATTCCTACGCGATATTAAATAAGTATTTGTTGCTCAATTGTTGTTAGATAACTTGGATTTAATTTTTGCAATATGGACGACGTATTTCAAGTCTGATTCGGATTTTCGATCAGCGCCTATTACGATAGGGATCAAGATAGAGTCTGGGTCTCGGTGTCAAATTTCCCGTGCCCAACATTGCTTCTGAACATGCATTAAATACTTCCAAATCCTCAAGATGGTGCTTCAGGTATCTGTTAAACATCTCCTTCGTGAATGCCAAGTAAAGTACAAAATTAATTGCCACCAATATAAATGCTGTCTGAGTGAGGCAACTCGCACTTCGAACAACGTAGGAGGAAAATAAGGAAGTTGCAAACGCGACATTAAATCAGAATAAATAAGTTTATAAATGCCTCTTTACCCAATGCTATTGGCCTGAAAACCTAATCTGCATAGAGACTATCCGAGGGCAAATTGTGACCACAACGAAGATCAGATAACCAAGGCTTCACAAAAGGATGTAGTTGAAGCGGCAGTTAGGCGAAAAGGAGGTCACAGTAGCGGACGCAGATGTTATCAATGAAAAAGCGAGATCAAGACAGAACGACAATCGTTTGGCCTTGTACTCGGCCAATCAGATAAAAGTAAGTAGAGATGCCGTTTTAAACGACGCAGTCCTATTCTTGGACAAGATAATTAGTTGCCTGCTTATCCCCCAGTTGAAATATTTTACTAAACCCCGAGTGACTATTAGTACAAGTCGTTCGCACATATTTCTACTTCACAGATCGTATAGGCACGTGTGGCTTGAGTCAACTAAAACAGTTTTTGGCGCTGGAATTCAGTCAGGTGCGCGGAATACATTGCGTCTGCTGGGACCATTACTTACATTTTAATAATGCAATGTGGTTCTTTGTGGTAGAGTATCCCCGTCAATTTTTGTCTCCTGGAAATGAACCGCGCATGTTGTGCCGAAATGTATCGCGTTCAGGCGAACTTCTTCAGTCGAAGGTAAGGGACTCTCGCAGTTTACGAATGGCCAATGGTTTCTCTATTCGTACCGAAAAAAAGATAAGCAAGAACTTCGTATATTCAGTTTATAGTAGTCCAGAAACCGCTTTGAAATGAAAAAAATAAAAGAGTGAAGTATTTAAAAAGCTGTGTATGTGGTGGAGACAGAAGGTTGCATCATGCGTTGGAACTCCTAAAACCTTGACCAAAATTAAGCGGTAAGGTTATAAATGGAACATACTATGCAAATTTAAAAAAATTACGGGCAGAGAAAATAAGCGTACGCCGATTCCCACATGAGTGCTGGACGTCGCTGCTTACGTACGTCCTTAGGGCAAATTAACGTCGGAACAAACCGACCACGTGCGTAGTGGACTGATGATCGATACCTGTAGAAATCCACGAATTTCGTGCGGAATGGTTCTCAAGAAGCTTTGTATATTATAAAATAAACGCAATTTTTGTTAATGGTAATGCCATAAAGCCTAGGAGATTATAATATGTTCAACTGTAAAAATAAAATTCCCTTGTGCTGTTATCATTTACTACTTAAGGAGTATGGCTGAAATAGCGCATGACGACCACTGATTTGTGAAAGTAAATCCAGTTCGAAGTTTTCTCAGGGGAAGAAAATAAAAAAGTCTAGGCAAACTTTAAAATATAAAGGTTATGAGGTAGAGGTCCCATCGAGCTCATAAAATTTTACATTACATCTGGACCATATTGCATACTTTATAGGCATAATTACTAAATTGTTGGATAAAATGCTTCAATAATGGATATTTTGCTTTTGTAAAGAAGCTCCCAGTTTTACAAATGTTTAAAACCGCAAGATAAGCTTTTATCTATTATCAAGTTTTAAAGAGACTTTTTTTCTATAAAATGCGTACAGGAAAGAATATTTGTGCATATTATTTCGATAAATGAACTTGAATTTATAAGGGCATCGAAAATCAATAAGAAAAACTTTAACTTAAGAAGTCACTTTTTACAAATTAGAGATTTTGCAGGCGGCCCGAAACAAGGTCATTCAAAAACCGGTTTTTTTGATATGAGTGGGATTATTGTGAGATCATTATTATTATTGCAACTAAATGTAAGTCATGTTTGCGCATTGAAAGCACAATTCGGAGTTTTAGTTGACATTTATTCTCTATTTGTCGTTCAAACTCGAATGAAAGGTCATCGCACACATATGCCTGCTGGCTTTGGAGCTAGTTTATAAGCATGCTTTCGTACTATGATGCATATTTTAAAGTTCGATCCATAATTTCAAAAAGTCGCGGTTGGTCAAAAAGTTTTCCTCAAATTTATATATATATATATAAACTGGCGAGCAGTTGATTTTGGCTAAAACCTGGCCTACCTCTTAAACGAAATCATGAAATGTGTTTTTGATAAGACAGGACTATTTTGGTTAGGCTGTGATATTGATTATCCTGCAACGTAGTCTGAAGATCTTTCGGTCGCATCAGAACGTCGGCCTTTGAATGCGTTTCATTTCAGCCACCTTCACAAACGACACTGTTGAAAAGGAGTGTTGAGGTAGTATGAATAACTTCCTTTGATTTTAAACGCCCTTATAAAATCAAACCTATTATATCAAAAACGTGCACCAAATATTTTTGTCTTGAAATCATTCATACAAACAAAATATTCAAATGTGACTTGTTAATATAGGGTATTTTCCGTTTTAAAATAATTTATATTCATGAGATTTATTAAACCATGATTTATCCATCCATGCCGCATCGTATGTATCGTTTTATTGCAAAATATTAAGAGCTGCATGGGACATCACCTTCATAGCATGTAGAAATATATGATTATTTTCACAAGGAAGGTAGATAGCGGGTAGTTTGGTTTCCAAAACTATTCTGGAATGGAAAAAACTTTTAAAACTTGGAGGTACCGTTCCCTCAATTATAGAATTTGAAGAAAACACAAGTTTCCACCAAATGAGTCTGATAGGGAATATGTAATAAACTCTTTTTATATAAATATATCGGAATTTATAAGGGCGGTAAAAATCACTATAAATAATTATTACTATCTAAGTAGTCATTTTACGTCCTTTAGTTTTTTAAGATGGCCAGAAATAAGCTCATTCAAAACCGGCATCTCGACGTGACTAAAACATAATTGAGCACGCTCATCAATATTAAAACTCCAGTTAAGTAGCCTTTTCTAAGCGAATAAACAAGTCAAACCTTTCATCTGTACGTCGTAAGTACACCACTGCGTTGAGGTGGTGGCTGTATGGCTGGCATTTGGCCTAATTCCTCGCTCAGCCGCCAAAGGTGATTGGTTAAATCGCGACGGCACCTTTACGTGTGAAAGAGCAGTACAGAAATACGTAATTTTTTTCCTACGGAAACCAGACTATAAAGTTTTGAAACCCATAAGCCAAGTTCAAGTGCAGGAAGGTTTCAAAATAAGTCGGAAAGGGAAAATATCTTGAAAATTTACCAAAGCCCTTCCCTCAAGCATAGAATTTAACAAATACGTAATTCGTCACCCAACGAGTACACGACGGAATATTTCCATAAGTATTATTTAGGGACAAGGAAAATCAACGGAGTGTAGTTTTTGTTTAGCTGTCATTTGGCTGCCGAACGCGCACTTTGACGGAATCAAGACAGCACGCTTGCATTTGAAAAAGCACTATCCTAATCCTCTCCAGTAGTCAGTCTGTCGGCACTGTGATTTAAAAACGACACACCGGCCAACTCCAGTATCCACAATGCGTGGAGCATGCTAGGGCAGTCATCTGATGGATTCTAGACTGATTCCTTAGGAAATTTGCTTGGGCAGTCAGCTTACTGTAGAAGAATTGGCGGATTCCATATGTTGCAGTAGGCTGGGCGGGTAACTTGTCCCAAGCGTGATAAAACCCACGGCTCCCGGTGGGGGCCTCGTAGCTCAGCTGGCTAGAGCGTCGGCTGTACTAAAGCCTTCCTCTTGCTGGCATGGCTTCGAATCCCACCGAGTTTTTCATAAGTGGGTCAAATGAAAAATCAACAGGCCCGCACAGGTCCTAAAAACGCCACCCGTCCACAAAGCATCAGGACAGGCAGAGAAAAGTTACCTAAAAGCTAAAGATTAACAGGTACTCAGGCAAACAGACTTCTCCTGCCTTTGCCGCGCCAGCCACCTGCGCCCTCTCCCATCTCAGCTCTTCTGGACTCTGTCTTGACACCGGACATAGGTGGGGAGGAGGAGAAGGTGCCGTAGCTGCAGTGCAAGTCTACTATAACTAAAAACTAATTTTCTTACAAGTCACCGTCCCTGCATCAACCCTCTATGGAGCAAAATGTGAATATCGTTCGATCACGACGGTCGAACTAACGTGTGTTGAGATTCCCTGACCCAAACTCTGTATGTACTCTGTCACCTACAACCAATTAGTGAACTGATGCAGATTAATTGGCTACGAGTTCTTGGGAGGCTCAAGCGAAGACAGGCTTGGCTCTAGCAGCGAACGGACGAAGAGCGTAAGGTTGCCAGGCGCAAGACTCGACATGCGAACGCATGATGAGTCAGCTGTGGTGGCGCTGATTGCAGTCTTTTTGGCGCAGAAACGATGATTTGGGCGTCAGTTAGATTCCAGTGAGAGGAGAATCGTGCCAGAGGAGCTACCGCAGTCTCTCCTCCCAGTGTCAAGAAGACCGTAATTGGGATCGGACATGTGTAACTGGCGAGACGTGAGCCTGAACCTATGCGTCCCACCACACCCCCTATGTGGGTGCACATCTCCAATAACGCATGTCGTGCCCTGATCTAGCTCCCAGCTTGGTGTCTGTCCAACGCATCTACCAGTACTGACCACGATGATCGAGGTATCCTGTCAAATTACCGCCTTTCAAGGCACGAATTTTAGTGCGTCGTGATAGATTCGAGTGGGTGTGAAGTGCACTTGCGTGCCATGGCGATAGATATCCCACTGTCTGTCACACTCAGAGTATCGTGTATTGACTAGATAATCATTTATCGTGCAGCCACATTGGTATTTTTGCATTCCTTAGTACCATTGTCGAAACAAACGAAAACGCGCATTCCAAAAAGCCGTTTAGCGCGAGTGTGAAGCCGAAACGTCAGGCGAGTAAAACTCTTAGGCCAGCGATCGTGGCTCCGGATATCCTTTGAAATCGTTGTCCGCATGTTATCCATCACATCAGATAGGATGATTGCATTTCACTAAACCACACACCCATGCAGTCCCCTCCTGGGGTTCGAACCGACGACAACAAGGGGAATGCTTTAGTACAGCCAACGTTCTAGCCTTGAGTCAAAGGAGTAATTCAAATCTGTCAAACCTCCCTCATTACTTACTTGAGCCTGGTAGTCATCTGGTGGATTATATATTGATTGCTTAGGAAATCATGCTTGGGTAGGCAGCTTACTGTATCGTAATTGGTGGATTCCATCCGTTGCAGTAGACTGGGCGGGTATCTTGGCCCAAATGTGACTAAACTTACGGGCTCCCGTGGGGGCCTCGTAGCTCAAGTGGTTAGTGTTGGCTGTATTAAAGCCCACCTTGCTCTCGTGGGTTCGAATCCCGCCGAGTTTCCCAATTGGGTCCTAATTCCAAAGGGGTCATGGTGTTTGCCAACAGCGAGACGTTTTTAGAAATTAGCACAGCTATGCTGTGTGCTATTGTTGCATTGATTGCTTACTAGTTTTGCGATAGAAAACTGCCTCTTTGAAAAGGCTGGTATGTAATCGATGCTGTTTAGGGTGCCAGTTATTTGAATGCGACCACGTGGAGTCGGTGCTGCTTTCGTTAAATGTGTGAACTCATGAAATGTTCAGCAAACACCTAACATATGTTTGGTTGAGTGAAAACTTCGAAGAAGACGTCATTTTATAGCAAATGAGCGCAAGAAAGCAGACTTGGTGCATGTTTTCGATAAAATGTATTTTAAATTATAAGAGCATTGAAAATCAATTGAAAAATGCCAGCTAATTAAATGGTCATTTTTAGAGGCTGTAGTTTTTGCGGGTGACCGGAAAGCAATTCGTTCAAAAGCCGACACCCTGAGGTGACTTAATTAATTCGGGATTATGCTATACGATAATTCTTGGTAATACCTTACGTAAGTAGTATTCCCAAATCGGAAACACATTTCAGAATTTCAGTTGATATGTGCTGTAAGTGCAATCGCGGTAGAGGCAGTAGATAAGGGTCAGTAGAGGACACGTTATAGACGTTGAGCCTTCTCTTGACCTGAAACTGGCTACACCACGTGAGATCGGCTAAGTTTAGCTTGCGCAAAAGTTGCCGCAACATCGATGCTGTTTGAGGTGATAGTGAAAAGCAAATCGGAAACGTACGTTTGCTGACGTTGATTTCTTGAAAAACTAACTGATTGCAAACTTTTAAAACGTAGATCAAGTTTTTTGGTTGGATTAGATGACTTGAAGGAGGCAAAATTTAATGTAAAATGACTAAAGGAAAGGATAGTTGCGTGACGATTTCTATAAAATATTTTTCAATTTATATGAGCGTAGAAAATAAAAGGGAAAATTCATGCTACTAAGCGGTAAGTTTTTGCGGATTTCTGAAAAGAAAGGTAAATGAAGTAACCTGGGGTCATGCTGTATGATAATTTGTACAGTAAATGAGCGAATCCATGCAAGGTCTCGAAAGAAATTCGAACGGGAAGTTCAACGCATATTTTATCCTGTTATTTTGATTTTATGAATGGATTGGAGGCTCAGAAAACATTAAACTAAAGGACTACATTCCAAATCTTATTCATTTAAGGACAAAAGGCAGGATTTAGGTGAACCCGGAGATTGCCGGTTATCCAAAATAATTCCTATGCTGTTTAATACGACAGAGTTAAACCTATTATTTTTTATGCGTTGTGCTACAAAAGAACATTTATATTAGCTAGAGGATTTTTTTGCTACAAAACGCAGTAATAAAATTGGTTGACAGTATTTTGTTTTACCACACTGAGAATTCAGACAGTAAACAGAGCACGCACATCTGACTGTGGCCATGGAAGCTAACAAAATATTTTGTTAAATTTGAAGTTGTGGCTAGAAACGTTTTGTTTATTACAGCTTTTCGCGAATATGCGTAATTTAAACGCGGGACGGGCAGAAGATTATCGGTTTTCGCAAAATCAGTGTGTATTCGGCCGCTCTGCTGAGCATTTTCAATCTTCGAAAGGGACCTAAAAGTAAACAAATGTAGTAAAAACGCTGCCAGATGAAGAAAAAAACTGATATTTTCAGCAGAAAACGTATTAAGTATTTCCAGGGAAGTTCAAAACTCGGTTTAACTTCCCCATTTGCACCTTGAATAAACCTTCAAAAAGGTAAAATACGCAGACATTATTCAACGAGCTATCTAAGTAAAGGGTTATTAAAGGGTTTTAATGTCATAAAAAGTTTTTTTTTCAATTTATATTGGGCATATTAATTGCCGACGTTTGTTGGGACTGCCCGTTTTTCTCGGCATAAGATGGACTATCTTAAAAATAGAGTACGTTCGTAAATGCCTTTAAGAAATATCTCATTTTGAAGGTTTTGATAAACCATAAAAAGTATCTAAACATATGACAAATCACGTTTAAAACTAAAATGTTGAAGTAATCGCCATTATTTCAAGACCGATCTAAAACGTGTCGTCGTCCAATGTCAGAAATAAAAGTAATGAAGTATAGAGAAAATAAAGCTTTCTTTATAAACACAAAATGATATGCTTAGGATTTCAACGTTATTAGTCACAGTTAAAGCGAATTTTTCGTTCTCAGAATTTGCCGCTCTTTTAGGACAGTCAGTACGATTACTTTTCAAAATTTCTTTAAGTTTTCAATTCGCTTGAGGTTGTTCATTATTATTTCAAAGTTGCATAACATTCAGATAAGTGTAAAATGATCACCGAAATAGGCGTTCATTGACACTGACGTTTCGGAAAATTTGGCCGGCTTTCCATTTTCAAAGCGTATGCAGCTAATATTGAGGTAGCCTTTTTTCAAAAACGTAGCCCCATATCATGAGTTTTCTTGACTATTGATCGACAATTTGTCGACAGGAAGTCTGGAATTGAGAGCTTTTCTTTCGTTTAACGCTTCAAGTCGATTAGCCAACCGCAGCTGTGTTCTTTTTCGCTGCGAAGGCCTTTGTTGATGAAAGCGTGATGAAGTGAGCATGGGAGGATCACAAATTATTCGGTAAATATTTAGTTTACGTTCATTAAAAAAGGTGCTGGCATACTGATGAGATAACCTCATAAACATAGTTCAGACAAACACAGCAGGGAAAAATATCAAGCTATCAAAGAGTAATAGACAGAGAAGTGTACAATTACAGAAAATGTCCTCGTAAATGGAAATCAAATAAATTCTCGGCTCAAGTTCAAAAGCCCGACTGATGTAGTTGCAGTCGTGGTGGAAGACATGCACACAAAGGGATCAAAAATAGATTCGCAAAGGTAAGAGTTCCGGGCTGAAAAGAGTTCAGCGTAATTGGTTTGTTTTGTCGCTGACGTTTCCGAGAGCTTGACCGGCTCTCCATTTTCAAAGTGTCTACTTCGAGAACCGATAAGTGTTTTGAATGATAGGCTGACCTTGTCGGCCATGGACTGATCGATTTTTTTCTCGTTCGCTGTCTCGGCGTCTGCGTGGATATTTGTACAGCTTGATGGCCACTGGCGTTAGGCAACTTCAAATCGGCCGAGGGGGCTTGTAAGTCTGCCTACACTTCCGGTGGGTTCGTCGCGGGATCGTCTTCGCTTATTTGCCTTAGGTCCGGATTAACCATCTTGTCCTGGTCTTTATGCATATAATGACGCAGAACTTTATGGACGGATGGAAGGTCTAGATGCCTGTTGATAGATTTGGCCTCGGAATACCATGCCTCAAGTGTAAGTCATTCGGTTTTTGAAGTTCCTACGACTATGATAGCCGCTCTTTGAATGTTGAAAGTGTGGCTGGTCTCTCCAAAAGGAGCTGCAAGCTGAGTTTGGTTGTAGCCTCGGAGCCGCCAGTTATGCTCATATAGGCGTGTCTGCAATTTCGTCCAGTTTCCCTGACGTATTTGCAGTCCCCATCATTACAACATATTCGGTAGACAACCGCTGAAGATTCGGCGGAGGGCAGTCTGTCCTTTGGTTGCATAACATGGCAACGAATTGTCGCCTGAGGTCGATGGGCTATGCCTACTCCGGTGGGATGTAATAGTCGATCGGCTGCCTTGGAGACTCATTTAATGCAGGGAATGGCCCTCCAGACTTCGGGTTGTTGTAACTTTGGCTTTCGTCTGTTCACTCAACGCTTGTATTGGTTGATAAAATAGCTTGAAGTTGTCCATTTGAACACGTGCACACAAGCACATCGAGGAAGGGAAGTTGGTTGTTTGGTTCAGCTTCCATCGTGAATTGGAAAACCGGCCAAGCGACAATGCAAGCCTATTCCGGTGAGCAATTTACGCTTATCTGAATTTCAGCCCGGAACTTTTACCCTGCATCACATTCCTTGGTACCGGCTGGCCACTGATTATAAACTATTCCTAAATGACGGCATTTTTAATGTGCGAGGTAATCTATTTTATTTCGAACCCCTCTAAGCAATCCTTTCTACACAAGATAATATTTCAGAGTTTTTAGTTAAACTTTCAAGAGATAAATTACGTGCTGTAGAGCTCATCTTATATTTTGTTATGAATAGAACGTAGTTTTTGAAGGACGATGTTGCCTTTTTCCATGTCGGTAGACTGGATTAAGTAAAATTTCTCACGTATTCTGCCTTTTCACTCATACTTCACAGAAACAGGAGGCCGTGAAAATACTGCCTTTAAGTTACCTAACCCCTTGAACAATAAATGACAACTCAAACTGACCTGGCTTTGACATTAAACTGTTCAGTGAGCCACTGGCCTTGGTTTTACCCCGTAGATACGGCTGCAGTTCCTGGTTTTGAGATATGACCTGCCGATGATGACTCTACCTGAGAAGAAGTAGATGCGATCGCTGGGACAGGAGCCTAACGTTTTGAGTTTCAACTCGAACCCATTATTAGCGATAGTATCAGGTGCGGGTACTTCGTACGCAGGGAGTTAAAGTATTTATAGGATGCATTCACTATGCTACTGCGTGCTAAGGGCAATTAACTGCTCCCCTTCATCGCTGATGACTGCGCTCTGGGTGATTACTCTGGCTAAACTGGGTCTTAACGTTGTATCTGGGTTGGGGAGGTCATTGCACTTGCTAATAGACTGAGGGGCCCGTAAAACATTATTCAAGCAACTTGCAGCTCTTTGCGATTATCACCGTTTGCGAGAGTTTCGGCTTAATCAAACTTCAATTTGTGGCCGTTTCTCACCGAATAGGCCACGACTTCAGAATTTGCGTAATTTTGCCGCACTGCTACCGCGTGTTCGGCAATTCGCGTTTGGAGCAGTCTTCCAGTTTCTCCGCCGTAGTTGCTTTGCCACAACTGCATCAGATCCAGGAAACAACTTCAGATGTGTTTTTTTGCCGCGGCAGTGGATCCTTTGGTCTCACTAATTGATGCCGAATGGTGGCCTCCGGTCTGTGTGCGACTCCAACTCCAAGCTGGGCGAGAAGCCTGCTCCGATATGTTTCTGACGTATGGGATCTCTCAAAAATATTTAGTTTCGGTGCGATTCGGTCGTTCGTCTTGTTTGCGCGTGCATCGATTGTCGAATTTGCGTGGGTAGCCATTTTTTCTGAGCACCCATCGATAGTATTACAATTCGTCAACCTTGTCTTCCGGTTCACGACAGTACGTCTCAACGCGGCGTTATAGCGTTCTTACGCGACTGCGTTTATGGCTGATTGGGTGGCTGCTGTTGAAGTTCAGTGCTTTCCTCGTATTTGTCATTTTCCTGAACACTTTGGCCTTTAGGCCACCACAATCTTTGCGGCAGATGAGAACATCGAGGAAGGCCAGTTGGTTGTTTTCTTCCTCCTCCGTCGTAAATTGTATGTCCAGGAAGACGCTGTTGAGACGCTCTTTGAATGTGAGAACCTGATCCCGTTCGATGACAACACAGGTGTTATCCACATACCAAGCCCAGAATTTCGATCTATGGTGTTAGCCGACCAATGACTCCAACCATTGTAGGAACACCTCGCCTATCAGTCCGGAGATCGGCGAACCCAGATATCTTTCCTTCACCTGCTCTTAGATTGTGTCGTCAAACGGGAAGTACGTCCTGAAAGATACCTTCAGGAGCTGAAAGACTTTGGCGTGTCCAAGGCGATGTGCGGTTTCATATCTTTTTTTATCAAAACCTCTACAAGAAAACCATGCCTAACGGAGGACTTTACCAACAAATCACCTACCTTGTCTGCCTACTCAGGCATTGGGACCTGAGGCAGCAATAACATGCAAACCTGAAGATAAAACTCCAAAAGTGCACATTTCGCTCCATTTATTGTGTTTTTAGATGTTATCAGTAGGCTAGCAAACCTCACAGGCAGCAGTAAAGAAGTGAGCATTAATCAGCCCTGATCGTCGGTTTGATAAGGCGACACAAGGGCAAGGAGCAGAAAAGGAGGCGATACCAGAGGACATCAGAGGAAGTCACTCAACGAGAGCATTGAAAACCAACATTTGCTAATACGATTGAAAAATGCAAAAAATCACAACGAATAAAACACAACTGTCTTCTCTCAGACCCCAGCGTAGCCTCTTCTTAGGATATTAAGCGGTGTGATCTGAGGTGCAGATGTGCTAGCAGATGGACTGGATTCTAACCTGTACCCGATAGCGAAATAATTCGAAACCAAGCAAACGAACAAACATTTTGTACATTGTTTAATTGTTGCTCACTGATCGATTACGGGAGTCACTCTGGATCCTATCCAGCGACCACACAGCACCTGGTACTATAGGCAGATGAACACACCTGACTGGGATGGCCATGTCTGGCATACTAGTCGTCATCAGCCAGCTATGAAACTTACTTCTAACATCATTTGGTGATGACAGCTACGACAAGAAACTAGTAGTGCACAATTCAATTGTCGCCCAAATGTTTAGGCCTCTTTTTGACGGAGAAGACATAAACGAGGGGGACAAAGGCAGATGAGAGAGAGAGAGGGAATCGTAACATCTGAGAAAATTTACTTGACATCTAAAGGATAAATGACGTGCTTGGGTACCTAGTGCATTTTGCGCATACTTGCTCCAAGGGACTGCATGCAACATCGATAGATCTTTTATCTACGGAATGGGAGAGGGAAGCTAAATTTCAGATGAACTTAAAGTGACCAGAGTCGAAAGGATTTATGACTGCAGAATTAGAATACACGAAGCAGGCCAACTCTAATCTTACTGCCCAAAGGATAGAAAAATTGCCTCAGTTTTTGGAACGTAAACGGAGGACAAATGTAGGCAGGGCGAGGTATTTTAGCTCACTTTTTGGCATTTAAACAAACTATTTTATCCATGTATCGGCTTCTTACTCCGGCATCCGTCTTGGGAAAATTTTTCGGGGTAAAAAAGCTTAGCAAAAACAAAGGAAACTGGCAAACGTTCAAGCAACGAATTTCAACTCCGGTCAGACTGGCTGACCAGCAGAGATCAATGTGACCTACTCCAGAATAACGGAATGCAAAGGAATGCCAACAGCACAACCCACACGAGATCAGTGCGTGGGCGTATGCGGAAAAGGCGGTGGGGCATTTCGAGCGAGCCATTAAAGAAAAAACTGTGAGTAAAAATGGGAAAATTAAAAGAGCTTTAACGGAGGATAAGGAACCTTAAATCTGAAATTATTCCAGGCGAAATTCTGGTCATTGCAGCAGTGCAACTTTGTCCACTGACTGTTCGATCAAAGTGCAATGACCGAGGGTAACTAGTTTCCTAAATTAACTGTCAGAGAGATATAATACGTCGGAAGGTATAGGTAGCTCGGTGGTCAGCGATAGAAACTGCCGTCCCTGTTACTGACGATGCGAGCTGCGCACACGCACCTAAGACACACCCAGCTTCATTCAATCCTTGAAGAAGGCAAAAACGTCGATCGACCTCATGCAGTCACCAGGCCAAGGGGCCTCAGTCAAGCGTGATGCAGGCAGTCAACTGAAAAGGGACGTTAGATGGGCCCAGGGTGATATGGGCAGGCAGAGAAACTGTTAACTAAGAAAGGGTATGGCTACCGCCCCCCTTCCTGTTTAGAACGAGAGTGGCGTGATAAGACTTCGGAGTATATTTTATCCGGACAATATGAATGACAGATCATAAGAAGAGAGAACATGACGTCAACTACACGTTTAGCAGACGTTTAAGTATGGATGAATGACAACTATAGGATGCAGAGACAGAGGAGTTTGCCCTGCTATGGTGGAAATGGTGGTGCAGGGTGTAGAGAGAGAGAGAGAGAGAGAAAGGAATACGCTTAAGTATGAAAGTATCTTTCTAAATTTTCGGCAAAATAGGCTCCATTCACTGAGAGAATGGAATAAGTTAACAGATTATGCAAGAATCAAAAAGCCCTAAGTGGATATCAAGGGAGGAAGACAGTAACACTCTCAGCCAGTTTGTGCTCATGAAGGCGTGTCTGCAATTTTCGTCCAGTTTCCCCGACGTATTTGCAGTCCCCGTCGTTACAAGATATTCGGTAGACAACCGCTGAAGATTCGGTAGAGGGCATTCTGTCCTTTGGTTGCATAACATGGCAACGAATTGTCGCCTGAGGTCGATGGGCTATGCCTACTCCGGTGGGATGTAATAGTCGATCGGCTGCCTTGGAGACTCATTTTATGCAGGGAATGGCCCTCCAGACATCTGGTTGTTGTTATTTTGACTTTCGTTTGCTCACTCCGCGCTTGTATTGGTTGATAAAATAGCTTGAGTATCAATAAGCTCGGAGAGGTTACGAAGGTACTGTCGTTCAGTTCTTTTGTCAACTGGCTTAATGCACTTTGTTTCAACTCTTTGGAATAGAGTTCAGACGCATATAAGTTTGTGAGACTGAGGGTGATTGCTTTTGAAGTGTAATATTTGCTTTGTGTTAATGGCTTTTCTGAATACTGTAGTTTGTAGTTGTCTATTTGCACACGGGCGCACCAGCACATCGACGAAGGGAAGTTGATTGTTTGTTCCAGCTTCCAGCATGAATAGAATATTTGGATCAACCGAGTTTCGTATTTCTTTTCGGTATTCGATGTCAGATGTTTTGAAAATGACAAAAGTGCCATTGACAGAACGAGCCCAAACATTTAATTGATATTTGGTGATGACCATGTGTTCTATCCGTCGGAGGACGACTTCACCAATCAGGTCTGATGGGGGGACATAGAAGTTCGAGCAAATGTTGTGATTTCAGGTGCTTTTCCCTCTCCTCGTAGCATTCTGTTAGATATTGCCTCACAACCTAAATTACTAGTTGCTGTGCAATGGATATGAAGAGTGAAACGACATCAAAGGATATCATGGATTCGTCTGGCTCTAACTTCACATGCTTTATAAGTTCAACGAACTGATTGGCAGAAGCCTACTGCTGGGAACTTTAGATGACGCTATATCCATTTCGTCAAACCTTATGTAGGAGTGCCACAAAGAGAGGCGATAGGCCTAAGTAGTATGTTTTCCTTGTGCACTTTCGGCAGATTGTACAATCGCGCCGTGGCCCTGTCAGTTGGCTTCATGGAGAACCAATCGCCTAAGCAGCGATGATGTTTTGTGGCGGATTACCTCTTTGGTTCCTTCCGATGTCTTTGTTGATTGAAGAACTGATAACAAAGCGGCAATGAACTCAGTGAGTGATGCGACTGCTGTGTTGAAAGTGGCTCCACGTTCAAGAACTGCAAGCTGTGTGCTAGCGAGGGGTTTAGAGGAGAGTTTATGGACGAGGTTGCCCGGCGAGTTGGTTGTGTGTGATGATCTCAGTTTAGCCAATTTTTTGGATAATTTTTCTTTCTTCTTGGCATGTACCTTTCACGCATGCGTGCATGAGCACAAACTGGCGGCTTGTAGGCTACACCTAAACTCACAGCTTGCAGCTCCTATTGAAGAGACTGGTCACACACACACACTGGTCGCATTCAAGGAGCAACTATCATAGACCGAGGAACTTTAACAGCCAAACGAATTACGCTTGAGGCATGGTATTCCGAGGCCAAATCTATCAACAGGCATCTAGACCTTCCATCCGTCCATAAAGTTCTGCGTCATTATATGCATAAAGACCAGGACAAGATGGTTACTCTGGACCTAAGGCAAATAAGCGAAGACGGTCCCGCGCCGAACCCACCGGAAGTGTAGGCAGACTTACAAGCACCCTCGGCCGATTTGAAGTTGCCTAACGCCAGTGGCCATCCAGCTGTACAAATATCCACGCATAGGCCGAGACAGCGAACGAGAAAAAAATCGATCAGTTCAAGGCCGACAAGGTCAGCCTATCATTCAAAACACTGATCGGTTCTAGAAGTAGACGCTTTGAAAATGGAGAGCCGGCCAAGCTCTCGGAAACGTCAGTTCAGCCCGGAACTCTTACCTTTGCGAATCTATTTTCGATCCCTTTGTGTGCATGTTTTCCATCACGACTGCAACTACGTCAGGCGGGCTTTTGAATGTGAGCCGAGATTTTTGTTTGATCTCCATTCACGAGGAAATTGTCTGCAATTGTACAGTCCTCCGTCTATTACTCTTTGATAGCTTGATATTTCTTCGCTGCTGTGTTTGTCTGAACTATGTGGTCTCAAATCGAAACCATTGGAGGGAGAGGGAGTTTGGGAATATAATTGAACCGAGGGGTCAGACAGCAACGGAACAGGCAAGTCTCAATTTTAAGGGAGAGAAATGTCCAAAAAGATCAGAGAAGCATGTTAGATTCAGTTAGTGGCATCTTCAGCCTGAATGTAAGAACGCGCCACGCTGTAGCCACGTTAGCTCAACACCGAGGTCAAATCGGCACACACCACGCGTTAATCGGACTATAATTACTGCCATGCATCAGAGGGGCTGTTTTGTGTGGTCAGCCCAATGTGTGTTTTTTGTGTGTAGTGGCTGACTGGCGGACTGAGAGTCCGGCTGCAATGGCTCCTTTTTAAGGTGGCCTTTATGGCACTCCCATTGAGTTGGGATTCGAGCCGCCCCTCCCTGTGTTGTTGTGTTCTTGTTTGTTTTGTACCACAGTGCGTGGGCCTGCGCCCTCTCCCATCTCCGGTCTTCTCGACTCTACGTGTGATAACCAGGGAGACCGATCTTTCTTGTCGGTACACCATCACACGTATATGTTATTAGTCGCCATGTGACTGCGTGCGAGAGCTCTATATTGAGGCCAAACGGTACAACGGGACAATTATGTTCCGTAACTTGACCGGTGAGCGCCACTTTATCACTTCTTATCTCTGTATTGACACCAAGTCCAGGTGGTGAAGTGGAACAGCGAGTGAGGTGCATGCAGTGTAAGTTCACTCCCACGTAAATCCAGCGCAAGCCACCGTCCCTGCGCCACCCTGCATGTCCACCCTGCATATGGTGGACATCGTTGAAACTGACGGTCAAACTGTCGCACATAGGAGGGGCATGGTGGCACCATGAAATAGGCGTTCGCCATTTCACCCAATCCGCGCATCTGATGGCTGACCGGCTCGGACAGCGGATTTATTCCTGGAACATAGAGATTGATAGATAGATAAAGAAGGAGAGAGAGAGTGCCGATGACTCTGGGGAATGCGTCTCCAGGGCAATCAGTGCATAGCCTCACTCTCAACAGTCTGATGTGCCTTTAAACTATGACGATGCGCTAGAAACCATGTTTTTGGAAGGCTGCCAACTGGCGGGATACCTCGACCCCCATCTTAGGACGGTTTCTTCCTACTGTGGCCTCTATCGCATTGCCACACCACTGGGAGCCCCGAGTAAACAACTTCTTATTTATGTGAATACCCTTTCCTTCATTCGCGGATCGTCTACGCGTGCCACCCACGCGTAGACAGTAATGTGGTAGCCCTTTGCCATCTTTTTATTTCTACACAACGTTTTCCAACTAATCTATTTGTTACACATTTCTGTATAGTCGTTTGAGATCGTTTTTATTAACTGTTACGCTGGTGTACAACTGGTGTGAGTTACGGTATCATTAACCGAATTTTAACCCAGTGACTTTTTTATTCACTACGCGGCGTTATCAGCAATGTCCGGTATAGCGCAGCAGCTTACTTGACTTATATCGATTAATTGTTAGTGTGGGATCGCATTATCGATCGTCGTTCCTCGCTAAAGTCTGTTTAGCTGCGTCAGCCACTGCGCTTCAGTCAGCCTCAGCTTTTCTGGACATTGTCCAGCCAAAAGAGCCAGGTATGAGAGAGGAGGAGGTGCAGTAGATGCATCGCAAGTCTCTTATTACTTCCAAATAATTCACGCGCAAGTAACCGTTCCTATGCCCACTAGGCTGTGGGGCACAAAATAGACACAATCGGTAACGACGGTTAAACTGTTGCCCATGCGCAGACTCAGTTTCTGTAAAGAATGTCGCAAGAACAATATGTTGCCAAAGTATCTTCCCAACAGGTAGGCGCCATGGAAGTGCCTAAACGAGTGGTATTTCGAAGCAGCAAACAAATGCTTCGAGTGCTCTTTCAAGCTTTTCTTGTGAGGCTGTAAGATGCTGTGAATTTTATGGGTGGGGGATGACTGAATGAGCCCGAAAGCAGAGAGTGACGCAACACTGGAGAAAAGGTTCCACAGATTAGTATAGAGTCTTTCTACAAACGAGGTAACGGATCAACAAATGCATATGGTATGATTTGAAGCCTCAGTCGGCACATCTTATGCCAAGCCTCCCAACAGTACTGCGGCAGTGTAGGCAACCCCAAGTTAGTCGGAAGTGGTAGCTGAGATGAAAGGCCTTATTTGAAATTATTTTCCTATCTTTGTTTCAGCACGTAGACCACACGAAGTGCTTAAAAAGGTTGAAATGGATAAGCCAGAAGACTCCAAGACTGACAGGGATCTCCACATCACACCCGCGCGCAAGGGCCATTTACTCATACCAATAGTCATGCGTGACCACCATAAGAGGTAAATGGACTTACTTGGGGGATCGTGAGTTCCCTGTGCCATGCGAATAAAACCGTGTTAAAATGCTTACATTAATCATTCATGCGGTTGATGGTAAAGGAAAACTCACTGCCAGTAATGCCAAGAATCGGAGAAACGGCTGTGTGTTATTTATGCAAAACAAAGGGTTGACTGTAGGCGGGACGTGTACGGAGGACGCGAGACGACACAAGTTGGAGAGTCTTGCAGACACGGCAGGATATACGGAATGGGGAAATTCGGTGGGCTGAAGGCTGGCCAATCAGGATGAAGGAGGCCTGAACACGCGTCCGTGACCTTGACCGGTCGCTTGTCGCGCGCATGTGGCGAGATGTCCAGACGCGATGGGTGGCGAAAAACTGCACTGCGGGTCGATTCTACAACTCCTAAAACAAGACGCGTCTCTTCGATCTCCTAGCACCCAAAGATACTCCAAAGTGTGGACGGTCAAGATGATTCTTTTGACGCCTCCAATTTTCGGCTGCTGTTTCATATAACAGGGCCAACTCGTCAACACATGCTCTAAAAGAACTTAAATGGCTAGTCTCCTACCGGGTGGGGTTCTGACCTCTTTTAATGCCATTTCTGACTTTAAGTTATACAGGAGCTGATAGAAGGGAAAATCAAGTTACATATTATAGGCAAATGCCATGAAACGGAGAATCACTTCGAACGCGATCAAAAGGCGCATACTTTCGAGGTTTGTTTAGGGAACGTGGGGATGATTGAAATTGCGGCAAGAACTCCTGTCATGCGGGGATGGTGGCAATGTGCGTTTCACGGGAACGGTAAGCATAACTGATAAATAGCTGTTCTCTGGGAGAAAAAGCTAAAACATTACATTTACCCACACCCCCTAGCTGGTTTAACTATACCCGTAAAGCGTAAAAACGCGCACACATAATTGGAAATACTGGAAATTAGGAGTGGAAAAACTGAAAACCAAGAACGATGTTTGGATAATCTAGACTATGGGGGCCAACCAAATTAAATGAGTAAGTAAGAAGAATATACCGTAAAATACGACCCTCTTGATGACCACGTTTGAAGATGCAATGGAAGTTGACAACAAGGAGAACCTAATCCTTTGACCGAAACCCTTGCCTGAAGTTTAACCCTAACACACAAATAAAGCCTTGGCCTAAATCTAACCTGTAATCAGAACCCTAACTCCTACCTGTAACCTCTAACCCTAAATGTCATCTAGAACCGCAACATCTAAACCTAACCTTTAACAGTAGCCCTCACACTAACCCCTAGCACTAAGCATAAAGCTTATACCAGTGGAAGCGTGTCGGGATCTGAGCGGAAGGGAAGAGGGTCAACTTTGGCCTACCTAACTGATATGAAGTAAGCCTACTTTCAGACGATGTGGGGCTACATATCCGATGATTGCCGGAAAGTAGTTCAGATTTGACGGAGCAGTCCCCAAGCAGGTGAAAGGACACTTAGCTTCGACAGTCTTTCAAAGAGTACAGTCGCTGGAATCCCATCTCCAGACACTGGGCGTGAACGATACCCTTGACATCCTAGAATGGAATCGAGTGTTCACATGCAGAGGCATTCACGACGCCTTCCTTCCCGATATAGCCTTTATGGTACCAAAAAAGATGAGAAAAACCAGATTCCACGCCTTGATGTCCTCGTTGTGGCGTCTCAGCTTTCAAGGAAGCGATCAATACGGTACGAGCAATTTACTTCACCAGCCCCAAACACAGGGGAACTCTTTTACACGCGCTGACTAGTATTGCAGTGAACCCACAGACAAGCATGCTAAATTACAATACTTTCAATAGGCTTTCGGAGCAAACGCCTGCAAACTATGCATACAAAGGCGAAGCCAGAGATCACAGCGCGAGTCTCGGGGTCATATCGCGGCAGCGTAAGGTAATTAGGAAAGACCCTAGCAGTCACGTCCTTCAGGCCTGGTTTCGTACAAGAGAAGAAGTGGGACGCCAGATGGAAGGATAGTGTATTCTGTAGAGAACTATCGGAAGAGGGGCTGGAAGAGATTGGCTGCCATATATGAGGGCACGTCCGACCGCCACGAGCGCGGCGGCTTAAGTGTGAAGCCGTGTAGCGTCGTCACAGGGCCTCCAGCGCGGTCCTGTGTGAGTCCGCCTTGAAGATGATTGGCTAGATTGGACATCCGGTATTAGCGTGTACCAGACAGCCACTCGTGCGCGCGTTCCTGTAGTCGCGAGAGGTTCAGCTTTGCAACATGGGCACGGAGTCAGATCACAACGGTCACGCCCTCAAGTTAGACGAGGTCAAAATCCTAACTAGTTAAAAACCCGCTCAGCCTCGAGCTACTTTAATCACTGTTCTGCTCTCTCTCTCTCTCTCTCTCTCTCTCTCTCTCTCTCTCTCTCTCTCTCTCTCTCTCTCTCTCTCTCTCTCTCTCTCTCTCTCTCTCTCTCTCTCTCTCTCTCTCTCTCTCTCTCTCTCTCTCTCTCTCTCTCTCTCTCTCTCTCTCTCTCTCTCTCTCTCTCTCTCTCTCTCTCTCTCTCTCTCTCTCTCTCTCTCTCTCTCTCTCTCTCTCTCTCTCTCTCTCTCTCTCTCTCTCTCTCTCTCTCTCTCTCTCTCTCTCTCTCTCTCTCTCTCTCTCTCGATCTCGATCTCGATCTCGCCTAATTCAATGGAATCTCTGAACAATCTCTGACGCCGATGATAAAATTGCAGCCAGCATGATATTATCTCACCAACTACAAAGGTCTTTGGTGAATGCTGTATGCCTTTACATAAGGACTGCATCCTAAACGTGCCCCTACAATGAGCCACGCGAAAGATGCGCTATGGCTCGTCACCCGTTATTCGGAATGTGCACCAACAATAAATGCCCATCATGAGGAGTGTGGTGCCTAGGCGCAAGATCACGCCTCACCAACCACCTGCGCGTAGTCAACACCTCTGGCACGACAGGAAACTGGTGCCCGGAAGAGGGCAGTGAGGGCGAGGTTGGCGGAAAGGACTCCGTCTTCACAGCACTCAGGGCATATTCCCCACTAAAAATAATCCGAATAGCTCTTAAACTAACATGTTGCTCTAAAATCTGTTGCTTGGAAGGTTGCCTAATCACAGGATACATCGGTTCTCTTCTCAGAACGAAGAGGCAGGCTTCGGTGTTTCCTTTTTAATGTGCCTCCGCTGGCATTCCAATGCGGTTGGGATCCGAGCCGCACTCCCGTGTTTTGGTGAAATTCTGGCCCGAGTATATAGATAAATTGTGTGTGGCACGCGTAGACGAGCGGTTGAACTCTGCACTCCCCTTCTCCTTGTCTAGCTCCCGGTCTTCTTGCCTCTACCATAACATCAGTTCCAGGTGGATGCAAGAGGTTAGACTGCAGTAGATGCAGCACACGCGTTCTACCGTTGACAGTTCGACGCTCTCCACCGCGACAACAGGCTGGAAGTAGGCGCGTTAATTACTTTCAAGTGATACTATACTTGCGCTGCAGCTGCCCCAATCTCTCTTTCCTAACCCGCCTCTGCCCGGTGTCAAGAGGCCCAGAGGCGTGACCGGGCGTGGGTAGCTGGGTTGACGAAATTCATAGCTAAGCGTACCACCTGATCCACAAAAAACACAACCGGGATTTTAACCAGAGCTAGAGGAGAGGGGTAGCGGTACGGATCCCAGCCCTCAAAGCCTAGGTTTGCGTGCCACTACACCCAACCTAGTCACAGCCTACACTTTCTGGAGCGAGTTCAAGCATTTTCCCATTCTTTTGTGTAGCGTTACTCGAGGGGCGTCGCGCTTGGTGACCCTTGCTGCGTCGGCCGAGGGATGGGGTGTTCAAGTGGCACTTGGACAGCCGTGCTGACCTGGACGCACGCGTACGTCCGAATGAAACTGGCCAAGTGGCGGCAAGACAATGAGTCCAAAATCTCTCACTGCAAATGTGAATGACCTTGAGGGCGCCAAGGTTGACTGTCGACTACACCCCGCCTGGAATTGCACGCAGGGTTGCGTTTATTACTTTGAGGGAAGAGGAATGTTTCGTATTCCCGTGTTTCGGTTAAGGGGGCAATATAATTGGCCCTTACCAGGAAGTGATATTGAAATACCCCCCGTAGCAGACCACTACACTGTGATCTTCTGTTCCCTTGTGAACGTGAGCCCGATTTTTGACAGAAATTGTGAAATTTCAAACCACTACGGCGATGCATTTTTTTTAGTAATTGCAAAAATCAGCTTTTCATGGCATGCAGAGAAGAATGTCACGAAAAAATCGTTTTTTTTAAAATTTCCTCACAGCACAGAATAACACACCTCCACTCGTGTGATCGTTCGATAATTCTCCCGCTCAAAGTTTCTTTAACCAGTAGCCAGCACGTGACTGAACCTTGTTGCGAGTAAAACAGTAAGCCTTTCCTCGGGAATAAGTCCAAAGTAGTTCATTGAGTAGGTTAATTCTAGATTTTTGGGGGCACCCGGAAGTATAAAAAAACGACTTAATTTATTAGTGAAGATTATGATGTTTGGAAAGACTGCCATGGTTTAACAGGTTCCTTTAAAGCTCATAATACGTGCTGCATTCAACTAGCATAAATGCTGAACCATATTAGCGCAAACGCAATCTGACTGCTCAGTAATACCATTAACTTAAACCAGAGGAGAAAAACCAAAATTTTGCTAACTTTAGTAGAAAAAAGCCCACGTCGTATTATTACGATAAAAACTTAGAACATAATTACTAATTTGGGTAAACGCTTTATTCAAGAGAATTGTATAGGCTGCAATCTGCATCATTCTCAGTTTCTGCTTCATTAATTGTTGCTTACGAGTAAATTTAAAGTGTTTGGCTATGGTTTTTTGAGGACGTCAATTAAAAAAGTAAACTAGGGCCACGGATTCACTTCGGGTCCTGTCCATTTTTACTAAGCAGTTATCTCAGTAATTTTAAATTAAAAACTACCTTTTTAAGTCTCTATCCACTGACAAACATATGTAAATAGGCAAAATTCTGCCCCGCAGCTTGAATGAGCGGGTCATAAGTTGCCTGTTAAAGACGTTCGGGTGGCATAATTTATGATTTTTTGCACGAGACAACTGAGGCCTGCTGGTTTATTTCTCTCAAAAGCTAATCTTCAGAAACCGAAGCACTCCAAGGGGAAGATATTTGCAGATGAGCTGTTTTGTACAACATGCCTCCTGAGGAAACGCGGATGTTGTTTGCCCTTCATAGGGCTTGTAGACGTCCCCTAAACTGAAAAGTTTATGATAAAATCTGTTAACAGACTCAGACTGTCTAAAGCTCGAAAAGGAGTACATGCGTTAATTAAAGGCAAGAGTATTGTTTATTACCGACGTGACTTAATGTAATTACACGGTAAGGATCGCTCAGAGCAAAGCGAAAAATGGTCAAATCTCCTACATAACTAGATCCACCCAATAGTTATAATTCGATTAAATCGTAGAATATACCGATTCTAGGAATGGAACTATTATCGAATAGCAATGGTTAGCAACTTTTTTAAACCATTTTGCTTTATTTGTTTAGCTTCTCGAGATCGCAGGCGAGTATTTTTTAAACTGCTTTGCTGTTATATCGCTTAGCCATTATTATCAGCTCATGAAGATGTAAGATAGGAGAGTTACTGGCTAATTACTTTTCAGAGATGACTGTAAAATGAAGGAGAGTTTTCACGATTTTTGGAAAATTTTGGTTTTAGTTTGATCATCGGAACTTCGTGACTCCCACAGACAGAAGAATTATGTATAATTTTACATCAGTACCCTCGTGGGAGAAGTGGACACCTAAATGTGAACTTCTCCGCACAGAGTATCTCACTTTGCAAGATCGCTCTCAAGAGAAAATAATGCGGTTCAACTGTCTAGTTTAGCCCAGAGTTTAAGAGCGAAATCGAGAAACACGGTAACGGAAATGCAAACAGTCAGCCTGGTTTGCTTATTCGCTTAACGCGTTGCGCAGAAAACCTTTTTCTCATCCAGATTATGTTTCCGGTTTGTCTTATTAGTACAAAAGTGCTCCTTCACGGCGGAAATCAGTACTGCTTTGTATTCAGGCAGGCGGTATTCAGGCGGTATTCAGGTATTCAGGCAGGCGGTATTCCAAAATCTAGCAACTACCGTAGACGAGAGCTGCGTAGTTTTCCGCGTTTCTTGCGAAAATTAGAGCAGTTCAGGTGGGGAAAAAGCCAGTCTTCACAAGCTGATAACTGGCTTTTTCAGCTCACATCAATTTGGCAAAGCCAGATGTGAATAACCGAGTAATTCCCGGAAAACCAGTAGTTCCCTCTTTTTAAAAACGTTTCTAACATAGTCAGACAAAATGTGCCTTTTTGTTGAAAATCAACCCATTTTCAGCGCCAGTCCGGAAGACGCATAGACAATTATACTTTCCATATCCTAGTTAAATTTTAATCCCAGGAAAGAATGACTTTTATGGACGGCTAAACAGGATAAAAGACCAGGAACCACCCGCAATACCTGTGTGGCTTTGCGCCAAATCCGGGAAAGTTGGGTATAAGATTAAGGTAAAGATAAGGGTTAGGTTCACGGTCAGGTTTAAAGGTGGAGTTAAGGTCAGTATACTGTTAGGGTTAAGGTTCGAGTTCCTGTTAACTGAAGGATTTAGGTTTTCCTTGCCGTTTTTACTCACCCAATCAGGTTGCAGAACGCGAGTATTCATCTGCCATTTTTACTTACCCGATCAGGGTGCAGAACAGGAGTATTCATCTGCAATGCACTCAAAGTATAGCACTGTCTAAAGGGGTTTTATTTGCTCAAGAGCATATTCACAACGGGCTTTCGTCGCTGAGATTTCGCGATTGGGCGAGTTTACAAAGGCCCAAAATAACCAGCCATCTGCGGAAAAAGAACGGTCATAAAATCATTGCATAGGTAAAAAGCTCTCAGAATCGTTATCTTTTGAAAATGTTGAAAACCACTATTTAATGAAAAGGATTTTCCACAATCGAATTAGAAGAACGAATAATTTAATTTTTAATTCATATCTAAGGGACGCCTTCAACCTCTCTGAACTCCAGCGTTATCAGAATAGTAACGATAATATTTGTGAAAAATAATTCTTCCGATAGAGGGAAAATGCTAAGCACAGCTCGTGACCTATCAGAAGAAAGGTCAGAAAATGCACCTAGAAACCCTTGGCACGCGTACGCCGCCCACCCCGTAACCACGAAATGTATACTATGTTAAAAAATGAACGTTCGTCAAAAGAAAACATAGTTTTGACTTATAGACTACTTTTTTCCTAATTAAGAAGTAATTAGAGTAGGGAAAATTCCCATGGAAAAATCAGAAAGACCAGTTGGTGAACATGCGTAGCTTTCGATAAATTCTCGAAGGGCCAGTGCATTTATATGTGAGACGGTATAAGTCAAAACATGCGATCGGCAATGCTCATCTTTTCATGCAAGTGAGTCTTGTGAATAGCGTGGGGTGATAAGAGACGGTGGGTTAGGTGGCGGTGGGGGCTTGGTGGGGTCGTCCCAGGGGCGAAGGGGGAGGAGAAGAGAGGGAACAAGGAGGAGGGCACGTATTGAAGCGACAGTTACCCATGCTAAGAGTGGAGCGCGTGCAGGAGGTTCTTTTGTGCACACATAACGGGCTTCCTCAACCTGATGGCAGTCACTTCGGCTTCTGCTAGCAGACGCTGACCCGGTGACTTTGGGTAGTTTGGTGGGACCTTAGAAATCAAACGGCAGGCTTCGTGGAGGGCCACAAGATGCTTGAAATCAAAAATGTGTGAAAGAATAGCGTCGTTTATGCGGTTTGCGCATGTTCTCAGCCATTCCACGAGGTGTTCACTTATTCTTTTGGATAGGCGCCGATTTGAGCGACCAATATAACCTGCTGCACAGGAGCAAGTGAATGAGTAGATGCACATGAAGTGGTCTGAGCTGGCAACCTATCCTTAACTTCTGCGTGCAAAACAGGGTTGGTTGAGAATAATAGCAAAACTCTCGTTGCTGGGAGGGTTCGTGAAAAAGGCTTGGTCCATGCATCCGTTCAGGAGTTCCCTAGCCGCATTCCCTTGCAAGGGGACGTTGAGCAATAACGTTTCCCTTTCCACAGTAAGTGTGGTGGATTTTGCTGGTATAGTGACAATATTCTTTGTAATAAATCTATCAGGCCCTAGTTGGTGCACCAACCAAGGCCCGAACCCTTGATCTGTTGATTACCGCGAATTCCCTTAAGCTGCGTTCAATGGGTTATCTACCGCTGACCCCGACTAAATGCCACACCGTTACCCTAGATATTGCTTCTTTGACCGAGATCAAAGGATGCTTGCAGCGGTAGCTAAAAGAGGCTATCGTTAAGGTCGAACAGAGATAACCACATCATAAGGGAACTTTAATAAAAAACATGGCGTCGAACAGTCATCCAACATTTTTGCTTAGAAAATGCCAAAATGTTCTCCAGCGCGCAAAATCAACTAAACCGGAAAAAACAGTAAGTGCAGATTTGAGAATAACCAATCTGAACAAGGTTAATTAACCTGGTAAGTCCGTCTATCACTTTTAGAATATGCATCGACTTTCAGTTAATGAGAATAGACGGTGGTTTAAACGTCAGCTTGTTAATATCTATGCCTCAGTGCTTTCTCAGTTGGCGACGATGGGGCCATAATTTTTGCATGTCTGATTACCACCGTTTGTGAAAAATTGATCGCATACAAACCGTCTGATTGCTAGTACCTCCGTTAGAGGTGACTAAACTACTTCATTATTTCACGAAGTCATACTTTGCTCTATCTCTGATTCGCGATTACGAACAAGTTCAAGAGACTTTCAAACAAAGAATATTTTGAATGTAAATTGTTTTTAACAAATAAACTGAGACCTTTCGATTCAGACTGAGCAGATGATAGGAACCACAACATCACAATTCTTAGAAGTGTTCTGGATGCTGCCGTTGGATGAAGAGGATTGAATATTTTTTGATCTCATTTTTCAGCATCGGGAGTATGTGACATCACTTTCTCGATTGGTGGGCCCTCACCGAATACCATATCGTGACTTTTTCCAGATTTTCAAGCTTTCTTGGTTATTTTTTATGAGTAGGGTGTTCATTTAAGGAATAAAAAACTAATGATGTCCGAGACGCAAGGAAAAAATCGTAGGAATGAGAGTGCAAAGTTGGGGCAGGAAAGGACGAACATGGACATGAAAACCTAACAGACATTTCAGGATAACATCGAATAACACGGCACGGGCATGAAAACAATCTTACTGATAGCAGCTGCTCGAGAAAGGACACGTGAAAGTATACGATTTGTGCTGATGTAATTTTTGGGCATCCGCGCGAGCAGCTGGAAAGCATTAAAACAGCGGTAGGTCAAAATATGTGCAGATTAAAGCAAAAAATGTCAAGTTGAAGGCTGAAACATACATTTCTTCAGTCTTTTTTGCCGAATTCGTCATGTTTGTCCATATAAGAGGGTCTTCTAGTAACTTGTAAAGGCACCACACAGGCAATTCACGCGAATTAGGTGTGTTGGGGTAGAAGGGTCGACAACACGAAGACTCCCCAAATCCGAAGTCAGAGAAGAAAAATTCGGTTGGGCAAGCTTTTACCGAGATGAAGAGCGTACAAGATACCCTGCGAGCAGTTGCTGCAAGCCGTCTCTCCAGGCCAGTGTGAGTCTGTGTCGACCGTCGAGTTATTTGATCTCGAGGCTTGTGTTCTTCGTTGCCTGCAGCCAAGCATTGAATGTCGCACTTTGATTGGCTCGTGCCAGCAGTGAATCGACCACGAGCGTTATGCTGGCAGGTTTGCACTGGCGACTGCCTCAGCTGAACACGATCATTCGTGCAGATTTTTTGTCTGGATAAATCTGCGTTTCTCCCCTACCTGCATAACAAGAAACCGCGGCTCCACAATGGATCATGCAAGTGTTGCACTGGGCCAAAACGCGGGGCATGACACGCGTTCTTCGGGTTGCGTACCCATAAGAGAAGTCACACAAATAGTGGGATGCGGTGGCACGCCGCACCGGTCACCGGTGCCCAATCGCCCGCATCAGATAGTTGATCTGTGCCTGGGAGAGGGAAGAGTGAGATCGCCTCTGACTTCTGAGTTCTTAAGGCACTTTGAACGTATTCCCTGCTATAAACAACCTGAGGAGCTGTTAAACTATCACGATGAGCCCAAAACCCTAGTTTGCAGAGTTGTCAACTGACGGAGTAACTTGGTCCTCTCATTACGGAGAGGCAGGTCACGAAAGCGCCTTCTTAACGTGACTCCTATCATTGCGTTCCCCTTCAGTTTGGATCCAAACCGTCTCTTTCTTGCTTCTGTGAAGTTCTGATCCACTTCAGTTGAACTTAAAGAATGGCAATGAATTTAGCGAGGTTGAGCTACACTAAATGCGGGCTTACAATATAAACTTCTAGCGCGGTGCATTTAAAATAGTGTGAGCCAACCTTTGTTGATAAGCTTCTGTGACCCCTCAGTACTCGTGGCTAGGCGACTGCCTGCGTTGGCGGTAGACTGGATTATCCACGTCAAACGACATCGCCCACCTTCTCATGTCTAATCAAGATAGATCAAGGCAAGCCACTAACTACTATGCAATGCGCAAATAACCCGAAATCGATCTGCTGTCGTCGCGGTCTGCGGTTTGAACAACGATTGAGTGGCGATGGTAAACTGGCCTTCATGGGTTTCCTCTCTCTTGGCGCTGACCTTTCCCGCAATCTACCACAAGAATATAATGGGATTCGACCTAGGTGGATGATTGACCTAACCCCTCTAAGGGGAAAGGGGAGAGGGCTAAGTGGGACTGAAAACTCCATATCATCTAGACGCGGGCCATCGAAAACCGATTTTCAGCCGTAGCTACAGAATTGCCCAGTATCCAATCACACGAAAACTGTGCTTGAATTTTCAGGGAATAGCTGAAAACGTACGACCGTTCAGCAATTTTTCTTCTGAATTTGCCAACGGAAACGTCTCCAGAATTCTTTGCGTGTTAGAAAAGCTGGTGGTAAGGGAAGAATTCGCATAACTAGAAAACACTTGACTCAAACAACTGATCCTCTAAAATTATACAGGACGCCTGTAGTATGTCTTAGCTATTTTCAGAAGGCTGTATCGACAAGTCTCCCAGGAATTAAAATTGCGGGTTAAACGCAGTACCTTCTTAGTGCCAATTTGGTGAAAGAAAACGCACATCGAATCCCGTAGACCTCCGGGCTGAAGGACGGAAAGAGATCGGACGTTTGTGTCAACAGCTATCCGAGGGCTTGAGCCGCCCTTGGAGGGTGCATTCGCGGTGAAAGGAGGCATATCCTTGCATGTCTCTCACAGGGACCTTCAATTCTGCATAAGGGACAAAGGGACAAAGACTACAAGTGTCCGACCCTGCAAAGGAACTATTCCAGCAGATTAAGTTATTAGGGAGACCGTGGCTGCTACGACCTCCAGGCTTGCTTCCAAATGAGAAGGAAATAAAAGGGACGCCAGTTGGAAGGAGAGAAGAGGTTGGAAGAATTTGGCAGCTGGAAGAGGGCACTTCCGTAGCCACAAAAGCGGGGCCCCATGTCAGACCGTGGGCAGTTGTCACAGCGCCTTAAACGAGGTCATGCGTGAGTCGGCCTTAAAGGTGACTGGTCGGTTTGTACAGCCTAGATTGGCCGAGTATCAGACAGCCATTGCTGTGCACATGCAAGTAGTCGCGAGATGTTCCGTGTTGCAACATGCGCCCAGAGTTTGGCCACTACAGTACGCTTAATAGACGTAAGTTACAGAATCGCGTGTCTGTCTTCTAGCTCAGTATGGATAAGTCATCACTTACATTAATCTTGCCGTTCTTTTCGAATTCGTTCTTTCACGTTTGTTGTGCACAATAGGTTTACTCGGGCCACTTTTAGAATGACAGTCTCTGGCTGCTGGATTAATTCACTTTCAGAAAACTTCCATTTCAGCGTTTTGTTTCGGGTAGGACCGGTCGTCTTTTTACTGAGAATCGCAAGGCCGGTTTGTATAACCGTGATTGGCCAAGATCACACTTCCATTGGTACGTACATGCAAGTACGGGCGAGAAGCGCAAGGTAACCTGATTAGGGCCAGTACATTTGCGTGTCAAAACGCGCTTTGGATGTAAGGTTCAAGGAACAATTATTCCGGATTTGAATAACCGGCTATCATAACCCCCTGTTGGGCTTTGCTGGTTGACCACGATGACCAATAAGCCGAAGTGACCAGCTCCTTTTTCCTCGTCTTTGCCGGTAGTTCTTTCAGAAGAAGAAGAAGAGTTAATCGCTGGAACATGGTGTTTATTGGCCTGACGTTTCGGATTCTCTCTCAAACCCACCATCAGAGATAGTAGCAGAAAGGGTGATAGTTGCACAAGGTGAGCAGTATTTATAGCACTCAATGGCGACGCGGTCACATGCATACTACAATTAGCAGCTATCGCAATCACCGCTGGGAGTCGTAATTGATACAATGCTAGCTTGGCCGTCCGCGTCCGAGTCGTTAATTGCCGTAATTTCATCATCCATGTTGGATGCAGGCATGATAATGACCCGGCAATTCGACTCAAGGTCATTGGAAGCATTGGTCACCCACGTCGTCTCCATGTGACCCATTTCCCTGCTCAGCCAATGCTTCAACACGGAATATGAAAAACGGGAGTTCATTGCGCTTGTTGCTAGACCATGGGCCTGAGAACCATGACCCAAGCAGCTCGCGGCTCACGCGGTTATCACCTCATGCGAGGATTTCAGCCTCATCAAACTTGAAAATATGACCGGGTCCCGTCGACTGAGATACAACCTGAGAGCCAGCATCTTTCCTCCTCACCGCAGCCGGGTGCTCGGTCATTCGCGTCCGGAGTAATCTCCCGGTTTCTCCGACATAGTTGCTTTGTCCATAACTGCACCAGATCCGGTGAACGACGCCCGACGTTTCCTTCCGTGGCAGCGGGTCTCTCGGTCTCATGACTTAGCACCTGATGGTTGCCTCTGGCCTGTGTGCTACTCCAAGTGAAGTGAGGAGACGGCTGACGGCTTCCGAGTCATCCCTCACGTACAGAAGACCTCACCAGAATTTAGGGTCGGTTGGGTTTGGTCTCTCTTTTTGTTTGCTTATGCACTGGTTGACGAAGTTGCGCGGATAGCCATTCGCGCTCAGTACGCGTCGAAGATATTGCACCTCAGGAACCTCGTCTTCCATTTCACTGCAATGCGTCTCGACGCGCCGGTAAAGTACCCTTACGCAACTGCTTTTGTGACTGATTGGGTGGTTGCTGTTGAAGTTCAGTACTTGCGTCGTACTTTTTGCTTTCGTGAACACTTTGGTTTTCAAACCACCACAATCTATGTCGTAAACGAGGACATTCAGGAAGGCCAACTGGTTGCTTTGTTCTGTTCGGGAAAACGGCGTTGAGACATTCTTTGAATGTCAACACCTGATCAGTGATCGCCTTTCTCTTCTTTTGAACTGCCTCCTGGAACTCGCCTGTTCGCTTGGACAGCAGTGATAAAAGGTAAATCATCCGTTGATAGGGGGGAAGCGGGTTTCCAACAGCAAGCACTCTGGTGGGCAAGAAACTGCCCTATCATCAATTTTGCCGTGGAACCACAATAGACTGAAAAATAGCACAATCTAATGCAAAGCCGCCTGAGAAGCCTTATTCACTTTCGATTAAGCTCTTTGCCAGCCTTGAAAGTGGCGAACCCAGAAGATTCTGAAGGCTACTGGCCAAAAGTTACCCAATTACGCAATCTGTCATTTACCTAAACATATGGATTACCAGGCACGCTTAATATTATAGGTGTGGAGGCTAATGCAAAAGGACTGTAGGAAGTAGCTTGGTTTCCTGTTATTTTGTCTGCAATTCGCGACTTGGAGCGCTTAAATATATCAACCGGTAATGCTACCGGCAACTGCGGTGAAAATCCACAAAGGCCATTTATCATACATCAGCAGAGAATCGATGGAAGTGCGACTCAGCTTCCGATCAGTACATGTGTCCGTATTACAGTAAAATTATCGAATATAATGAGGTTTTCTGCTAATTCAGAAGGAACCAGATAAATGTTTAATCTCGTTATAGCCATTGCGACAAAATTTGCTCACGCTCTGCACAATATAAATGAACGTATTTAGACAGCGATCTTCGCAGAAGAACTGAAGGGTAATACCTAAAAGGGTTCAGTCAGGAGAAGTGAACTCTTGAAAGTGAACGAATCGTGCTGGAGGGGGTCTAAGTGCCCTTGTGCCAAAATTTTTTAGGTCAGTTTATCATGAAGCGAGACTGCGAAAAGGAGAGCAGGCCGGTTACGAGACTCACTTTGCCGGATTGGTCAACTGGCGCAACCGAAAATTATTCAGCCTACGCGGCCGAAAGATAACGGAACGGGGAAGGAAAAAAAATATTATATAAGTTGTGGGGCGGTGCTCACAACAGTGGTAGCGGTGACGGCTTCGGCTATGATGATGATGATGATGGTGGTGGTGATGAGGATGATGATGATAGTAACTTTTACAGTCTGAAAATCGCATACTGATCTGCCCAATTCTACCTATTTGTCAAGGCATTTTATGTGAGTCATAGAAAGGCAGCAAAAATTGACCTCTTCAGGGCATTATCATAAACCCGACAGTGGCCAGTATCACAAGTCTGGGCAGTGTGCTGATTTAGTATCCCCGTCTTCGGAGTTACCGACAGTTAAGAGAATTATCTAGTTGGTAACCATCGAGAGTGCGTTCTGTTCTCTTCTGCAGGACTCGATATCTTGTCATTTTTGATCTGCTTGGATACAACAGGTAACATCTGGTTATTCGCAATATCCTCAGATAAGTTGGTTTTCCAAGAAAGGGATTGAGCATGGGTCCATTTTGGTTTGTTGCTTAACCCGATACCTAGGAACGCTCAAATGGGGCCAGTCGACTCCAATGACTCTTTTGAGATTGCCGCAGATTTGCAGTCAACTAAGCCTATCGGAAAGCAATCTAAACATATTGCCTGTGCACTTTCAAGCATCAGCAAACAATTGCTGTGATTAATTTCAGCATGGTGGGATTAATTTTCCGGGAAAAAAATTAAAATTTTCCATGCGTGCCCCTTTTCCACCTGGTGACTATTCGGGAAAATATGCCCTGTGTGAGACGTGTAGTGTGGCCATTCCTTCTTGTCAACCAATTCAACAAATCGCAGTACCTGCTGCCTAAAAGGCTCAGTCAGCCGATCAGTCCAGGTGAGAGTGAATAAAGTAAATCCAACCTGGAGTAATCCATGCACACACCAAATAAGTGCCTTCCTCACTATAAAAAACCTGAGGCCCTCGAATCTCTCACGATGCGTTAAGAATGATGTCCTGAAGGACTGCCAACTGAGAAAATAACTGCCTTCTTTGCAGGACGGTGAATCACGTTGTAATGGTGTTTTATTAATCTGACCTTTATGGCAATCATACTCCTGCGAAATGCTAGCGGCTGGTATTTAAGCAGGTGATGAGGGACACGTGTAGATGGACTTTTTGGTTTATCTTCTGCCACCGCCCACATTCGACTTCCAAATGCAGCCAGGTGGGCGAGGAAAGATCGTAATCAGTAGACACTGCGCAATGCTGTGTCACGCGCGTAAGATGCAGTCGTGAAAGCTTATCGCAGTTATTCGGGGAAGACCATAACCGCTACGTTCTTCAGGCCAGGTTCCGTATAAGAAGAGAAGAAGTCATGGGACGCCATTTGGGAGGATAGTGTATTTATTCTGCGGGAGAAGGGTTTGGAAGAAGTTGGCTGCCGGACGAGGGCACGTCCGGCAGCTGTGCGAGCAGCGTCCTCCAGTGTGAGGAAGTGGCGAGGCCATGCATGAGACAGCATTGAGTGTGATTGGCTGGTTTGGTCAGCCAGGATTGGCAAGAACCAGGCGGTCACTGGTGCGCATGTGGTCGCGAGAGGTTCAGCGTTGGGTCACCGCAAGCGCTCTGCGGTGCACGACGTTGGAATACCTGCAACGAAACCATCATACTTCATTCATTTAAACAGCATTCACGTCTAGGATACAAATATGTACTTTTCAACAGCAGTATTTTATCTTAAAACGCAGAGCTTGCGCAGGCCTGCAATAACGTTGAAAAACTCCCATTTGATGTTTTCGGACACAAATGGTTTTTAAAATGTTGAGGTAAATAAAGGTGCAGCGTTCTGTTCGACTATAAATTTCAAAAAACCATCGCCATGTTGGAAGCACTGACTGTATATTTGGGCCTGTTTATTTTATGATAGCAAACAATAGAAAGCATTTTGCGATGCTAGTATAAATTAGAGAGCGCGCAGCTTTATGGTTGGTAAGAAAAAATGACACTGCAGTCAACAAGGCGGTGCGGCTACAACTGATGAACTCAAAAAATCAGTGGACCAACCTTTTGAATTTTTTTATTTCTGTTGACCCCTTGACAACGACCTATGCGTTGTCGGCGCCGAGGTGCAGTCAGTCGCTCGATCAACTTGTTCCAACTCGTGCATGGCAAATTCGACCAAATACCCGCAGACTGGACATTTGCATCAGCGCAAATAACCAAGCCACTCGGGTAGGGCACCAATTAAGACTATACAAAAGTTTTTTTGGCGTTGTCAACGCATCCCAACATGACAGCCAAAAAATGAACAATGAATAAAACGTCGGCATTTGTGCTACATTTAAGCAACTCTGCACCCGAGAACGGCGGTATACAACACGGTGGTTATGTATACTCAGGTACCGGGTACCAGGCTGGGTTCCGAAATCGATTAGCTTCCAACATAATCCCAAGATGTTTTAATCATCCCCGAATGCCGGTTTGTGGATAAGCATCTTTTCGGCCACCTTGAAAAAGCAGATTCAGTAAAAAATTTAGTATGCCTTTCTCTTATTGATTTTTGATTCTCTTATAAATTGCAGTGTATCTTATAAAATAATGCTCATTAATAATTTATATTGCACTCATTTGGCAGTACATCACCCCTTGTTAAAGTTTTATCCTGGAAAGAGGGGTACATTGAAGCTTCGAAAAGGTTTCTCTGTCCAGCAATAAAGTTGAGTCTTATCTTCTGTTCCAGTTGCGTTTAGGGTTTGTGTTCCGCAAGTTGCATACGTTCTACTTAGGGGTAATCATTTATTTCTCTTTGCCATTAAGAAGATGCCGCATAGGTTTCATAGATTTGTCCATTGTCTATGGAGGGGAATTTCGACCTCCTGAGCAATATAAATAGACGGAAAGAAATGCTCTTATTTGAATGGACATTTCGCAGTCTTAAAAGTCTCAATTATAAACTTTACAAAATCAAAATAAACCACTCTTTGAGCACATAATTTAAAAAAAGATATGATTTGCTACCAAATGACTACAGCAACAGACGATTAAGCAGGTTTTCTTAAAAATTTACTTTTCAACTTTTTAAATTTCTTTGGAAATTAACTTGTCACTTGGAGCAAGTTAGTTTATTCGAGGTCTATAGTCACAGACCTTGAATAAACTCATTTGCTCTAAGTTAAAAATAACTTTCTAAAAAAGGAAAAAGCTGAAATTTCAAAACAGAAGGCACCCACTGATGAGACGAACCCCTAGCAGCTGTGCGGCCATGCAGCAGCGGAATATCGGCGAAACCCGTCTCTGGGCGGTTAGCTGGTACCTGTGTTGCCTGCATGGTAAATCATTTAAAATGTACTTTACAAATACTTAGGCGGTTATTTTGGTCGAGTGCAGTTTATGCCGGCAGCCGTCAACGCCGGCATCCTCGCAGGACTGCAACATCTGCACGATCCCGCTTTCTTCTAACTGTAAAGTACAGAATTTCGGCTAACGTTTCCAGTCATTGGTCACCAGCGGCATCGGTGCGCCTGCCTCATTCTGCTCAATAAATGTCAATTTCCTCCCCGCACAGTCAGCTGTTGTTTAGAAAAATGGCACTACCCATAGCAGATACGATTTCATATTACATATTTGGTGAAATTTGCAGCAAACGACGCACCGATTCACAAACATTTCATCGGCAAAATAACAGATGATGTCCTTTTTTTCTACTTACCCAACGTACCTGACGTGTACGATCGCCACAACCTAAAATTCGGGTCAGGTTTAATATATCGGACGGATTTTATAATGCTGTGCTGATAGGAAGATACAATTAGCAACTGGAGATAAATATTCCCTGCAAAATGTTGACTCTGAGGATGCAGAAAAGCCAGACGGCACGCTAGGTTGCCCTTTGCGTAAATTTTTGCATGTTCGGTATTCTAGGTCCGAACAGTTTAAGGAACTCCTTCGGGCAGTTAAATCATCGGCTATGCTAGAATACACGCTATCTGTTGCCAGTAATTGGATGCTGCTTAGCCTGCATGGTGCTCCTGTCTGAAAACGGGGAGCTCACACAGTCCTCACGAATAAATTTAAAAGTCTGTGGAGTCTGCTGGCTTGCGTTGTACCACAGGATCTAGTCAAGAGATCAGCTGCGATGCCACCGGGCAGTTTCTTCGTAGGTTCGAGACGATAAGACACGCAGCCGTCACACAACATCCCTGAAAAACCGCAAAAACCCTTAAGGCATTTCAAACGGTTCGACAAAGTCATATGCAGCTGCGGAGGTCAAGTAAGGAAAGGTTTGATGGGTAAGCGATAACCGATCGGTAAAGGGACTCACTCATTCCATTCAGCCTTGGGGCTTACTCTCAAGCTCCGCCAGTAGCCGCACATCGGCTAGTATCATAGACGGATGAAAATTGCCAGCAAAGACAAGGGAGCCTGGAATGACCATTTCTGGCTTATTAGCCATCATCGGCCAGCCCTATCCAACCCCAGGTCGTGCCACCCGAGGCTAGAACACGCAATCTGTCGACCGCTCTATTCACTGCGACATGGGCTCGTTATCTTGCTGGTTTAGATAGTGAATATGCGCATTGTTGGATAGGCGTTCATCGATCGGTTATGGTACTCATTCGTTCCGTTTGGCCTTGGGGTGTCTCCCGAACCCCGCTATCAGCTGCAAAGCAACTAGTAGTATAGCCATTGGATCATTACCGAATACCCATTTCTTGTTTATTAGCCATTATCAGCCAGACAGGAAACGTTTGACCTCATTTCCGCGGGAACAAGTAGTAACTCTGCGACTGACGGTGATTGAGACACGTAATGGAATCCCGGTCTTTATTGCAGTCAGTTTCATTTTGATCAATGCCATTAACCAATGCTCGTTCGTCTATTCTACCTACCACTAGTAAAAAGCCAATAGGGATGCCTCCATGGTCCCTTGGCAGAAAACGGGAACAGTGATTTGGGTGGCTTTGCGCTAAAGCCTAGGGAGATTGTGTTGAAGCTTAAGGTTAGGGCTACTGTTAGGGTTAGGCTCGGTTTAGGCTTTGAAATAAAAGTAAGGGACATGGTTGCCAATAGAAACAACAAGGTCGGTTCAGAAGAGGATGATGGTGCGATCGCTGGAACGGGAAATTTTTTGGCCTGCCTTTTCGGACTTTCACTTGAATCCCTCATCAAGTAGGTCTGGTCGAGGTGCACGAAGTACAGTGTTTATAGTACGTGCTGGCCGTGTGACCACATGCGCACTATAAGTAGCAGTTTTTTCGCGATCAGCGCGGGGGTCGTAACTGATGTGACGGCGATTTTTTTCAGTCTGCGGTCGCGTCGTTAACGGCCCCGATTTCATCCTCCGTGTTGCGGCTGCCGAACAATTCCAGTGAGAGCAAGGCAAATGACTGAGTAATGATCACGCCAATTTGTGAAAATGGTTGATGAAATCGCGGCCATTAACGATTCAGCCGCGGAATGACAAGTCAACTTCACATCAATTATGACCCCCCAGCGATGATTGGGAGAGCTGCTACTTGTAATGCGCATATGGTCGCATGGCTAACACGTACTATAAATACTCCACTCTGTGCCTACACCAGACTTACCTGCGATGGTCTCCGATGATGTGTTCGAGTGAGAAACACTCCACAACACCATTAACTCAACCATTCCGAGGATAAAAATTCACAATTGAGAAAGAAGTTGACGATAAATTCCCATTTTGGATGTTCTCGTATAGCGAAAGACTGACGGGACATTACACACATTCGTTTACCGCAAAGAAACATATATGAAAGTATTTCTGCATCATGAAAGCAACAATTCACTCTCTCAAAAGACGAGTACCGTCAATAGTCTGCTTCACTGTGCAAAAACACATTGCTCTGACGAGGACAGCTACCGAGTCGAGTTAAATTACCTGTTTGAAGAATTTTTCTCAAAGTGGTTACCCTAAAGATTTTTGTACATCGACGCATGACGCAACAGAAGCCAAAAGACAGGGAATTATATAGTTCCAATCAGGCGCCTAAAAGAAATACATGGCGAATGCTTCCTTATATTAGGAATGTCTTTGAACTCGTTAAAAGACACTTGCAGAAGCACCAAATAAAAGTGGCGCACTAACTGACGACTACTTAATGCACGCAGCTTGTATACCCTGAGGATAGGTTAGGCTATTTTGACAGGAAAGAAGTCGTCAACAAGATCCCATGCGATGACTGTAATACCGTATATGGTGGCCAAACTGGAAAATCTGCCTCCACATGCATTTACGAACATCAACTTGTGGTCAAGAGGCGTGATCAACTTTCCCAAGTGGTCACGCACATCCTCAATACAGGGCACACTTTCGCCTGGGACAAAGCTCTCATCGTTGGAGCCTGCCTTTCTAAGAAAGGCCGATAATTTTTTGAGGCCATGCAGTCCGATAAAGCATGCATCAATCGCCACATTGAGTTAGGTGCAGTGTAAACAAATCTCAGGGAAAATGGAAGAGACGACAACTTATCCATAAAGACTGACACACATTGCAGCCACTTATAGGCACAAACACGAAATGAGTATCGATTATTAAGTGGTTTTGAAATGTTAATTGTTTTTTGCACATTTAATCAAGTCTGTTGACGACCTGGGGAACCAGCGTCGAAAATTTACCAATTAAGTTTCCTTTTTTGTCCCAAAAGCTATTCGCCTTCTAATGCATATATATAAAAAATATATTGGAATTTATAATGGTTATAAAATCAATGAGAAAAGTTGTACTAATAAAGTAAGCGGTCGCAAAGAAGCTAGATAAAAAGCCAGTATTCTGAAGTGAATTAGTTATTTTGGGATTATACTGCATGCGACTAAATATAATAAATACCTTTAACTAAATCTTTTCAAATCGAAAACACGTTTTCGAATTTCTATTGACTTTTCAAGAGTTGGGCAATGTACTTTACATCCTTTCGACAACCCAGAATGACCATGTCTTCTAGAAAGCATGTCTTCCGAAAGCTTACCACAGTTATGTGGAGCTAAAATGTCCTTTTTCACCTAGATGCGGTTCGAAACATTCGCTGTCAGAAAAAGTCCTCTAGACATAACAAATGACCGTTTCTGCGTAAAAATCTAGGTTTCCTTCAATAAAATTGATCAAAATGATAGTCTGTCTGGGAATAGAACTTTATTAATGCTCAACACTCAACTTCGGAGATAAGCCCAATTTCCCTTGAAAGGTTTTATTTCAGCCCTTTAAAGACGGCACGTTCAGAGTTCGTAGTGAAAATTATAAGTTCGATCGTAGTAAGCATTGACGGGCATCACCTGTCCCATGGAGTGCGCATAGGACGGTAACTTGCGTGTGAGTTATGTTACAGTGAGCTTGGCTTGCCTTGCATACATCGTAAACACACACAACAGTTCAACCGTCGATTTCGACGAGGTCCACCGTATGCTCCACACCAGGTGGTGCAGGGACGGTGACTTGCGCGTGAATTAGTTTTAAGAAATAGTAGCCTTGCGCTGCAGCTAGAGCACTCGCTCTTACTCCCCCACCTGAGTCCGGTGTAATGACAGAATCATGAAGACCGGAGGCGTGCGAAGACGCAGATGGCTGGCACGACCGGAGCCGCCTCTAGGCGTACCACCACACCTGGTTCGGATTCCACGAAATTGGAGTGCCATAAGAAGGAGCCGTTTCAGCCTGATTCTTAGCCTGCCAGTTAGCCACCGATCGGTTACGGTACTCACTCGTTCCGTTTGGCCATGGGGTATCTCCCGAACCCGCTATCAGCTGCACAGTGACTAGTGGTATAGCCAGTGGATCATTACCGAATGCCCTGGGGTGTAGGGGTACTAGTTAGGGGTAGCACTACACAGATAGCGTTTGGTCGCTCCATTTGTCTCGTACAGGTGGTGAATGCTCCTGTGGCCGCCTCTAACTGGTACCCAACTCTTACCAGTGGCTCCTCGAAGTTGGGTTCTTCTCAGCGGCCACACCCCGGGCAACCGCCACGACCGGCGGGCTAAACCAGGTGAGGGTCTCCGGTGTTGTGTGTGCCTCAACACCCGGTATGTCTGACTCCGAACTTCCCACCTCCCCCCCTCTCAAAAAGTCCTACGGTGGGGACGACAGCAACCCCGTAGGCGGCCCAGGCTAACTCAGGTCGTTCTTTCACTAAAACAAAACCGTGACTCATAGTGGAGTTCGGCAGCTGTCTGGGATGTCCGAGCGGCCCTATTTAGGGACAGCACTGCTTACCTCCTCAAGGTGGAAGGGGCTAGAAAAGGTGCCTTAAAAAATTGCTGGTTATCACGTCTTCTGTAGCCGGCCGCGGCTCGCAGATCGCAAAATACGCGGTCGTAAAACTCAAACAAGTAACAATACTCCCCGTCCCAACGCCCCTCGCCATACCCTCCAGGCTGCTCGAGTGAGTTCACTCACACTAGCAGCTAGGAATGTTCGTTCGCTTTTAGACAATCCTAGGAGCAACTGACCGGAACGGAGGACTGCGTTAGTCGCTCGGGAACTGGCGCGCTACAAGGTGGACATTGCTGCTCTCAGAGAAACCCGATTCTCTAAGCAGGGTCAGTTGGAGGAGGTGGGTGCCGGCTACACCTTCTTCTGGAGCGGCCGGCCAAAAGCAGAGCGATGCGACGCTGGTGTTGCCTTTGGAATCCGGAACGACATCGTGGGATGTCTGCCCTTTCTGCCGCAGGGTATCAATGATCACCTGATGAGCCTCCGCCTGCCTCTTCGGGGAGACCAGTTCGCCACCATTATTAGCGCCTACGCTCCCCCAATGACAAGCTCTGATGCGGTGAAGGACAAATTCTACGAGGACCTGCACGCCCTGCTGGCGACCGTGTCGAAGGTGGACAAGTTAATTGTCCTTGGTGATTTCAACGCCCGCGTCGGGACGGACCACGATGCCTGGCAGGGAGTGCTGGGTCCCCCCGGTCACGTAGCTGTTATGATAACGGCCTCCTTCTTCTGCGCACGTGTGCGGAACACCGTCTCTTGCTGACCAACACTCTTTTCCGCCTTCCGACGGGGGGAGAAGGTCACGTGGATGCACCCTCGGTCGCGGCACTGGCATCTGCTGGACTATGTTCTCGTCCGGAGGCGAGATCTACAGGACGTGCTGGTAACCAAGGCGATCCGCGATGCCGATGGTTGGACAGATCACCGCCTCGTCATCTCCCAGATGAGGCTCCGACTGCAACCCCGACGAAGGCCCCAAGGTAAGAGGCCGCCATGTAAGTTAAATACTCTTTTATTAAATTTGCCTGCTCACTGTTTTGATTTAAGCAACCAAATAACCGAGAAACTGGAGGACCTACATGCTTTAGCTGATAATGCTACCGTGGAGACACGATGGGGTCAACTGCGAAATATCATCCAGTCCACCACCCTCGAAGTCCTCAGACGCGCACGCCGTCAACACCAGGACTGGTTTGACGACAATGACGCCGACATCAGCAACTTACTCGCGGAGAAGAATGGACTTCACAAAGCCTACATGGACCTTCGGACTGAGGCCACCAAAGCAGCCGTCTTCAGATGCCGGTGCATTGTACAGTAACGGCTGCGAGAGATGCAGGATGCCTGGATGATCCGAAAGGCTGAGGAAATCCAGAGGTACGCGGACCGCAATTAAATGAAAAATTTCTTCAAAGCCATCAAGGTCATCTACGGTCCGTGTATCAAGGGGACCGCACCACTGCTCAGATCTGACGGCACAACACTGCTGACAGAGAAATCGAAAATTCTGAAGCGCTGGGCCGAGCACTTCAGAAGTGTCCTTAATTGCTCATCAGCCATCTCCGATGCTGCCATTGACAGGCTCCCTCAAGTGGACACGAACAATGACTTGGATCTGCCGCCTTCCCTACCAGAAACCATCCAGGACGTGCAGCAGATTTCCAGCCGTAAAGCCCCGGGATCCAACGCAATCCCACCGGAACTCTACAAACACGGTGGGCCCCGGCTGATGGCAGAACTCACAACACGCTTCCAGGAGATGTGGCGCCAAGGACAAGTTCCTCAGGATTTCAAAGACGTGACCATCGTCCATCTTTACAAACGGAAGGGGAACCGGCAACTCTGGGATAATCACAGAGGCATCTCGTCACTCAACATCGCCGGGAAGATCTTCGCCAGTATCCTTCTCAATCGTCTTAACGGTCACCTAGAGCAGGGTCTGCTCCCAGAAGGCCAATGTGGCTTCCGCCGACACCGCGGAACAACCGATATGATCTTTGCCGCCCGCCAGCTACAAGAGAAGTGTCAGGAGATGCGAACTCATCTATACACTACTTTCGTGGATCTATCGAAAGCCTTTGACTCGGTGAATCTTGACGGACTGTGGAAAGTCATGCAGAAATTTGGTTGTCCTGAGCGGTTCACGCACATGGTGCGTCAGTTTCATGACGGGATGACGGCGCGCGTCACTGACAACGGGACGGTATTCGAAGCATTTGCAGTGATCAACGGAGTGAAGCAGGGCAGCGTACTGGCCCCACCCTCTTCAGTCTCATGTTCTCGGCTATGCTAATGGACGCCCACCGTGATGAGCAGCGTGGTATCCGCATCGCCTACAGAACTGACGGGCACCTTCTCAACAGTTGGCGAAGGCAGGAACCAACGCGTGTGTCTGTAACTACAGTCCATGACTTGCTCTTCGCCGACGACTGCGCCCTTAACACCGTTACGGAGGAGGACATGCAAAGGAGCATGGACCTCTTCGCCGAAGGCTGCGCCGATTTTGGATTAACAATAAGTACAGCCAAAACGGTTGTCACGCACCAGCCGCCACCTAGTGCGGAATGCAATGCTCCTCGAATCAATGTCAACGGTGCTCAACTCAAAAACGTGGAAACCTTCGCTTATCTAGGAAGCACGATGTCGCGCAACACGAGAATCGATGACGAGGTTGCCCAACGGATTTCCAAAGCTAGTCAGGCCTTCGGCCGGCTGCAGGCCTTCGTCTGGAATCGCCACGGTATTCACCTGAACACTAAACTGAAGATGTACAAGGCCGTCATCTTGACGACACTCCTTTACGGAGCGGAAACCTGGACCGTCTACTCAAACCAAGCCAGGAAGCTGAATCACTTTCATCTCAGCTGCCTCCGCAGAATACTGAAGCTGAGATGGCAAGACAGGATCCCGGACACGGAAGTCCTGGAGCGGACCGGAATCCTCAGCATCCACGCCATGCTGAGGCAAGTGCAACTGCGATGGAGCGGCCACCTGGTAAGAATGGACGACGAGCGACTACCCAAACGACTTTTCTACGGAGATGTCGCTACGGGTTCTTGCTGGCAGGGAGGTCAAAACGACTCTACAAGGACACTTTGAAGAAATCGCTGAAGCAACTGCAAATCAACTCGGTGACCTGGGAGGACCTCGCCCAGGATAGACCGGCATGGAGAAGATCAGTGAATACTGGTTCAGCAATCTATGAGGCCAACCGGATCGCCACCGCCAAGGCCAAAAGAGCGGCACGAAAGTCACCAGCGCTCCGAACCAACACCGCCAATGCCCAGGCCCTGCCAACATGCCCGCGCTGTCAACGCATCTTCCGCGCGCGAATCGGCCTGGTTGGACATCTTCGGACGCAATGCACCAACAATCCGACAATTCCAATTTCTACGTCAAATTATGCCAACCCTCCTTCTGACTCCCCCACCCTCACTCCTGACATCAATTCCATTACTCCCACCACCATAGAGACCACATCCATCTACTCATCGCCTGTTACCCCCACCACCGCAACCACCACCGCCTTCGCCTTCACTACCACCACCACTACCATCAGCGATGGGGAATCTCTCCTAAGTTGTACTCAATGCGACCGCACATTCACCTCACGCATCGGCCTGGTCGGTCACTTGCGAATACATCGTACAGAGACCGGTGAGCCACTGCCTGGAGCACCATCACACGGCAGAGATCGTCGCCTCCACTGCCCTCACTGTCCTCGCGCATTCACTCATCGCATGGGCCTATTCGGTCACATTCGCATCCATGACAGCGGAATTCACCACAATGCCGACAACACCGATACACCATGCACACACTCCGCCCCTGCCATTCGTAGCACCCCTGTCACCCCCACTACCATGAATGACATCCCCCCAGCCTCTACCGATTTCTCCTGCCCACACTGCGCCCGCAACTTCAACTCACGCATCGGCCTGGTCGGTCAACTGCGAATTCATCGCACGGAGGCTGGTGAACCAGTGCCTTGGGCTCCGACATACAGTCGACGCGCCCGCCTGCACTGCCCTCACTGCTTTCGCACATTTACACACCGCATGGGTCTATTAGGACACATGCGCCTCCACGATAACGTCCGGTAAACCACCGGAGGCTAAGCTACATCAGCGCACACTACCTACACCAATACATCGACAACACCCTCACAATCCCCATTTACCAGAGTATATCACGGTTTCCTAGAAACCAATCACGGAAATCTGCCAATCTGACGCTTCCACCAGACCACGCGGTCGGCTTTGTTTATGTGCTATGTGTGTCGAGTAACTGACCAGTGGACTGGGAGTCAGACGGCGATGGCTGCTCCATATCCCCTAAATATGTGAATCCTGGTGTGTGCGTTATGGGGGCCAGGTCGTGCTGTGGCGCGCGAAGACGGGTACGCCGATCTGTCAGCCAATGCGCCCACTCCCACATCAGGCAACTGACCGGCTCGGACAGTGTCTGATGGTGGGGGTTGGGGAGAGAGTGAGGTCGACAGCTCAGTGCATATTCCTCACTATAAACAATCTGACGCACTTGAAACTAGCACGGTGCGCTAAAAGCCGTGGCTTGGAAGGCTGCCAACTGACGGGATAGCTCGAACCGCGTGGTCAGCGCGTGAGACGATAAGACACGCAGCCGTCACACAACATCCCTGAAAAACCGCAAAAACCCTTAAGGCATTTCAAACGGTTCTACAAAGTCATATGCAGCTGCAGAGATTAAGTAAGGAAAGGTTTGATGGATAAGCGATAACCGATCGGTTAAGGGACTCACTCATTCCATTCAGCCTTGGGGCTTACTCTCGAGCTCCGCCAGTAGCCGCACATCGGCTAGTATCATAGACGGATGAACATTGCCAGCAAAGACAAGGGAGCCTGGAATGACCATTTCTGGCTTATTAGCCATCATCGGCCAGCCCTATCCAACCCCAGATCGTGCCACCCGAGGTTAGAACACGCAATCTGTTGATTAGAAGTCTAACGCTCTATTCACTGAGACACGGGCTCGTTATCTTGCTGGTTTAGATAGTGAATATGCGCATTGGTGGATAGGCGTTCATCGATCGGTTACGGTACTCATTCGTTCCGTTTGGCCTTTGGGTGTCTCCCGAACCCCGCTATCAGCTGCACAGCAACTAGTTGTATAGCTATTGGATCATTACCGAATACCCATTTCTTGTTTATTAGCCATTATCAGCCAGACAGGAAACGTTTGACCTCATTTCCGCGGGAACAAGTAGTAACTCTGCGACTGACGGTGATTGAGACACGTAATGGAATCCCGGTCTTTATTGCAGTCAGTTTCATTTTGATCAATGCCATTAACCAATGCTCGTTCGTCTATTCTACCTACCACTAGTAAAAAGCCAATAGGGATGCCTCCATGGTCCCTTGGCAGAAAACGGGAACAGTGATTTGGGTGGCTTTGCGCTAAAGCCTAGGGAGATTGTGTTGAAGCTTAAGGTTAGGGCTACTGTTAGGGTTAGGCTCGGTTTAGGCTTTGAAATAAAGTAAGGGACATGGTTGCCAATAGAAACAACAAGGTCGGTTCAGAAGAGGATGATGGTGCGATCGCTGGAACGGGAAATATTTTGGCCTGCCTTTTCGGACTTTCACTTGAATCCCTCATCAAGTAGGTCTGGTCGAGGTGCACGAAGTACAGTGTTTATAGTACGTGCTGGCCGTGTGACCACATGCGCACTATAAGTAGCAGTTTTCGCGATCAGCGCGGGGGGTCGTAACTGATGTGACGGCGATTTTTCAGTCTGCGGTCGCGTCGTTAACGGCCCCGATTTCATCCTCCGTGTTGCGGCTGCCGAACAATTCCAGTGAGAGCAAGGCAAATGACTGAGTAATGATCACGCCAATTTGTGAAAATGGTTGATGAAATCGCGGCCATTAACGATTCAGCCGCGGAATGACAAGTCAACTTCACATCAATTATGACCCCCCAGCGATGATTGGGAGAGCTGCTACTTGTAATGCGCATATGGTCGCATGGCTAACACGTACTATAAATACTCCACTCTGTGCCTACACCAGACTTACCTGCGATGGTCTCCGATGATGTGTTCGAGTGAGAAACACTCCACAACACCATTAACTCAACCATTCCGAGGATAAAATTCACAATTGAGAAAGAAGTTGACGATAAATTCCCATTTTGGATGTTCTCGTATAGCGAAAGACTGACGGGACATTACACACATTCGTTTACCGCAAAGAAACATATATGAAAGTATTTCTGCATCATGAAAGCAACAATTCACTCTCTCAAAAGACGAGTACCGTCAATAGTCTGCTTCACTGTGCAAAAACACATTGCTCTGACGAGGACAGCTACCGAGTCGAGTTAAATTACCTGTTTGAAGAATTTTCTCAAAGTGGTTACCCTAAAGATTTTGTACATCGACGCATGACGCAACAGAAGCCAAAAGACAGGGAATTATATAGTTCCAATCAGGCGCCTAAAAGAAATACATGGCGAATGCTTCCTTATATTAGGAATGTCTTTGAACTCGTTAAAAGACACTTGCAGAAGCACCAAATAAAAGTGGCGCACTAACTGACGACTACTTAATGCACGCAGCTTGTATACCCTGAGGATAGGTTAGGCTATTTTGACAGGAAAGAAGTCGTCAACAAGATCCCATGCGATGACTGTAATACCGTATATGGTGGCCAAACTGGAAAATCTGCCTCCACATGCCCGTTTAGGGGGCAGACAAACACACACACGACGACAGTTCGACCGTCGATTGCAACGAGGTCCACCGTATGCTCCACACCAGGTGGTGCAGGGACGGTGACTTGCGCGTGAATTAGTTTTAAGTGATAGTAGCCTTGCGCTGCAGCTACCGCACTCTCTCCTCCTCCCCCACCTGAGCCCGGTGTCAAGACAGAGTCAAGAAGACCGGAGATGGGAGAGGGCGCTGGTGGCTGGCGCGGCCGGTGCCGCCCCTGGGCGTGCCACCACACCTGGCTCGGATCCCACGGAGTGGGAGTGCCATAAAGGCCACATTAAGAAGGAGCCATTGCAACCTGACTCTCAGTCCGCCAGTCAGCCACTCCACACAAAACACACATTGGGCTGGCCACGCGGTCCGAGTTATCCCGTCATTTGGCAACCTTCCAAGCCACGGCTTTTAGCGCACTGTGATAGTTTCAAGCGCGTCAGAGTGTTTATAGTGAGGAATATGCGCTGAGCTGTCGACCTCACACTCTCCCCCACCCCCACAATCAGACCACTGTCCGAGCCGGTCAGTTGTCTGATGCGGAAGCGGGCGCAGCTGCTGGTGACCTCATCTACGTGTACTACGTACATGACCTGGCCCCTCAAACACAAGCACCAGGATTTTACACAACAGGGGGTTGAACGGCTCACATCTCGCATGTGTGAGATAGCCAGAGGTCACGTTAAAAAGGAGCCTTCACACCCGGAGTCTCAGACTACCAGTCAGCCACTCCACACAACAAACATTGGACGAACTGTGAAGTCTGACTGTAATTGTCAGTTGGCAACCTTCCAACCCACGGCACTTATCGCCCTGTGATATTCTAAAGCTCAGATCACACATGCAACAGAGGAGTCACATTGAGAAAGAGCCGAGGATCATATTTGCCTCTCAAACAGTTATGCAGACTGAGAGCATGTTTTTGTGGGTTTGGGTGTGATTATGTGAGGTGTAGAGGCTGATGAGGAGAAATGTAGTGTTTTGGTATAGCCGGCGGAGTTCTAACGCAGGTTATCATGGAGACGCATGTGACCTAACAAGTCCATGTGGTGTATGAATGTGCATGGGCAGTGAAGACAGTTGAGTCGAGAGCGACGGGTGTATGCTGGTTCTCCTGGCACTGGTTGGCCGGTCTTTGTGTCATGGATTCGCAAGTGACCAAACAGGCCGATGCATGACGCGCATGTGCGGTGATAATGAGGACAAGATAGCTCTGGAGGTGCTGAGTCTGCGCGGGCTCTGCTGCTGGTATTGACAGTCACGCTCATGGAAGGACTATGGGAAGTGTTGATGGGTGCGCAAGATGTGATCGCATCGTGGTGGATTCTGCTTACGTAGATGCGCATTTGACCGATCAGGCCCATGTGATGAGTGAATGCGCGTGGGCAGTGAAAGCATCGGAGGCGGCGGTCTCTGCTCTGTGTTGTTGCTCCCGGCACTAGTTCTTCAGGCTTTGTGTGATGGATTCTCAAGTAACGAACCAAACTCGTCCATCCACACACATTGGCATTGGAAACGGCGGCCTCTGCTGTGGGTTGGTGCTCCATGCTGCTTTGGTGGTATCAGTCCGAAGGTCCATGTAGGATTTGTGCAGTCCATTCTTCTCCAAGAGTTAGTTGCTGATGTCGGCGTCATTGTCGTCAAACCAGTCCTGTTGTTGACGGCGTGTGCGTCCGAGAACTTCGACGGCGGTGAACTGGATGATATTTGGCAGTTGACACCATCGTGCCTCCACGATAGCATTATCAGTTGGAGCATGCAGGTCCTCCAGTTTCTGTGTTATTTGGTTGCTGAAATCCAAACAGTGAGCAGGCAAATTTAACAAAAGAGTATTTAACTTACCTGGTGGTCGCTGTCCTTGGGGCCTTCGGCGAGGTTGAAGTCGGAGCCTCATCTTGGATATAACGAGGCGGTGATCCCTCCAACCATCAAAGCGTCCTGTCGATCTCGACTCCGGACGAGAACGTAGTCCAGAACCTACCAGCACCGCGATTGAGGGTGGCTCCACGTGGAAATCTCCGGTGTCAGATGGCGGAAGAAGCTGTTGCTCAGCAGGAGACGGTATTCCGCAAAGGTTTGCAGAAGAAGGAGGCAATTATCGTTACAGATACTGAGACCGTGTGGACCCAGCACTACTTGCCAGGCAGTCTGGTCTGTCAAGACGCGGGTGTTGAAGTCACCAAGGACAAATAACTTGTCCGCTTTCGTTACAGTCGCCAGCAGGGCGTGCAGGCCCTCGTTGAATTTGCCCTTTGCCGCATCACAGCTCGTCATTCTAGGATCGTAGGCGCTGATGATGGTGGCGAAACTGTCTCCCCGAGGAGGTAGACGGAGGCTAATCAGGCGATCATTGACACCCTGCGGCAGACAGGGCCGACGTCCCAAAATGTCGTTCCGGATGGCAAAGGCAACACCAGCATCGCGTCGCTCTGCCTTCGGCCGGCCGCTCCAGAGGAAGATGCAGCCGGCATCCACCTAATCCAGATGAGCCTGTTCAGAGAACCAGGTTTCGCTGAGAGCAGCAATGTTCACCTTGTAACGTGCCAGTTCCAAAGTGACACGCACTGTCCTACATTCCGGCCAGTTGCTCCTCAGATTGTGTGAGAGGAATCACCCGAGCATCCCGGAGGGTATGGCGCGGGGGAAGAGGACGGAAGGTATTGTTGTTTTTTTGAGCTTTACTATCGCTTATTTGGCGATCTGCGAGCGGATGACAGCTACAGATAACGTGAGACCCAGCATATGTTTAGGGCACCTTTTTATATCCCCTTCCTCCGCGAGGAGGCAAACAGTGCTGTCCCTAAATAGGGCTGCTGAGACGTCCCAGACGGCTGCCGAACTCCACTGTGGGTCAAGGTTTTGTTTTAGTAAAAGAGCAACCCGAGTTAGCCTGGGCCGCCTATGGGATCGCTGTCGCCCCACCTTAGGACTTTTTGAGAGGGGGGAGGTGGGAAGTTCGGGAGTCAGATATGTCGCGTGTGAAGGCACACACAACACCGGAGACCCTCACTTGGTTTAGCCCACTGGTTTTGAAGGTTGTCCGGTGTGTGGCCACTGGGAAGAACCAAACTTCGAGGAGCAACAGGTGCGAACTTGGTATTAGTTAAAGTCAGCCACATGAGCATTCTCCACCTCTACGAGACAAATGGAGCGACCAAAGGCTATCTGTGTGGTGCTACCCCTAACCAGTACCCCTAAACCCCTCCTACACACACACACCCACACTAGTTCGACCGTCATGTTTGACGATGTCCACCATATGCTGTGCATGGACGAAGACTCGCGCTGGATTATAGTGAGAGTAGACTTACGTGCGTCTACCTCACTCTCTGTTCCACTCCCCCACCTAGACCCATTGTCAAGACAGAGTGAGGAAGCCTGGAGATGGGAGAGAGTGCAGGCCTACGCATTGTGGTCCTTCTCCAACGAGAGGGGCGACTCGTAGCTCAAATGAGTGGGATTGCCATAAATGCCACATAAAGAAGGAGCCATTGTAGCCTTACTCGCAGCCCACCAATCGTCCGTCCCGTCAGTTGGCTACCTAACAAGCCACGGCTTTTAGCGCACCGTGATAGTTTCAAGCGCGTCAGATATTTTATAGTGAAGAAAGTGCGCTGAGCTGTTGACCTCACTCTCTCCCCCACCTCGACAATCAGAACACCGTCTGAGCCGGTCAGCCGTCGGATGTGGGAGTGAGCACATTTGCTGAGTGGTCGGCGTACTCGTCTTCACGCGCCACAGCATGACCTGGCCCGCAGAACGCACACACCAGGATTCACTAAATTAGGGAATATGGAGGAGTCATCGCGGTCTTATTCCCAGTCCACTGGTCAGCCACTCATCCCACACCACACATGCACTGGGCCGATGGCCTAGTCTGGTGTAAACGACAGATTGGCAGCCTTCCAAGCCACGGTTTCTAGGAAACCGTGATATACAGAGGTACATGATGATGACGAGGGTGTTGTCAATGTATTGGTGTTGGTAGTGCGCGCTGATGTAACATAGCCCCCGGTGGTTTACCACAACTTTTCGTGGAGGTGCATGTGTCCTAAAAGGTCCATGCGGTGGCGGTCGCGGCGACTGTATGTCGGAGCCCCAGGCACTGATTCACCAGCCTCCGTGCGATGGATTCGCAAGTGACCAACCAGGTCGATTTGTGAGTTGAAGTTTCGGGTTGTCGTGGAGGCGCATGTGTTCTTATAGGCCCATGCGGTGTGTAAATGTGCGGGAGCATTGAGGGCAGTGAAGGCGGGCGCGTCGACTGTATGTCGGAGCCACAGGCACTAGTTCACAAGCCTCCGTGCGATGGATTCGCAGGTGACCGACCAGGCCGATGCGTGAGTTGAAGGTGCGGGCGCAGTGTGGGCAGGAGAAATTGGGAGAGGCTGAGGGATGTCATTCGTGGTAGTGAGGGTAGCTGTGGTGGTGAAAATGGCAGGAACGGAGGGTGTGCACGAGGTATCAGCGTTTTTGGCATTACGGTGAATTCCGCTGTCATGCATATGCATTTGACCGAATAGGCCCATGCGATGAGTGAATGCGCGAGGACAGTGAGGGCAGTAGCGACGGTGACGGCGATTGTGTTGGTTGCGGTGGTGTGGGGGTAACAGGTGATAAGTATTGGGATGTAGTCTCTATGATGGAAAGTGCAGTGGAGTTGATACCAGCAGTGAGGGTGGGGGGAGGGTCCAAACGAGGGATGGCAGAATTTGACGTAGAAGTAGGAATAGTCGGATTATTGTTGCATTGCGTCCGAAGATGTCCGACCAGGTTGATTCGCGAGCCGAAGGTGCGTTGACAACGCTGACCTGTTGGAATGGCTTGAAAATTGAGCGTTGGTTCGGGGCGCTGGTGAATTTCGTGTCACTCTTTTGGCCTTGGCGGCGGCGATCCAGTTGACTTCGTCGATTGCTTCAGGGAGGTCTTCAGAGTGTCCTTGCAGCGTCCTTACTGACCCGCCTGTCGACGAGAACCCATGGTGACATCTCCATAGAAGAGTCAGTTGGGTAGTCGTTCGTCATCCGTCCTCACAAGATGGCCGCTCCAGTGCAGTTGCAGTTGTTTCAGCTGAGCGTAGATTCTGAGAAGGTCTGTTCGTTCCAACACTTCCATGTCCGGGATCCTGTCTTGCCAGTTCAGCTTTAGTATTCTGCGGAGGCAACTGAAGGGGAAGTGGCTGAGCTTCCTCGCCTGCTTTTGATAAATTATCCAAGTCTTCGCTCCCTACAGCAGCATCGGCAATATGACAGTTTTGTACATCTTGAGTTTGGTGCTGAGGTGGAGACCGTGTCGATTCCAACCCATGTTCTGCATGCGTCCAAAGGCGTGGCTGGCTTTAGCCATCCGATGGGCGATCTCAGCATTGACTTACGTGATGCGGGAGAGATTTTTGCCCAGGTAAGAGGAGGTATCCATAGATGTCAGTTAGACGCCATTGTCCTTGGTGTTAGCTGCAGTGAAGGTGGTATTGGGTGGCTGCTGATGCTTCCAAACCGTTTTATTTTTGTTTATGTGAAGGGAAAATTTGTCACAGGCTGCACCGAAGAAGTCCAATCTAGTACCTCCTACACCCCACATGATAGTTCGACCGTCGTTTTCAATGAGGTCCATCGGACGCTCTACAGAAGGCTGTTGCAGGGTCAGTCACTTGCGCGTGGTTTAGTTTAATGTGATTTTAGACTTGCGATGCATCTGCCACACTATCTCTTCCTCCTCCACCTATTCCCGGTGTCAAGACAGAGTCAAGAAGACCGGAGATGGGAGAGGGCGCAGGTGGCTGGCGCAGCCGGGGCCTCTAGGCCCTAGCCACCCCTAAGCATGCCACTAATACCCCCCACACTCGGCATTTGTTATGGGAGCGCTACCCGAATAACGCCTGCCGTGCCCTGATGTGGCCCCCGTGTTGGTTCAACGCATCTACCACGTGGCCCGTTTAGGAGGCACTGGGCACACACACACAACACACACACACACACATTAACCAGCTTCCTCTGGGGCAAGAAAATTTTAAGACTACCGAGAATGGTGCCAACGGAGTGCATGGGAAATCTACGTGTGTTACACGCGACCTAGTTCTCACTAAAGTTGCAGGGATTTTTAAGGGGGTGCGTTTTTTACATGCTCCAGTATGCTATGAGAGAAAGCGGTACGCTTTTTTTTAAAAGAAAAATTCAAAAAAATCTTTTTCAGCAAAAAATGTCCTCCAATCACCATGAGTCAGATTGGGCACACAAACGACATAACACGGAAGATCGAAAAAGAATGGCCAAAGACTACACCTGTCTTTGATTGAAACTCCAAATGCAGATCGAATTGAACTTCCTTCAAAATGGGGTCAGTGTCGTGCTTTGATGCCCTCAAAGAGCGTAAGAATTTGGTATAAAATGGATAAAATAGGCCAACTGACGTACATATAGGAAGATTTACATGCGAATGGAGAGCAGAAAAAATGGCCACATTGCAGCTGGCATCTCAATCCTCTACCGATGATTGCTCTTCGGTCAGTACCCCGATCGCTAATTGCCGTTGTCGCCCGGACTGATGGTCATCTACATTCTCCCACTGGGCTAGTAATTATGTCCAGGTAAAATCGCGGCACAGAATATAGAGGCATCATTCATTCTCACCCCTTCTGTATGCTCGGACATCCGCGTTCGGAGTAGTCTCCCGGTTTCTCCGACATAATTTCTTTGTCCACAACTGCACCAGATCCGGTAAACGACGCCCGATGTTTCCTTCCTTGGCAGCGGGTCTCTCGGTCTCATGACTAAGCACCTGATGGTTGCCTCTGGCTGGTGTGCTACTCCAAGTGAAGTGAGGAGACGGCTGACGGCTTCCGAGTCATCCCTCACGTACAGAAGACCTCACCAGAATTTAGGGCCGGTTGGGTTTGGTCTCTCTTTTTGTTTGCTTATGCACTGGTTGACGAAGTTGCGCGGATAGCCATTCGCTCTCAGTACGCGTCGAAGATATTGCACCTCAGGAACCTCGTCTTCCATTTCACTGCAATGCGTCTCGACGCGCCGGTAAAGTACCCTTACGCAACTGCGTTTGTGACTGATTGGGTGGTTGCTGTTGAAGTTCAGTACTTGCGTTGTAATTTTCACTTTCCTGAATACTTTAGTTGTAAGACCACCACAATCTTTGCGGCAGACGAGGACGTCAAGGAAGGCGAACCGGATATTTTCTTCCCCCTCTTTGGGAAATTGTATGTCCGGAAAGATAGCATTGGAATGTTTTTTTTAAATTTCAGCTACTGATATCTTGAAATGACGACGAAAGTGTCATCCACATACCAAGCGCAGAATTTGGGTCTGCGGTATCAGAAGACTAGCGACTCCAACTGTCGTAAGGCTGCTTCGCCGATGTCGACGAAAAGCTTGGCGTTCTCTTAACCTGCTCGTAGATTCTTCGGTCAAACATGAAGTACGTCTTGATACAGAATTTCAGGAGCTGTATGATTTGGGCTTGTGCGAGAGGATTCCCTCTTTCATCGTATTTATTCCGCAGGAGTACTTAGACGGTCTCGACTGCCAGATTCCTCGAACTACAAGTAAACAGGGCGTGACATCAAAAGGATACCATGAAGTCACTTGGCAGAAGTCGTGCTGTTTTAATTTTCTCCAAGGAGGTGTGTTGTCGAAGTGAATTTCATGTCTGAATTAGCGGTTAGAAATTTAAGATACCGAAATAGCACGCCCTATAAATAATATGCCCCTTGTGGCATCAGTGACCCTTTTTTGTGACTGTCTCTGATGATGGGTTCGAGAGAGGATCCGAAACGTCAAGCTGAAAAGCTCTTGTTCTATAATACTAGCTTCAAATTCGTTTGATTTTATGTGCTGACTAATGCACTGATCTGCCGGGCCTCTTCTTCCTCCCCTCAGTCAGCAGACGATGGGCAAGAGACTGAACGACCCGCCTACGCGTGCACCTGCCTAGCAGGGGATATTCTTGACCTTGATGTGAGAAGTGCGGGCTCCTGTACGTGTGACGACGTTTCGTCAGTCATAACGGTGCAGGTCAATTGACTCGCACGATTGCACAGAATTGATGCGTGGTGTGTTGCGGAGGGGGTATCGTGTGCTTGCGTGCGGGCACGCACGTGCCGAGAAACAGTTTCACGTGTGCCAATAAAACAGGCCATCACAGGGAGCCAGCCTAGCCGAGGCGGTCTCTTTCCCACCTGATGGGCCCTTCTGGCTTGTAGTTCTCCCTTAATCACCTGTCAGACTGAAGATAAAAACACACAAATCACCTGATGATTTAGATTTTGGTGGAAGAGTGCAGCAATGTGTGTACTTTATCTGTCATATTCCAATTGCTTTCCACCCCAAATTGCAGAGGTACACAAGCCCTGGGATCAAAGAATCTCAACACAGTTGCCTGAAGTGGTAGCTTGGGGCAATTGCTTGCAGACTCTCCTGTGCGTTCTTTGTTTCAGTACAAGCCGGTCCAATCTACACTGTCTTCTGAGTTGGGAACCTTCGTTTAGTTGGTCCTTCGGAACCTGCGTCGACTCCCCATCCTACTCTGACAAGGTCACCTATAATACGCGAATGGTGATAAATCTGGATGTCGTGAGCCCTCTCCCACCTTCGGTCTGCATGGGTCTATTAGGTCGCATGCGTCTTCACGATAAGCTGCAGTAAACCACCGTAGGCTAAACTACATTAGCACACGATGCCTCCACCAATACAAACACAACACCCTCACCATTATCATACACCCAAGAATATCACGGTGTCCTATAAACCGTGACTATGAAGACTGCCAACGAACGGTTACACCAGAACAGGCCGTCAGTCCAGTGTATGTTGTGAGTCGAGTGGCTGACCAGTGGATTCGGAGTCAGACGGCGATGGCTTCATCCTACCTCTGGTTTATTGGGAATCCTAGTGTGTGCGTTAAGGGGGCCAGGTTGTGCTGTGGCGCGCGAAGATTGGTACGACGACCCTGTCAGCCAATGTTTCCACTCCTGCATCAGACAACTGACCAAATCGGACGGTGTTCTAACTGTGGGGGGTGGAGGAGAGCGTGAGGCCAGCGACTCAGCTCCTTTTTCCTCACTATAAACAATCTGATGCGCTTGAAACTTTCACGGAATGCTTAAAGCCGTGGCTTGGGAGCATACGAACTGAAGGGATAACTCGGAACGCGTGGTCAGCCCAGTGCGTGCGTTTCTGCGTCTGACGGACTGAGAGTCAGGCTGCAATGGGTCCTTCTTAATGTGGCCTTTATGGCACTCCCACTCTCTCTCTCTCTCTCTCTCTCTCTCTCTCTCTCTCTCTCTCTCTCTCTCTCCCGCTTACCTCATCCTCATGTGCTCTGTGTCAAAGCACGGTCACGATGATCGGAGGCGGGATCGTACACAGGTGGCTGGTGCAGAGTGAACCTGCACCTACTCGTGCCATCAAGCCCACCTCCTCCTTCGGCAGTTGTTATGGGAGTGCATTCCGAATAACGCTCAACGGGCCTTAAGCTGACCCACGTGCTGGTTCAGTGCATCTACCAAGTGGACCATTTCGGGGGCAAGGCAAAATGAACCAAAACGTACTATATGAACAATGGGATGGACATGCGTTTGTCAGAACACATAACCGTCGAAATGAATAGACACCTAGTTGGGCGAAGAAAGGGGTGGGGGGTGTACATATTCAAAATGCATTAGTGGAGGCTGACGGTCCGAAGCCGTCAATTTTTCCGCAACAAGCAGACCTTTTGCCTTGCTCTTGACCGAGGAATGTAATTGAATGAACAAAATAAAGCCAGGTTTTCTGTTTATCGGAGTGAAATCTTTCCAGCCGGCAGTCTGTACAACAGTGTTCCAAAAACATTTACAGACCGCCTGCACACACTGTGTTGTAGAGAGTTAAAAGTATTTTGTTTTAATGTGTTAAAATACGCCGGTTAAAACTTTTAGCCATAGCTTATCATTTTCTCTTCCCAGCTTATACAACCTGGGGATGTTCATGGCTTACGTACAAGGTTAGACAGACTTGTCTAAACCAGCGTGATAAACGGGCAATTATTATCAGATTCTAATGTTTTGGGCATGTTTAGAGGAAGCAAGTATAACAGTGTTTATAAATTATCGTCATAGGGGAAGCATAGGGACATCGAAACGACCAGATCTTGCCTGTTTGAACTGTAGTTGACATGTCTGAGCCCTGAATTGAACTCGATTGGGTCATTGTGTATTCAGGTTCGACGCTGTAACAACGCTCTACCCACTGCAACATGGATCGTTTTCCTAGTGGCTGGCGTGAATCCCGTACTTCCGATAGAAGTGCACATTTCTGAAAGATTTCGTTTTTTGCTGGAGCCTACTGTCCAAAAACCTCATACGACGTTAGAGTAAGTATAAAGAAGTGGTTCCGAATAGTCTTCAACCTCTAAGTCTGTATGGTCCGGTGAATGAGTCCTGCGCCCTCTAAGTTGACCACACTGGCCGACCAACCTGATGTTAGCTTGACTGACCTTTAAATGTAATTTGCATTTTGTCCTTATTTGGCATTTCACTGGGTACGCAATGTTGGCTGAATAAATTGTGATTCCTCGAGATCGACTTTGCTTCACACGAGGTTATCCTCCACGGCCACATTCGGGTCACATTTACAAAACGTATTCAACTACTGTAGGCAACTTGCAAGACTCTGTGGATAACGTTAACGCACAGTATCTTGAATTTTACATCTAGTGGCTTCCCGAAGCAAACAAGCTCCGTATGGGTGGCAAAGGTCACGAACAGGCAACCAATTACCAGGCCGAAGTCGGCCAAGTTATAACTGCAGAGAGGAGACACGACAGATAATATGGTAGATTGATACAGTCTGTTTCGGGCTTATTCTGCCTTCATTCAGCCAATCATAACCCTGACTACCAGCTGGGACTGGAAACACAAACATGCGCTCGAGTACGGCGCAGACAGTCAACACACTGGGTCTAGCAGATGGGTCATAAGCACTTCATCGAACCGAAGTTCATCAGCGCCTCACCACCTGTCATACTCTGTCGCTGCAGATCGGGTATTTATTCAAACAGGAATAGGCGCACACGCATCTAGTGGCTTCCCGAAGCAAACAAGCTCCGTATGGTTGGCAAAGGTCACGAACAGGCAACTAATTTCCAGGCCGAAGTCAGCCAAGTTATAATTGCAGAGAGGAGACACGACAGAGAATATGGGTAGATTGATACAGTCTGTATATATATATATATACGGAAATATCGGCATCCCAAGAAATTTAATTAAATAAAGTTAAGTTCTTTGGGAACAAAATAACTTTATTGTGTAAATTTTCGAATCTGGTGCCCCAGTTCGTCGTCAGACAAATGGGAGATGTACAGAAAACAGTTAACCTTAAATAGTGCCTAACACAAGATTTTATGGTTGGCTAGAGTTTGAGCCAATAGACGTCCAGACATTGAAGTTATCTGATCGATAGTGGCTGTTTTTGCATCAACTTGACCTTGAGAAATTTGTAATTGGCATCTAAATCAATATGCCTGTTAATGCATGCCTCGTCTGAGTGCATTGCCTCCAGGAATTCGCGGCCTCTTCTTGTTGGGCAGGCGCCAACGCTGTGGGTATCCTCCCATCCAAATAGGTGTCCTGTGTCCAGTGTGTGCATGGCTACCTGCGATTAAGGGTCTCGTCTCCTCACCGCTAACTGATGTTCATGTAAACGGGTGGATAGAGGTTTTCCGGTTTGGCCACAATAAACTGCATCACAACTGGTACACGGTATCTTTTAGACGACTACTTTTTTATTGAAATAGCCAACCCTGTCCTTAGGGTGTACAAGCTGGGTGCGTACAGTTGTTGTTGGTTTGTGCGCTATTTGTATATTGTGTTTCTTGAGCTGTCTTTCAACGAGCTCAGATACATTCTTTAAATACGGGAGGGTTCGCCAGTTTGTTGTTTTTGACGCCTGGGAGGTCTTAGCTCTGGAAATACCTTTTTCTTTTAACTGTTAACGTCACATGCATCGACGGACAAAGTCAGGAGGATATCCATTTTGGGAAAATAATTTGAAAAGGTATTTCATTTCTGTTCGATATGTTTCTTCATCGGAACAGTGAGTTTTGCTCAACGTAGCAAGCTGTTAACAGAGCTGCGTTTGTGAGACATGGGTTGGTTACTCCCAAAATTTAAAATGACCTCGGAGTATGTATCTCTACGATAGACTGAGGTATGTAGTGTCCCGTCTGTCTTCCTATGTACGAGGACGTCTAAGAAAGGGAGTCGTTCATCAACTTCTGTTTCGAGGGTGAATTGAATTCCTGGGAACGTGGAGTTCAGGCTTTTGTGGAGTGGATTAAAATTATATTTTTTGACGATAACAAATATATCGTCTGCGTAGCGTAGCCACAATCTCGGGTTAATTCTGGGGAGAGCTGTAACCTCGAGTTTCTGCATCACAGCCTCCGCCAAAAAACCGGATATTGGCGAACCCATAGGGGCGCCTTTTAGTTGTCGATAATAATTTTCAACAAAGGAAAAGTTTGTTTCAAGTTAAATATCAAGGAGTTCCAGGAGGACTTCTGCAGGTACATCGGTAGAATAGGCCTGTAGGAGTTCTGCAGTACAGGTCCTCTCTAAGTCCAGAGGGATAGACGTAAATAAAGAAATAACATCAAATGGCACCATTATTTCGTCATTTGCAATTTTAAAGTCTTTTATCTTCTCGAGGAACTGTAGCGAGTCTTGGATAGAGGATTCACAGTTCTTTGTAAGTGGGTTGAGTTGATGAAATAGCCACTTTTAAATCTTATAATTTGGTGCACCGATTAAGGAGACTATCGGTCGCAGCGGAATGTCAATTTTGGGAATTTTGGGAAGTCCGTATATTTTGGCAATCGTAGGTTCATCCTGCTTTAAGGATTTAGCCAGTACTCCAGGTGAGGAGACGAGACCCTTTATCGCAGGTAGCCATGCACCCTGGACACAGGACACCTCTTTGGATGGGAGGATACCCACATCGTTTGGCGCCTGCCCAACAAGAAGAGGCCGCGAATTCCTGGAGGCAATACACTCAGACGAGGCATGCATTAACAGGCATATCAATTTAGATGCCAATTACAAATTTATCAAGGTCAAGTGGAGGTGAAAACAGCCACTATCGATCAGATAACTTCAAACTCTGGACGTCTATTGGCTCAAACTTTAGCCAACCATAGAATCTTGTGTTAGGCATTATTTAAGGTTAACTGTTTTCTGTACATCTCCTATTTGTCTGACGACGAACTGGGGCACCAGATTCGAAAATTTACACAATAAAGTTATTTTGTTCCCAAAGAACCCAACTTTCTTTATATATATAGGTGTGTCACACTTGGGATTGGGTATGACTGGCTGATGACGGCTAATAAGCCAGAAATAGCTATTCCGGTCTCCCTTGTCTTTGTCGGTTCCACTATAACAATATATATATATACATATATACATATATATATATAATACTGTAATAAGAATGTTATACATAATCATCAGTTCAATCTTCGAAGTTTGACGATGTCCACAGAAGGGTGGCGCAGGGACGGTGATTTGTGCACAAATTAGTTTTAAGTGCTAGTAAACTTGCTCTGCATCTACCACACTCTCGCTTCCCGTACCCGCCTGTGTTCAGTGTCAATACAAAGTCAAGAAGACTGGAGGTGGAGTCTGATGCAGATGAAGCATCTCCCATGGAGTGGGAGAGTGGGGTGCGGCGTGAGTCTGCACCTACGCGTGCCCACTTTGCCCACGCGCACCCCCATTTTCGGCATTTGTCATGGTACCAGATCCCAAGTAATAATAGCGCCTGCCGTAACCTGATTTAGCCTTTCTGTTGGTGCAGCATATCTACCAAGCGGTCCGTTTAGGGGCACGTAATACATAATAAACCTACGAACAATATCCAAGAAAGCAACTGGAAAGAGATGGAAGGCGGCAACAACAGACTCCTCCAGGAACATTGATGATTTGTGGCATGGCGAGCACAGGTAGCGTAGCTTATGCATCTATTGGTTTATAGTGATATTAGACTTAGGTAACATATGCCAAACCTCCCTCATAGAGAAATGTTGGAAGGAAGGTAGGCAAGTCGTGGGGACTAGGACTTTCTAAGGTCTGCTCTGATAGTAACATGAGCATTTGAGTTTCCTTCTGCCAACACTGGCAAAATATTCCTGCAAATTTTACTCCTCCCATTGTAACGAACGACGACGCCTACCCCGTGCCCCACAGCATAGTGGGTGCAGGAAAGTTGACCTCTGTGTGTGGCAGACTTGCGAAGTACCTGTCACACGCTCTTATCCCTCACCCACCTGCTGGGACCGGTGGTAAAACACAGTCAGAATGACGCCGGCGGGATCGGGTACAGTGGTTGACTGAACTAAACAGCTCGTCTACGTGTGCCAGACAAAGATGGGGGCCACGCACGATGAACCAGAGTTTTGCCGAAACCAAGAAGTGGTCAGCTCAGATCGCATCTCTTGGGGTGGGGGTGAGTGCCACACGTGGCAACCTTCCAAGTCATCACTTTTAGTGCATCGTGAAGGGTTGTCGTGGGAGTGGGGACGCCAGAGCCCACCTCATCCTCTCTGCGCGCTCCCACAAAGCAGTCTGCTGCACGAGCTGGTCAGCCCTTTGATTGGACGCAAGTGGCCGGTATGGCATCAGCCCGCATCTAGGCGTGCCACCATATCCTCTCCCCCCAAGTGTATTAGGGAAGGCACGGACACTGTGCAAACGTGGCCCATGTTTGCCCATCGCTGGGTGGAGACTGTTCAGGAATAAACATGCAGTTCCGCAACACGGAACAGTCGGTTGAGTTCTTTTCCGGCTCACTGCCAAAAATGATATACTCTAGATTTATTGTGACCTAAATTTCCCCACGTTGGCGCCCCTTCAGGTGTATAAGCTTTTGAAGATGCACTTGCGATAGCTAGGAATATAATGAGTAACAAATTATTATCAGTGAGCAAGACTACTTCGCCAGTGAGTTGGGTGGATTTGACGGTGCTTGTGATAGGTTCTTCAAGAGGACGACTTCCTAAATATGATGTGAAGGGGTATGTTGCTAGAATATGAATTATTTATCACAGGAGAGAACAGTTGCATTAAAGAACGGTTGTTAGGATGCTCGTGGGTTTATGAATGATTGGCTTCTGGCTGAACACGTGGGTGTATTGAAGTCATTGCGAGCACTGCTCCAAAGCCAAGCATCATGCCAAGCCAACGATTAATTTTGGAGGGAATTAAAAGGCCTCAGACACCGAAAGTTCCAATCGGCAATGAAGGACATTTTACCATCAAAGCCGGCTTTGCCTACCCCTTTTCATTGTTTATTCTGTACTACTTACAGATAATTCACATTTTGACACCTATGCTTTCCTTACCAATCTTACCATTTATGTTCAGGTTCCGGTCATAGAATGTGCCACGTATCTGGGTGTTTTTATACAGAAAACCAAAACTTAATTCACCGTTCTCGGAAGGGATTCATTTAAACGTTTTCCTTCCTATAGTAGTTCTCGCATAGAGTACAACGGGCCAAAGCAAGAGGTTTTGATCCCTGAATTTCAATAGCGTAGTACACTACTTGGATATCAAGGATCGTCGGATTTTGCCCAATTCTGCCCTGTTTTTCTTTCCCTAAACAGAGCTGAAATGAACGTGTCTTTCGTAACCAGCTTTCCATTTCCCACATCAGTTCAAAAAGACAAAATTAGCAATCTCAACTATGTGCCATACGACCGCCTCAAATTTCGATCAGAGCTTGGAAATCTACTGTAAGTTCATAACGCTGCCACCTCAAATTTCGGCGTCCACATTTGATTTCTACTGTGGGTCCATCACGACACCCGTTTAGAGTAACTACGTCAGGCTGCTGTGGGAATACTGCTTGTACACCAAGCAAAAAGAGACCATGCAAGTCCGGCTAGCGAGGGAAGTTTTCGGAGAGGAGAAATGAATTATCAGTACTAAACTGGCTGGAAGTTGCAACCGAAAGTCCGTCTGTCGATGTGAACATCCTCAGCGGAGTCATAAAAGATGCTAGGCATCGTAGCTGGCCAATGAAAAGTCCACAAAACGAGGTGCCATGTTCGATAACCTCGAGATTTAAATCTCGACCCTATACAAAAATTATCTGGAGAAGGCACATTGCAACGGCACAAATCGTGCAATACAAAGAATCTCACTGAAATTGGAGCAGGTTTCAGCTCAGATTTCCGCAAATGGCGGAAGGAGCATGAAAGTTAAATTATAGAACGGGCCGTAGATAATGCAAAATTATGCTTTAGTCACCTCAACAGCAAGTTAAAGAATAAGCAGACCATCAAGTTTTTAAAAATCTTGGCAATGAGAACTTTAGTCAAAATAGATATAAGGCAGAAAATCCGAGCCGTTTTTTAGTAACTGTATCCATCAATGAAAGGGATTATTACCAGACAGACCTGTCTATGGGGAGTAACGATGCAGGCATGTAAAGCCTTATAAATTTTGCAATGAATGTGAACGAGGGGCAGTCGTAAACGGACCAATATGCTGCAAGTTGAACGGACATTGTGCCGTCTGGAAAATATTTCACAGTCAGAAAGGTTTTAAAACCAACATATATACTTTCTTCAAGTATAACATTTGAAGAAGACGTCAGTTTCTATCAAATTGGCACAATAAAAATATTTTTTCGAGGGCATCGCACATTTCATTAAAAATGCACACTACCTACGCAGTCATTTTTTATCGAATAATATTATTTCAGGAGGCCAAAGAGGCATTCATTCAAAAGCCGGCATCCTGTTTCGTCTGTAATATTTTGGGATTATGCTCCAAGATAATAAATTTTACAATTTTACTTAAATGATAATTCCTAAGGCAAAGCAAATTTTAAACTTTGGTTTTCATGGCATGGCATCGGCTACTGGGTATAGGCCGATGGGACCACGCGTCATTGCGCCTAAGGAGTGCGGCAGATTAGTGCGGCTTACATAGAACCACGCTATGACCATGCTATGTTGGTTTGTATTTGCCCTACTAGACCCTCGAATCTCCATCTCGACATTTCGTGAATTAGGCAATCAACTGTAACTAATCCCTTTTTTTCCCCCATCTGTTTGCCCCTATGACATGATCTCCGCTTTTTCCGCCCGGAATTACTTGGTGTCCTTTTTCTTTCGCCTCCTCATGACGACGTGTATGGTTTAGTTGCTTAGAATTCCATTCATACTTTTGCTCTGGCTATATATTGCTATTCTCATTTCGTCACAAACTCACTTTTCATGCATTTTATTCCCGAGGTCTAACGTATTAGTTGTTTTGTTATCTGACTTAGAAGGACTATCCGTAAAGCTCTGTGGGCTAGTCCAACGTTTCACAAATTTGCAATTAGCGTTCCCTGCAAAGACCTAGCTTTTTTCCATATCAAACAAATTTAAACGATTTTCAGAGGTCTGCGCTTCCACCAGTGACTCACAACTTCATTCGTGACCCTGTTTAGTTCATCCCAGTTCAGCTGGCGCTGCAATGGTGTGATGGACTACGTATCAGGTTAACGTGGGCTGGCAACCTGCAGTGTGGTGCCCTAATCTGGTTAAGCCTCATGTTCCTCGGTTGGGTGAGATGATTGCTCGGTCACCTGTAGCTGACCTTACAACTGACCTGATTGATTACGCAGCCCCCAGCGTACCTTAGTCCAGGTGAAAATAAGGACAGGAGACCTGGGTGGAGGCCAACACGCACATTGTTTGATCTAGCATCTGAAAGGCACTCCCAAAAATTATTCTGATGATACGGCTCAGCCTAAAAGACCACCCGCTTAGTGCCGACGGCATGCTTAGGCATTTATCGTACTCACTACATCGCACCGGCTAGAACGGCATCTAAGAATTGCGCTAAAATTCACGATGAGGCATAATCAAAGACTGAAAGAGGCGCCATTGGTCCTTTTCAGTGGGGACTTTTAGAAGAGAGTACTTAACATCTCTCCGTAACTCTAGCATAAGGCTGGCACTTTAAGGTGTGCGCGCATTTTGGTTCGTTCTTGCGACTGCATGAGAGGTCATTGAGGGAGCTAATTTGTCCTCAGGACATTCGCTGTTCTGAGTGATAGGGATTCACACTTCAAAAAACCGGCAACCCAAGGAGAAGATGAAGACGAAGAAGAAGAAGAAGAAGAAGAAGAAGAAGAAGAAGAAGAAGAGAAGAAGAAGCAAGGAACGCATGTTCGTATTCTACCTCCTTTCTTTTGACTCAGTCTTCCTTAAACCCCTGCGATTTCTGATAGGCCTTGGGATAAGAGTAGTCATTAGAAGACCTCTTAGTTCAACCGAGTGCTCTGAAGGTTCAAAACAGATAAATTTTCAACACACCTGTTTTTGAGAAGCATTGACCGATGAGCTGGTGTCTACGTAAGAAAATGCGTAAACACTGTCCAGCTTGTTGCGAGTGCATCATCAAAATGGCATCCCCACGTCCCTCCTGGCATCTCTGGTCAATGCTAATCTTGTGGTGGAGGGTACTCAATCAAGCAAGTGAACGCTACTCAGGGCCATCGAAACATATTATTCTACAAGCAGTAGGCGGCAAGAGTCCGCTCCTGCCCATGCAGGCAAACCTCGTTCGAACTCTTCATCTACCATGGCCCAAAACAGGCCTTCTCGACGTCCACACAAACTTTCAATCTGTTCGCGTATTTTATCGCTTTTCCACTTTTTTCCTGCCTTCAAATATCATCCCACAAACCCATCCCCGACGTCAGCTCCACATATCCATCACAGTTTATAAACTGTTTTATTGCATGATCCTCTGATAGCCTTTTGGTCACGGGCCACTTGGTAGATGCTCCTTGCACCATCGCAAGTTCGCTAAAAGCTGTCATGGATTTTCTGGTGGGATTTAGTCCTCCCTCTAGCGTGAATTTTAAGGGGTTTCTCTGACGCTGAGGTATATGTTCAATCGAACTTATATGCAGTCAGTTATGTTTATATTATTACTCTTTGAGAGCTTTCGGCTGCTCAGCCTCACCCCGATTAAGCGCGTTAATAATATATTCATTTTTGTGCAACCGCTTGACCGGAAAGGATTTACTATAGTCTGATATTCAACTTGACGTTCCCGTATACGAGGACCTTCCCCGTTTATATTAATAAAAAATGAAATCCCTCGAGTACGCGGACATGCTGCTAAATTTCAGAAGTGAAAGTGTTTTCAGAGCGTTTAGAATTTCAGTGTTCTTCGCACCGTAAAATGCCAACTTCCACCTGCCCACCTGCTCACAGCCCCCTGAGTCTCAATGTGCCAACTGAAAGTCCTCCGTTTGGTTTTCCGTAATTTGATAAACGGCACCTAACGTGATCCTCAGATCACAGCTTAGGGAGGGAATATCTTTAGTTGGCGAAACGGACAGTCGTCCTGGCGTAAGCAAGTCGCACTTGTCTGCGAGTCAGTCCATCCGACGTCGATGCATTGGCCACATCGCGTCTTTTCCTGACTGTGGCACTTGACCAATCAGCTGGCCTGTGTCGGCCTGAGACAGCGCTGTTAGCGAGGCTAGGCGCTGCAGCCATGGCGATCTGCTTAGACGCGGAGACCGGACGGAGACAGCACTTGGGAGTGTGTTTGTGTGAGGCCGAGGTGTAGGGGGTACTAATTAGGGTTAGCACCACACAGATAGAATTTGTTCGCTCCATTTGTCTCGTACAGGTGGTGAATGGTCCTGTGGCCGCCTCTAACTGGTACCCAAATCTCACTTGTGGATCCACAGAGTCTGGTTTTTACCAGCGGCCACACCCCGGACAACCACCACGACCAGTGGGCTAAACCAAGTGAGGGTCACCAGTGTTGTATGTGTCTCCACACCCGGTACGTCTGCTCCTTTTCCTCTACTCTTACCCATCTCCCGTCCTCCCTGCCCTTCCCCCTTTTCTCCTCCCAGCCCACTCCTGTATTCCCTACTACCTTTCCTCCCATTCTCTCTTTCCCCGTCAATCTCTTCTCCTCTCTTTTGCTCTTATTTCTCCCTCTCCCCTCTTCTCCGTCTCCCTTCACCCTAACCTCCTCCCCCACGGTCGAAAATGTCCTACGGAGAGGGCGAAAGGCAATCACGTGGGTGGCCCAGGCGAATCGGTCATTCTCTCACTAACCCAAATCCTGACACATAGTGGAGTTCGGCAGCCATCTAGGATGTCTCAGCAGCCCTATTTAGGGACAGCACTGTTTACCCCTCGCGGGGAAGGGAGCTAGAAAAGGTGCTCTAAATAAATTCTGGGTCTCACGAAATCTGCAGCAGACCGTGGCTAGCAGACTGCAATTACATGCGGTCGAAAAACTCTAAACAATACCAACAAAAACTCTCCCGATCCCCCACGGTACCCTCCGGGGTACCCCATGGACTGCTCGAGTGAGCTTGCTCAGTCTAGCAGCCTGGAATGTTCGATCTCTTTTAGAAAATCCCAGGAGGAACCGAGCGAAACGGAGGATGGCGCTAGTCATTTGGGAACTAGCGCGCTACAAGGTAGATATTGCTGCCCTCAACGTGGGTGGTGGGTGCCGGCGACGCCTTCTTCTGGAGCAACTGGCCCAAAGCAGAGCGACGCGACGCTGGTGTCGCCTTTGCCATCCGGAGGGATATAGTTGGACGTCTGCCCTATTTGCCACAGCGCATCAACGATCGCCTGATGAGTCTTCACTTGCCTCTTCGTGGAGACAAGTTTGCCACCATCATCCACGCCTACGCTCCCCCAATGACGAGCTCTGATGCGGCAAAGAACAAATTCTATGAGAACCTGCATGCCCTCCTGGCGACTGTGCCAAAGGCAGATAATTTAATTGACCTTGGTGACTTTAACGTCTGCCGCGGGACAGACCGTGCCACGTGGAGAGGAGTGCTGGGTGCCCGCGGTCTCGGTAGCTGTAACGATAATGGCCTCCTTATTCTGCGAACGTGTGCGGAACACCGTCTTCTGCTGACAAACACCTTTTCACGCCTCCCGATGTGACAAAAGGCGACCTGGGTACACCCAGGTTGAGACACTGGCACCTCTTAGACTATGTTCTCGTCCGGAGGCGAGATCAACAGGAGGTGCTGGTGACAAAGGTGATCCCCGGTGCCCACGGATGGATGGATCACCATGGATCGTCATTTCCAAGATGCGGCTTCGTCTGTAACCGCGCAGGAGACCCCAAGGTAAGCGACCACCAGGTTAGTTGAATACTGTTTTGTTGAGTGTGCCTGCTCACCATCTCCATTCCAGCAACGAACTAGTCAACTGGCCAGCCAACCTTCCAGTCGCTGACGTGGACACCTCTGTGGAGAACCGCTGGTGCCAGCTGAGGTACACCGTCCAATCCACCGCCCTTGATGCCCTCGGCCGCGCACGTCGTTAGCACCAAGACTTGTTCGATGACAATTACGCAGCCATCAACGCTATACTCGTCGATGAGAATCAGTTACACAAAGCCTACCTCGATCGCTCTAACACTGCAAACAAGACAGCCTTCTACCAAAGTCACCGCCGTGTACAGCAACGGCTGTGGGAAATTCAGGATGCCTGGATGACGCGATAAGCCGAGGAAATCCAAGCGTACGTGGACCGCAACGAATGGAAGAACTTAGCCGCCACAAAGGCTGTCTATGGACCTCCCGTCAAAGGCGCCGCCCCTCTTCTCAGTGACGACGGTAGGTCGCTGCTCACTGAGAAGACGCAAATCCTGACACGATGGGTGAAAAATTTCCAATGTGCTCTCAACGAGCCCTCCAACATCTCCGATGCCGCCATCGATCGACTACCTGCAGTGGAAATCAACGCTGACCTTTTTCTCCCGCCCTCTCTCCAAGAAACCATCAGAGCTATGCAGCGATTCTCCAGCGGGAAAGTACCTGGCTCGGACGCGATCCCTACTGAGATGTACAAGCATGGCGGGCCTCAACTGATGAACTGATTCACAGTGCTTTTCCAGGAGATGTGGTACCAAGGACAAGTCCCTCCGGATTTCAAGGACGCCACCATTGTCCACCTCTACAAGAAGAAGGGGAACCGCCAACTCTGTGACAACTACCGAGGAATCTTGCTGCTGAACATCAACGGAAAGATCATTGTCCACATTCTCCTCAATCATCTGAACACTCACCTGGATCAAGGACTGCTCCCGGAAAGCTAATGTCGCTTCTGACGACACCGAGGAAGACTCGACATGATCGTTGCCGCTCGCAAGATGCAAAAAAGTGTCAGGAGATGCGGACTCACCATTATACAACCTTAGTGGACCTGACGAAAGCCTTTGACACTGTGAATCACGACGGACTGTAGAAAATCATGCAGACATTCCGCTGTCCTGAACGGTTCACGCATATGGTGCGTCAGCTTCTCGACGGGATGATGGCGCGCGTTACTGACAACGGGACAGTATCCGAAGCACTCGCAGTGACCAACGGCGTGAATCAGGGCTGCGTCCTTGCGCCTACCCTCTTCGGCCTCATGTTCTCTGCCATGTTAATGGATGCCTACCGCGACGAACGCCCTTGGATCCACATCGCCTACTGGATGGACGGCCGACTCCTCAACTAACGACGGATGCACTTCCGCTCGCGTGTCTCCACAGCCACCATCCCCGAACTTTTATTCGCTGACGACTGTGCACTCAATACAACGACAGAAGAGGAAATGCAAAGGAGCATGGACCTCTTCGCAGCCGCCTGTGACAACTTCAGATTTCACATCAACACTGAGAAGACTGTTGTGATGCATCAACCATCGCCCAACACTCTCTACACCGCAGCTCACATCAATGTCAATGGTGCCCAACTTAAATCTGTGGATACCTTCACGTACCTAGGCAGCAATCTCTCACGCAACACCAAAGTCGACGATGAGATCGCCCATCGGATCGCTAAAGCCAGCCAAGCCTTTGGACGCATGCAAAATGTGGTCTGTAATCGACATGGTCTCCATCTCAGCACCAAACTGAAGATGTACAAAGCTGTCATATTGCCGATGCTGCTGTATGGAGCGGAGACGTGGACGATCTACCAAAAGCAGGCGCGGAAGCTCAACCATTTCCACCTCAGCTGTTTCCGCAGAATACTAAATCTGAGTTGGCAAGACAGGATACCGGACACGGAAGTGCTAGAACGAACAGGCATTCTCAGCATTTACGCTCAGTTGAAACAACTGCAACTGCGCTGGAGCGGTCACCTTGTGCGGATAGACGACGAAAGGCTACCCAAACGACTCTTCTATGGCCCTCACCCTGTTCAGTCTCATGTTATCTGACATGCTGATGGACGGCTACCATGACGAACGCCCCGGGATCCGCATCGCCTACAGGATGGACAGCCGACTCCTCAACCAACGACGGATGCACTTCCACTCGCGTGTCTCCACAGCCACCATCCACGAACTTCTCTTCGCTGACGACTACGCACTCAATGCAACGACAGAAGAGGAAATGCAAAGGAGCATGGACCTCTTCGCTGCAACCTGTAACATTCTGGGACATCGAATCAACACCGGGAAAATTGTTGTGATGCATCAGCCGCCGCCCAATACCACCTTCACCACAACTCATATCAATTTCAATGACGCCCAACTGAAATATGTGGATATCTTCAGGTACCTCCTCATAACTAGGCTGCAATCTCTCCCGCCCATCAGATCGCATAAGCCAGCCAAGCCTTCAGACGCATGCAGAACGTGGTTTGGAATCGACACGGTCTCCACCTCAGCACCAAACTCAAGATGTACAAAGTTGTCATATTTCTGACGCTGCTGTATGGAGAGGAGGCTTGGATGATTTATCAAAAGCAGGCGCGAAAGCTCAAACTCTTCCACCTCAGCTGCCTCCATAGAATACTAAAGCTGAGATGGCCAGACAGGATCCCGGACGTGGAAGTGTTGAAATGAACAGACCTGCTTAGAATCTACCTCAGCTGATAAAACTGCAATTGCACTTGAGCGGCCATCTTGTGAGGATGGACGACGAACGACTACCCAAACGACTCTTCTATGAAGATGTCCCCATGGGTTCTCGTCGACAAGAGGGTTTAGTACGACGCTACAAGGACACACCTCCCTGAAGCAACTACAGATAAACCTGGTGACCTAGGATGACCTCACCTTGAACCGACAGGCCTGGAAGAGGACAGTAAAGACAGTAGCAGCAATCGACGAAGCCAACCGGATCGCTGCCGCCAAGACCAAAAGATTGGCACGAACGTCACCAGCGCCCCGGACCAACACTGCCAATGTCCAATCCCTTCCAACAGGTCCGCGTTGTCAACGTACCTTCAGCGCGCGAATCGACCTGATCGGACATCTTCGGACGCAATGCAAGAACAATCCGAAAATTCCTACTTCTACGTCAAATTCTGCCATCCCTCGTTTGGACCCTCCCCACACCCTCACCCCTGGCATCAATTCCACAGTACCTTCCATCATAGAGACCACATCCCAATACTTATCACCTGTTACCCCCACACCACCGCAACCAACACAATCACCGTCACCGTCGCCACTGCCCTCACTGTCCTCGCGCATTCACTCATCGCATGGGCCTTTTCGGTCCCATGCGCATGCATGACAGCGGAATTCACCCTAATGCCGAAAACACCCTCCGTTTCTGCCATTTTTCACCGCCAATGCTACCCCAACAACCATGAATATCGTCCCCCAGCCTTTCCTGATTTATCCTGCCCACACTGTGCCCTCAACTTCAACTGCACATCGGCCTGGTCGGCCACCTGCGAATGTACCGCACGGATGCTGGTTCTCTGACCTGCAGTCGCCGCGCCTACCTCTACTGCCCTCACTGCTCCCTCATCTTTACGCACCGCATGAACCTATTAGGACACATGCGCCGCCATGACAACCTTCGGTAAAACACCGGAGCCTAAACCACATCAGCGCACACTACCTACACCAATAAATACACAACGCCTCACCATCATCATGTACCTGAAAATAGCACGGTGACCTATAAATCGTTGATTGGAAGGTTGCAAATCTGGCGCTTACACCAGACAATAACGTCGGCACAGTGTATGGGTTGTGTGTGTTGAGTGGCAGACCAGTGGACTGGCAGTTAGACGGCGATGGCTCCTCCATATCCCCTGAGTAAGTGAATCCTGGTGTATGCGTTATGGGGGCCAGTTCGTGCTGTGGCGCGTAAAGACGGATACGCTGACCCGTCAGCCAATGCGCCCACTCCCACCTCAGACAACTGACTGGCTTGGATAGTGGTCTGATTGTAGGGGTGGGGGAGAGAGTGAGGTCAACAGCTCAGCGCATTTTCCTCATTTTAAACAATCTGACGCGCTTGAAACTATCACGGTGCGCTAAAAGCCGTGGTTTGGAGGGTTGCCAACTGACGGGATAACTCGGACCGCGTGGTCAGCCCAATGTGTGTTTTGTGTGGAGGGCTGACTGGCGGACTGAGAGTCAGGCTGCAATGGCTCCTTCTTAATGTGGCCGTTATGGCACTCCCACTCCGTGGGATCCGAGTCAGGTGTGGTGGTTCACCCAGGGGCGGCTCCGGCCGCGCCAGCCACCTACGCCCTCTCCAATCTCTGGTCTTCTTGACTCCGTCTTGACACCGGGCTCAGGTGGGGGAGGATGAGAGAGTGCGGTAGCTGCAGCGCAAGGCTACTATCACTTAAAACTAATTCACGCGCAAGTCAACGTCCCTGCACCAGCTGGTGTGGAGCATACGGTGGACCTTGTCAAAATCGACGGTGGAACTGTTGTTTGCTGGTGAAGTCCAGTACTTGCGTCGTGCTTGTTGCTTTCGTGAGCACTTTCTTTTCAAACGACCACAATCTTTGCAGCAGACGAGGACGTCGAGGAAGGTTAGCCGGTTGTTTTCTTCCCCCCTCCATGGGAAATTGTACGTCCGGCAATATTGCATTTGAATGTTCTTTAAATTTCAGCACCTAATACCATTAAATGACGACGATAGTGTCATCCACATACTGAGCGCAGAATTTAGGTTTGTGGTATCAGAAGACTAGCGACTCCAACTGTCGTAAGGCTGCTTCTCCGATGTCGGCGAAAAGCTTGGCGTTCTCTTAACCTGCTCGTAGATTCTTCGGTCAAACATGAAGTACGTCTTGATACAGAATTTCAGGAGCTGTATGATTTGGGCTTGTGCGAGAGGATCCCCTCTTTCATCGTTTTTATTCCGAAGGAGTACTTAGACGGTCTCGACTGCCAGATTCCTCGAACTACAAGTAAACAGGGCATGACATCAAAAGGATACCATGAAGTCACTTGGCAGAAGTCGTGCTGTTTTAATTTTCTCCAAGGAGGTGTGTTGTCGAAGTGAATTTCATGTCTGAATTAGCGGTTAGAAATTTGAGATACCGAAATAGCACGCCCTATAAATAATATGCCCCTTGTGGCATCAGTGACCCTTTTTTGTGACTGTCTCTGATGATGGGTTCGAGAGAGAATCCGAAACGTCAGGTTGAAAAGCTCTTGTTCTATAATACTAGCTTCAAATTCGTTCGATTTAATGTGCTGACTAATGCACTGATCTGCCGGACCTCTTCTTCCTCCCCTCAGTCAGCAGACGAATGGGCAAGAGACTGAACGACCCGCCTACGCGTGCACCTGCCTAGCAGGGGATATTCTTGACCTTGATGTGAGAAGTGCGGGCTCCTGTACGTGTGACGACGTTTCGTCAGTCATAACGGTGCAGGTCAATTGACTCGCACGATTGCCACAGAATTGATGCGTGGTGTGTTGCGGAGGGGTATCGTGTGCTTGCGTGCGGGCACGCACGTGCCGAGAAACAGTTTCACGTGTGCCAATAAAACGGGCCATCACAGGGAAGCCAGCCTAGCCAAGAATATTACGGTGTCCTATAAACCGTGACTATGAAGGCTGCCAACGGACGCTTACACCAGACCAGGCCGTCAGCCCAGTGTGTGCTGTGCGTCGAGTGGCTGACCAGTGGATTTGGAGTCAGATGGCGATGGCTCCATCTTACCCCTGCTTTATTGGGAATCCTAGTGTGCGCGTTAAGGGGGCCAGGTCGTGCTGTGGCGCGCGAAGATGGGTATGCCGACCCGTCAGCTAATGTGCCCACTCCCACATCAGACCACTGACTGGCTCGGACGGTGGTCTGATTGTGCGGGTGGGAGAGAGAGTGAGGTCAACGGCTCAGCGTATTTTCCTCACTATAAACAATCTGACGCACTTGAAACTATAATGGTGCGCTAAAACCCGTGGCTTTGAAGGTTGCCAACTGACGGGATAAGTCGGACCGCATGGTTGGCCCAGTGCGTGCGTGTGTGCACCATGGACGACTGGCGGACTGAGAGTCAGGCTGTAATGACTCCTTCTTAATGTGGCCTTTGTGGCACTTCCACTCAGTTGGGATCTGAGTAGCCCCTCTTTTCTGTTTTTGTGTTATTGTTTGGAGTAGGACCACAATGCGTGGGCCTGCGCCCTCTCCCATCTCCGGTCTTCTTGACTCTGTCTTGACACCGGGTCCAGGTGGGGAAGTGAAACAGACTGAGGTAGATGTAGCTTAAGTCTAGTCTCACTATAATCCAGCACGAGTCAACATACCTGCACAGTATACGGTGGATATCGTCGAATACGACGGTCGAAATAGTGTGTGTGACGCCGGTTCCCTATGGCAGATACACCTGACGCAGGTTCTATCGCCGCAGTCAGCACCCACTGCCTTCTGTGCTACGCAAACTGTTGCGCATTATCTGATCCGAACAACAGAGATTTGCGCAGTTAAGGCCGGGTCTGCCTGGCATTGAATACTGCATGGGCTTCGCTAACGATATGACGATTTTTGGATGACTGTGACCTACTTCCATCGGTTCAGTCTCAAATAATGTTGTCAGTAGCATTGTATCGTTTGCGGGCTTCATGGACACAGGGAGGTTCGGCAGCTGGGAAGAAACTCCCAGTGATGCCCGTAGCTTGTCAATTTTTTGTCTAAGGAAAATCCAACCGTTGCAAAGTGGTCGGTCTCCGGAAGTTGTTTTTGTATTTTTTCTTGTTTCCGGTAATTTTTGGTACAGTCATCGACCATTTTAATGAAACGTTAACCGAAATTCTGGAATGCGGTATCGATTAGGACGGATTACATAATCGGGGTCGTAACTTTTTACTTATAATATTTCGGCTTTTGAATGAAAGTCTTTTGAGCCGACTGCACGTTAAAGAGGTATGCATTTTGTCTATTGATTTCCGATGCTCTTCCGAATTCGTTTATATTTTATAGGAAACGCAAGCTGGTAGCTAGTACCTGTGTTGCCAGTATAGTGAAAAATTTCACCAGTTTTATTGCCATGGTGGCAGCTTGTGAATATTACGCAGTTATTCCGCAGTGGTGGATGGACTTCAGCCCATATATTCATATCAAATTTTGGTCTGCGCCTATAGACCCTTGGATAAACTGAGCTGCTCAAAGTTACAAATTGATTTCTGTGGAAATTAAAAAGCTGAAAAAAATATTCTTTCTTGAACTCACTTGATATCCAACTGCGTCTTCTTCACAGTATATAGTCGAAAAAAGGTTATATTTTGCTTTTAAAAAGTTTTTACATATGAGAAGGGAAATTTACGGTGTTCGTTAGCCGCAAATCTGTAGACTGAGACACAAATACAAGAGCAGATTGAGCACAAAATTATTCGGGAATTTGAAAACTTTTTTTAAGCCCAAATATACTTTTCTGTGAATAAAAAATTTGAAAAAGACGTGACTTGCTACAACATTAGGACAACAGAGATTAATTTTTGCTTGCATTTTCTAGAAAATATGTTTGCATTTTTAAGAGCGTCAAAAATCAATAGGGAAAAATGCACCCTACTATTTAATCAAGAATGGCTTTTGCAGGCACCTGAAAAAGACATGCATTCAAAAGCCAGCATTCTGTCATGTCTGAAATGTCATGAGCTTATGATCCAAGATAATAAATATTACAATCCCATTGAAGTATTTATCCCTAATCGCAAACGGATTTCAAAATTCCGGTTGAGAATTCTTGAGTTCGGCCGCTTACTGTTTATACGGAATGGAGGTCCTTTTGCAGGCGGTACAAGACGTGAAAAAAGTGCGTCTTAGAAAAAATGGAGTACCTTCATACGTTAACTTGTCGTTTCTTTGGATCATTGCTTTGCTTTTCTGTAAATTATTTTATTGAAATGTATTACTCTAAGCGAGAAGAATATTGCATGCATTGAATTCGGTGCTTTTTAATCGACAGCGCTGGTAAAAAGGTCTTAGTAATCGTCACAGATCCACCGGTATTAAGTAAATGTCAGGTCCATTACAAAAAGAGAGGGAAGAACATTCATTTCGGCCTCGTTGGTGGACGCCAACCAGTATTGTCTAAAAACCCGGGCTGAAGAACCAAATTCGGATCTGAAGGCCATTGGACCCGGAGCTTTATCTTTGGAACCAGCGTGCGAAATCGTAAAGACGACATCTTGACAGATCTGAGGTGACAGGGACGCACGCCATGTGAAATTTCTGGACGGAGTCTTTCAAGGTCATTCATCTTCTGCTCTTTTGCTGTGTGCTTTTTTTGTTTAAAATGACCTGATGTTGCATTAAATCTAGGACGAGCAGCAGATAAGAGGGAATGCCCGCAAAGAACCGATTGGTAAGCTATAGTGAATCAGAAAGCACCATTTTTATAGTAAGCACCCAGATAGAAAAAGACAAGGATGCTAAGCTAGGCTGCGTGAGTTATCTGCAAGGCAGGCACAAATACTACTTGTTGGCTCTATGAGAAGCGAACAGAGGAGAAGTTTGTTCAAGCACTGGACCAATTTGCTTTTTATTCTGAGCTTTAAAACTCCTGTAGGAGATCAATGTCAGTGATAACAGAGATTGGCGACACTTATTGGGGGGTTGCACTCTGATAAATGATCAATTATGCAAAACTGGAGATGACTACGCAGGGCTCTGTACAGCTGCTCCAAATTGCTAAATCAATCGATTGAGTTCCCATCCTTGGACAAGGTTTCAATCAATTTTGGGTTCTTTGCAGATCAGTTGGCGAGGTACTCATAAACTACAGTACGATGAAGGGCATAGGATCAATCTGTTAGACCCAGTCTGTTGACTAACCACGCCGTACTTGAGCGCACGTTTGTGTTTTTCAATCCCAGTTGGTAGTCAGGGTTATCATTGTCTGAATGAAGTCAGATTAAGCCCAAAACAGACTGTATCAATATACGCGAATTTTCTATCGTTCCTCCACTCAGCAGCAAAAACATCGGCGAAACACGTGTCTGGGCTTTTAGCTAGTACCTATGTCGGAAGTACGGTATAATGTCTTTGCCATATATATATATGGAAGGAGAAGATAAGACGATCTCTGGGGTAGAAGATATACTTGTCTGACGTTTCACACTCATACTCGAGCGCATCATCGGAGATAGAGCATGGGGGGAACTACATGGTTTAAAAAGGGTCTTTCGTGCTCACTTGCGGTAGGTCTAGCCGCCTCGTTTCTCATTGGTCCTCCCCTTGTGCGCGAATGGTGCTTGATGGCCTCATAGGGCACTGGTAGGTCAATGCTGCGGTTGATAGAGTTGGCGTCTGACTGCCAAGCTTCGATGACTTCCCTTGCCAGTCTGTTTTCGGCTCGGCCGAGCACTTGAGCTCCGTCAAAATCGAACTGGTGGTTGTTTTCTAGACTATGCATGGCGACGTGTGATCGAATATCCTTTCGCCTTACGGCCAAAGTGTGCTCGTGCATGCGCGTACTCAGTCGTTTGTCGGTCATGCCGCAGTAGTTGGCCGGGCAGTCTAGACAGTTGACACGGAGTACGCGCATGTCGAGGACACGGCCGTGCTTCGTCGTCGCAGCATAGTCTGAAAACGACGACCGGTTTTGATTTTACGGTCGCGTCGATGATGGCTGAGAAGCACGACTGCAGTCGACGAAACTCATCAAGCAGTCGACAAACGCTGAAGCTTCCCGAATATCACGAGAGACCATCAGCCTCGACCGCAACGAGATCAAACCATGATCCCGATGCCATCGATAATGCAGACGAATGAACTCCCGGCACCATATCATTCTACAGTATCGCATATCTTCTACGCAGACAGATCTTCGCTAAGACCTTGCTCCTATATCCACTATCCGTATATCATATATATATATATATATATAACGCACAGGTATGTTGCTAGAAGGTGCAACAGGCAAAACGTAGAAAGCGGTTTCACGGTTGTTACCGATCATCAGTAGGTCATATGCCTGGTGCAGTGAGGTATATACAAGTCAAACAAGGGCACGACACTCAATGATATGGTTAGGATCACACTTGATCCCATTACGTCCACCCGCCAGCTAGCCACTGGCGATAAACAAATGTTGTGTCATAAGACACATGCCACATATAATTTATAGGTATGTTGCTATAGGTGCAACAGGCAAGACGTAGACAGCTGTTTCACGGTCGTTACCGATTATCAGTACGTCATATGCCTTGTGCAGTGAGGAATATATACATGTCAAACAAGCTTATGACACTCACTGATGTGGTTAGGATCACACTTTATCCCATTACGTCCACCCGCCAGCTAGCCACTGGCGAAAAACGAACGTTGTGTCATAAGACACATGCCACATATAATTTATAGGTATGTTGCTATAGGTGCAACAGGCAAAACGTAGAAAGCGGTTTTACGGTTGTTACCGATCATCAGTAGGTCATATGCCTTGTGCAGTGAGGTATATACAAGTGTAGG